>CAXKWD010000006.1:90015749-90615749 GCA_964059195.1 Ectobius pallidus
CCTGTTATTGATGATGATATTGTCTACGTTGGAAACTGGAACATAAATTTTAATTTTATATGAGGCGGCCATCCGTTCGTTCCACACGGTTATCTTCGAAAAAAAAAAAATGGTCACGTGACCCAAATATGGGCAAAGCCTCTGCTGCAATATTGCGTTGATTCGGACAATTCTTATTCGAACAATGGACATAATGAACTTACAGTAAAGTAAAGTGGTCCCTATCTAGGCAGAAGGCCCTAGGGTTTCAGGAGCCTGAGGCTCCAGATTTGTAGACATTCGGCACATGAAGAGGTAAGGTATCTTACGCACCGGCCATCTTTCTTCTAGTATTCATTTATATTAAAGGCTGAGTCAACCCCAGGTGCATAGTGCCACCAGAAGGATTAGGCCAATCGGAAAATCTTAACGATCTCATCGGGAATCGAACCCATGACCTTCCGGTTTGAAGCGCATTGCCTAAACCAACTGCGCCACGGCGTACCCCATAATGGACATTGACGCAAGCAAAATAGTATGAAGTAGGCTATTGTTTCTTGGAAAACTTTGTCTATAAACTATCGTAACTTATATACCAAAATAGCACTGCTATGAAAATCAGAAAATAGGCCTACGATGATTGAGGGAATAAATAACTTTACATAAAATATTTAGGAGTTACACTAAATTTATGCTTAACTGGACAAACATAATAAATTTATCATGAGAAATTAATCACAGACCAGGAGAAATTCACCTTAAGTAAAAAGCAGTTACTAATTACTAGGGGGCGGATTTCTATGACCTAAAAAAATAGGATATATGCATGCATTTATGACCTAAAAATCGATAAAATATGACCAATAAAATTTAAAATATGACTTTACCACTTACACAATGTGTATATTTTTTTAAAGTTTCATTACAATTCATTTTATTAAAATATAATGTTAATTACTTAAAGTGTCTGTAAATTCTCAAAAAGTATCATTATAATGCAAAATTTACAAATATGATATGAAACTTCAAAATTCATTTAATATGCACACAAATATGCCAAAAAATGACCTAAATATGCATATTCATACTAAATATGCTACAATAGTTGAAAATTTCCTAAATATGTAGTTATATGCACAATAAAAGTCGTTCCATTTTCACCAGGATGCTTGGAATCGGGTTTAAATTAGTCGGATATCAGAAATAATGCAAAGGGGAAAAATATGACATGTCATAGAAATCCGCCCTCTACTATTACTATTCTTTGATGAACTCGGAACAAATATAGGTTACATTAATACAGTATGATGCAATAATACAACAGAGAAATATTGCAAAAAATTTTACAGAAAAAAAGACAAGTAAAATAGCATTTGGATACATTTTTTTAAACTAAGAAAATAAGTAATTCAAGAAACAAATATTTTTGCCAGGGAAGCATTGAATGATGTCTTGTTTTATTTTAGCATTCAACATAAAAACCAGATACTTTCTTATGGGGCAAGATCAGTCAAACAAATAGGCCTATATTTAGATCATGTAAATTTAATTAATCCTGGTTTCAAAAACATACTATATGCAGCCAATTTGAAAATTAAATATAACTGACAGTAGGCCTGTAACTGATGCATGCTTTTCTTCTATTATTATTATACTAAACTAAAAACTCCGTGGCGCTGCATACTTGGAGGGACTTGGCCTACCACCAGACCGCTGCGTCATCTACCACAGGCAGATGGCAGGATTGGGGGGCATGTGGTCAGCATGCCGACACCCACGTTAGTTAATGGTGGTTTTCATGACCGGAGACGCTACTTCTCTATCAAGTAGCTCCTCAATTTGAATCACGAGGCTGAGTGCACCCCTGCCTACCTCAGAAAAATCCGAGGAGATAGCGGGGATCGAACCCGGACCGACGGATCTGTAGTCAGCGACGCTAACCACAAGACCACGCCGACGGACCTTCTATTATTATAGTCCAGGGGGACTAGTGTAAAAAAAAACACTGATTAGGAAAAAAATCGTGTAGTTTTGAAATTTGGCAAAGTTGTCGGGGGAAGTGTCCTGAACAACGTACTAAAAGTCACCGAGGATGGGAGGTGAGCGGGGGGCAGGGGACCCATAGAAGGTCCCTTTTATTGGTTTTTCGCTTGTATCTAAACAACGGTGTACCGTAGAGGAAAAGTTACTGTATACAAAATTCAAGCTGATAAAGTTTCCTACAAGTTTGATCCTCACCCCGCTCATCCCCACTGGGGACTTTTAGTTGTCCAGGACACTCTGCCAAATTTCAAAACTACACGATTTTTTTTCCTATTTTTCCTTCGTTGCTTGGACTATTATGGTATATAACTTTTTGTGCTATTATTAGGTTTAAATATTATTGTTTTACTTGCTGATTTTAAAGGGCATTTAGCTCAATTGGATATTCCCCACAGAAATAATCACACTGAGCATTTTGTAATATACAACATTTTTCCTCATAAAAGTCATAAGGCAGTAGAAATAATTCGTTTAAGCCTATGTAGATTGTTATATTTCCAATATCTGTCATGATGTATTTCTTGGTCTCTATAAACCTGAAAGGCTTATGTAATAATAATGAAGGTTGCCTTAAGCAAGATTATTACTTAACTATGAGTACGTTTCATTCATTTCCAAACATGTGTAAAGATGAAGAGCGAATCTTTACTACACTACTAGAAGTAGGCCTAATACAGATCTACCGAGAACAGTAGACCGTACAAATCATAACACAACCAAACATAGGCCTAATTATATTTAGGCCTACATGATAAAGTAAGTGTAACATTTTTTCAGGTTTGAAAAGTATATCTAGACATCCATGTGAACAATAAGACGAAACAATATAACTTAGGCTAAGGATAAACCATTGTTGTTGTTATTATCATCATTATTATTATTATTATTATTATTATTATTATTATTATTATTATTAATATTATTATTATTATTATTATCATCGTTATTCATAAAAATTGGGTATAAAAATGAAAAGAAAGTCCTTACCATTTCACATCGCAGCCCCGAAGGATACACAACCCAAATAAAATCCGATTCATGCACTCATCTAACTTTCTTTAACCTAAGCATGGACATGTTTTACTTCACATTCTGATACAAAATAAGAGGCCGTATTGCAAAAATAGCTTTTATTCAGTTGTTTCAAGCTGAAGCCCCAAGTTTTATTGTTCACCAGACTGAGTTTCTACTGATTCGTAGCTTTTAACTACCCTTTAGAGAATTTTTGAGAAAAAATGTTTCAAATAAACATTTTATCTCTTAGTGTAAGCACCTCATGTACAAAATTTTAACAAAATCGTTAAAACCATTTTCGAGAAAATAGCGAAAAATGAAAATTTCTTAATCTAAAGTGGGATTAAAAGTAAGAAAAAGTCGTCGTCAATCTTTGTGTCATAGCCTATCCTTAAAAGAAACCTAGGCCCAGGGTTGCCATACGTACGACTATAGTCGTACACATACGACTATTTCATAGATTTGTACGACGTACGACGCAACCATGAGTCGTATACCTATTTGTACGACTATTTTTAACATAGCGTTTTATATTTATTTAACCAATCCTCTGAGGAATTTTGAATTTTGATATATTTTTCAGCTCCTCATGGTTTTTGTTGTAAGCATGTTGCTAATAATAACAACACTGTTGCAATTACTGTTTATTTAATTTTATTGTATTTTACCAAATTTAGCACATCGGAAGATAATGAAACACGCCTAATCATTTACAAATAAGATGATTTATTAACAATTACATGATATATGTAAGGTGTATAGTACCGACTATTAATTATTATTATTATCATCATCATCATTATTATTATTATTATTATTATTATTATTATTATTATTAACGCAATAAGTTAATTACACTGAAAAATCACAAAGTATACGACAGTTTTAACAAGCATACGACTATTTTCGAATATTGGTACGACTATTCTACGTTTCTGATCTGGCAACCCTGCCTAGGCCTAACCCAAATTCAAAGTTTTGTTTTCATGCGATTTTTCATTCTGCAGCTAGGTTGTCCATAGACACACAAACAGAAACGCACATAGAAATGTTTCTGAAAATAGTACTTTTGGATTCAGGAAACAAAAGTGTATTTATGTTAAAAACTCAACTTAGAATTTCGGAGTCGAACACAAAACTTCCTCTACCTATATTGCCTATGTAGTACCCATGGTACGAGCAGAGGAAGTAAAAATCTATTAACGCCCGAAATTGTTGTAATTACAGCTTCTCAAGACTGGAATAAATATTAATTACCAGGGCCCGGATTCTAATAACATGTCATCTTTTTATTGATGCTGCATAGACATTGCCAACTTGTTAATAAATCCTAATCATGGCCTCTAGATTATAGAAATGCATTTTTATTAGGTCATTATTTTGTCATTTTCGTGTCGTTTGCTTCCTTATTTAGACATTTTCATGTATTTACATTGAGTGTATTAGCTTTTTTCGTCCTTAGCGGTGCTGTCTTTGAAGTGTTGTTTGTTTAATGCAAGAAGGAAAAATTCGGCGTTAAAGTGTTGACATGTCTCAGTCGGAAGTGAGAATCAAAGAAACTTCAAAATTTTGTATTATATTACGATTTTTATTAGAATGACTTGGCACCAGAGTCTGCCACCTGCTTGGATTTGAGAGTGCAAACTACTGTTTACCCTCAATAAACAACAATATAATTGGCAGACCACAAAAGGAAATGTCGAATTTTGACTACCAGGGCCTCAGTGAAAGTATAAATTTCCGTGAGAAAAGAACATTCACAACATTACAGTTTTTACAATTAGGCCTATGTACAAATTAGTACATAACTTTGTGTGCACAATAATATTTTTTTATAAATAAAATATCAGTTTTTAGGTCATTTTTTATAATTATTAACTCATTTTCTTTAAAATATAGGGTCATTTTATAGGTCATTTTTCAAACAATTTTAGGTCATCAGAATCCGTGCTCTGTTAATTACAAATCCGGTAGACAACATTAGAACCACGGTTACGAAGACATTGCTCCTTCCTATCTGTGACTTTGTTTTGATTTTTTTAATTGGCACGATTATTGTATTCGGAATATTCCAGCGCATCGCCTTGTGACGTAGTAACGGGGATATGTGTTGGTATAAAAGCTTAGCGGCTGCTCTTCTGTTTGTGTACTGCAACAGACCACCATGAAGACAGCTTTGGTATTCGTGTTGGCCACTGCAGCCCTTGCGGTGGCCTTCCCTAGCACAACCCAGGACTACAAGGTCGTAGGTAAGCCTACAGTTAATCAGCGAACAATTTTGAAAAAATAAACTATAGGCCTATTCTTCCAAAACTGATATTAAGAAAATTATTTTAATTTCATTTCAACTTATGAATATTACAGACATTTACAGTCCTATTACAGTACTGACTTATCTTATTTCTTTCTTTCTTCTTTATCTTAGTTTTACCTCTCCCTTTTAGGATTTAAGCGTCCCAAACCGCCCGGCCATTATTCACTTATAATAAGATAAATGTATAAAAATTGAAATAAAAACGCTTATAATTCAAAATAACAAAACTGGTTGAATCAAACTTAGAATATGATATAACATATGGGTCTTACTTACACAAAGGCAATAGACAATTCCTAAGCAAGCTAAAGGAATATTATCTATTTTATGGAAGCCGAGCCCACCATTCAACTCTTTTCTGTGCTAACTCCATCAAAAAACCCCTCGCAAATCCTACTTTCCTTAAATCTATCCTAATATTGTCCTCCCACCTAAGTCTAGGTCTTCCAAGTGGTCTTTTCCCTTTGGGTCTCCCAGTCAATATTTTTTAGATGTCTTTCCTACCCCATGTGCGCAACATGTCCAGCCCATTTCATCCAACATATGGATCTACATTAATTAATTACCTAACATATTTTAGTGATAATTCACTTTATAATTTGTAATTATTTGTTACATTCTAAACTGGCTTTCTCTCATTGTAAAAATGTCAATGGATAAAAGATGCAATTTATTATATGCAATTCTGTAACATCAATTATGGTACAATCATTTCAATTATTAAGACAATAATACAGATTAATTCCCTTTTATCAAAATTTATAAAAAAAGGTGAGTTTTCATATGATTTTGAGTTAATAAGTGAAACGGATTTTTCAAACTGTTAGGCCCTTTATGCGGTACAGAAAACTATACGTTACAGATTATGTTTGGATCATGGATTTTATTATTTATTACTTTGTACACAAATATTAACGATTGACTATTCCTTCGGTGATTAAGTCCGTGAGCGTTAAAAATTCCAATTATTTTACAGTACGACGTAAACTTCGGATAGTGACCAACTTCATAAAATACACATTTAAAATACCCTACCCTGTATATAGAATCAAGATTGCATTAAACCGTAAAATCTATAACAAGTTTTAATTATAATTTGAAGTTAAAATTACCCTACTCACCTGGCTTCGTTATACAAACATAGGCTAATACAGAACGAAGAATTAAATTAGAATGATACGAATAATAGGGTCTTATAAAATATACATTATATTCAAGAAACCACTAAATTCCTCTTCCAGTAATGTAATACGAATCAGAGGTTATTAAAACCCGGTTCAGGGGTCTTCTCTTTCCTCTACCTTCATAGTCATTCTTGAAAAGTTTCACAGGCTGTCTTATACATGCGGTCCCATTATTGAAAAAGCTAATTAATTAAGGGGAAGGAGAAAAGACTTTAGAAAGCGAAATTCTTTAAGATTTTCTATATCTTATGTGTTTTTTTTCTAAGAAATATTATTCCCAGTAAAAAAAAATTAAAGTAGTCTACACCTAAATACAAATTAATAAATGAAACGAGAACTTATGCAGTAATATAATTTTGATAAGAGGAGACATGAGTCAAAATACAAGAAATAATAATATTTAGTGTATTTACGTATTGTGGAGATATACATGAAACGCCACTTGCACGTTTAATTTTTCTTCATATCGTTTATTACGAAAGATTCTCTTTCAGCTTTCCATATAACGAATTGCCACTATGACAAAGTATAACACAAGAATTTTACTAATTTTATGTCTACACTTTACTTCAATACCATAGACTACCTATTCAGAATTGTTTTGAAACGTATAGTACATGTTTTACCACGTTACTAGAAACATTTTTCTTTGCGTTTTAAAATTAGGTTACAAAATCTGTTGCTCGAATGCAACTCTGTTTTGAGTTTAAAATGAGCATTAATTTACCAAACTTTGAATTTTACTTTTCCACTTACTGTCCAATAAAAATTCAAATTCGCGATGTTTCACTTCTTGAAGTTGAGAAGTTACCGGATAGGCCTATTCAGCTTGTGGGATTATTGAGCTGTACAATGGATACAGGGGAACCTCAAAACATGCATTTATGTCAAAAACTCAACTTCGAATTTGGGGGGGGGGTCAAACACAATACTTCCTCTACCTATAGTACCTATAGTATGGGCAGAGGAAGTAATTATTTGAAAATATGGTTTTCATGTAAAAACTTTAAAAAAGATATCTTCTTTCACATTTTATAGAAATCCTTCTAAACTACTCGCAAATATTTTAGTGTTATAAAAACGGAAAAGGAATTTAAAGCATTTCTTATTACTCACCGTTCAGTAAAAACTTAACCGTATGCATAGTAGGCCTAGTCTACCTATGGAGTAAGTTTTGTCAACTTGCAATTTTTTTAGAGAATCATTTTTAGACACCAGTAATGTGACATTAAACGTTTTTGTACTAGATTCTACCAAAGAAATAAGCTCTACAAGTCTTCACAGTCATATTACTTCCACTTGCTATAAAACAGGGTATCCCGCAAACAGTTGGTGGAGGCATTGTGTCACAAACCGCATGGTCGCGAGTTTGATCTTCGATTATAACATTGCTATTTTCAATAAGTCTTATTCTATTCGTGGAATTAAAACCTAGGTTCGACTCAATGTCTAACAAAAATGAGGGGGTATCTGAGGTAAATACGTTCAGGGCTTAGAGCTAACATCAATACCACTTTCATGTGTCAGACCTTAGAAGGTTGGTCAGGGAACACTATACTTCATGCTTCTATAAATAATCACTAATAATAGTCATAATTAAGCGATGGTTATAGCTTGAAAACGAATAATGCAGGAGAAACTCGGAAAGAAAATTGGATAGCTTATAAACACTGCTTAAAATAACTATTATTGCACTTATTTCATTTATAGTTAGTAGCTGAAGTTCTCAAAAGAGTTGCCCCAAATTAACCAAAAACATCCATATGAATAACAAGATAAGATAATATGAAAGTAAAAATCGAATATTTAAGCAGGTAATTATTTTGTTACAGCCGACAAGACATTCCTCACCCGACAGAGGGACTTCCTTCGACTCCTGGTCCGCATAGAACAACCAAACTACTATGCAGATCAGTACGACGTCGGCAATACATACGACATTGAGGCCAACATAAACAACTACAAATACCCATATGTGGTGAAGAACTTCAAGAGCGCATACAAGCAGGGCATGTTGCCCCGCGGAGTGCCATATTCACCATACTACACCACTCAGAGCTATGAAACCAAGCTGCTCTTCGATCTCTTCTACTACGCTAACGACTACGACACTTTCTACAAGACTGCATGCTGGGCCCGCGACAGAATCAATGAGGGTCAATTCCTCTACGCCTTCACCACTGCCGTGTTCCAGCGAGAGGACCTTAACGACATCGTACTTCCACCTCCTTATGAGATCTACCCATACCTCTTCGTAGACAACGAAGTCATCCAGCGTGCGTATGAGACAAGAATGAGTGGTGAGTACAATCATTCTCTTTTTCAGTAGTCAGAGGAGTAATCAAGCTGTAGTTTTCCGCGCCGGAACGGGCAGCAGCGTAACTTTCTGTAGCTGGGCCCCCCAGCAAAAAATATTTTGGGCCCCCAACTAAATTTTTAATGCACACAGAAAAACATTCTTATTCAAGATAGATATATAAGCATTCAAGAACCACAGATTATTGTATCTGTTGGACATTACATGAGAATATTATAGGAGAAAAATCCCTCGACACTGGGACTTGAGCCCAGGACCTTTGGCTATTCTCGCTAATGCTTTACCAACTGAGCTAAGCCGGAGTTCAATTCACAGCGCCAGATGGAACCTCTCTCCTATGGCGCTGTGAATTGAACTCCGGCTTAGCTCAGTTGGTAGAGCGTTGGCGCGAATAGCCAAAGGTCCTAGGTTCAAGTCGCAGTGTCGGAGGAATTTTTGTCCTATAATATTCTCATTCTTATTCAATACGTGTTCCTAAAAGTAGGTTGTTTTAAAAAGCTAATAATTATGTGCCGCTACATAGTTTTTTATCCTGTGGAGCTGGACATACACCCGCTTTATAATATACAATTAATCAACAATATAAATTGAATACGGTACTGTAATAGCATAACTTCCAGGTCATCCCTAGTTTCTGGCGACAAACTGTCGCACCTGCGTTAATCTTCACTAGAAACTGGAAGTTATGCTATTACAATATTCAATTTATATTGTATTAAAGTGATGTCTTGTTGATTAAATGTATATTATAAAGGTGGAAGTGTCCAGCTACACCTGTCAACCACTGTATTTTTTTCTTTAACTCGTAACAAAGATTTACAAATCACAAAATTAAAATTAAATTACATTTATTTATTTTCAGAAAACTTGCAAAATATTCAATAAGAGCAGCCACTATTTATTTTCGTGATATTCAAACACATAACCAACAGTTACAAAATTCTATCATTTAATGCTTCTAAACCTTTATCAGAATTAGTTTATCTGTTAAAAATTTAAAAAATCGGGTGCGTGGAACGTCACGTTACAGAAGTAAAACTAGGATTTTTTTTAATTTGTTGATTTTTTCAATTTTGGATTATTCGGTTTTTTCAATTTTGGGTTTTTGGATTTTTAAATTTATATCTTTGAATTTTTTTAATTTTTTAATTTTGGATTTTTTTAAATTTTGGATCTTTGAATTTTTAATGGATTTTTAATTTTAAATTTTTAGAGTTTTAAATTTTTAGATTTTTTAAATTTTGGATTTTTAAATTTTGGATTTTTTATTTGTTAAATTTTGGATTTTTTTATTCTTTTAACTTAGGGTTTTTTAACGTTTTGGATTTTTTTATTTTTTAAATTTTGGACTACACCTTAAACCTAATCATTGAGTTTATTGTTTTCTGTGCACTCCGTCACAGCCCCACTACTTTCGTGATGTAGGCCTACTCCTAGCGCGTAAAGAAGTTTCACTTCAAAAATAAAATAAACCTTGCCAGTGGACAAAAAGACGCATGAGATTTGAAATCAGTGTGATTTTCTTAGTGACCACTCTATGAGAACAAATTTTAAATCTAATGTACCTTTTTCTTTACAGATGTTTCTCTTACTGCACCAAAGACCTACGTGTTTCCAGTTAACTACACTGTCTACACCCCAGAACAAATCATGAACTATTTCTACGAGGATGTGGGACTCAACACATACTATTCATATTACTACTTCAACTACCCAACATTCTTCAACACTACCGCATATGGTGTAAAGTATGACAGGCGTGGTGAACTGTTTTACTACACTAGGCAGCAACTGTACGCCAGGTTCTTCCTTGAGAGGCTGTCCAACGGCTTGCCTGATGTGGAACCCCTGCATTTCGATAGGCCATTCGAGGTAATGTAAAATATCAGTTATTGAAAGAAGAGTTAAAGGAAACAAAATACTTTCTGTTGGTATATAATACTAAGAATCTGTTCTCTTCATTGCCTCTACTATTATGGAAATTCAAAGAAAACCCCTTATTGTCTTAATTAATTAATTAATGCTGTAACTATTAAGATCTGAGTACAATAATAAGTACAATAATCTTTAATACAAAAAAATCTCAACTTCAAATATCTTTTAACAAAATATTTAAAGTTCATGTTACCTTAAAAAAACTTAATTCAAAACACCTGTTGACAAAAATTATCAAGTAAAAATAACCATGAAAATATCAATTTCAAATAACTTGAATGAAAAAAAGTATTGCTGCTACAACATTTTTTAAACCATGCCAAAATTTTATGTATTTTAAAAGTTATCAAGAAATAATAATTTAAATTATATAAATGCATCAAAAAAATGTTAATTTCATCAGGATTATATATATAACAAAGCCAATAGGCATAAATGATTGCTTTACTAGCATAACACTAATATGCTTTAACGGACCTGAAGCGACAAGGAGTAAAAATTTCATCTCTAATTTGATAAATAAATAAAATTCTCGTCTCATATATTGATATTTTTTTTATAAGTGTTGAAAGTCATAAATGAAAAACAATTCAGTAACATGCCATTGTTTTAGCACAATAGATTCAAAATAATATCTAGTAAAATAGGAATTTACAAACGTAGTTAATTGAAGTAACAATAAAAACTTTATTAATTGAGAAAATACCCATTTACTCTATGTTACCATACTGGGAATAATCATACAGTTTAATACTTCAATGAGACACTGTTTTTATTGGTTTATAAAGTTTAGATATGAAACTTCATAATATGCTTACAGACTGAATACAACCCAAGACTCAGCTATCCTAATGGACAAAAGGTTCCAGTCAGGCCATATGAATACAGTCACCGCAGCTTTTACTACAACAATGGAAACAGCCGCTACTATGGCAACTACTATGGAGGTAACAACAACCACTTTACTGGAAACTACTACACTGGAACCTACAAACCCAGCTACTACTACGGCTACACTACCACTAATGAATATTATGCACCAGAGGATGTTGAAACTTATGAGAGAAGAGTTAGAGATGCAATTGACTATGGACACTTCTTTGGCGTAAGTAAATTAACTCTATAAAAATATTAGTTAAGAAAGTACCTAGTTCTCAAACTTGAAATTTACTGAATCATTGATTATATAATTATTTTGGTTTTCAATTGTTGTAGTTCCCAGGAGGCAAATATCCAATTTATGAAGACTACTACAAGGGCATTGACTACCTTGGAGACGTAATTGAAGGCAATGGCGACACTGTGAACAGACGTTTCTATGGCTCAATCTACCACTACTATCGCCAGTTGGCAGGAAAGAGCGTGGATCCATACAACAGCAACGGTGTAAGTAGCCAACGGTGCAATTTTTTTATTTTAGCTCTAAAATGTTCAGAAAGTTTTTGAAACCAACTACTTACAATAAAAACAATGATATTGATTAATTAACCAACATATTGATAAATAAGTAAAAGCTGCAAAAACAACAACTTTCTTATTACATTTTAGTAAGTCTTTTTAAACGCATTTGTTTCCAGCTTGCCCCAAGTGCACTCCAGAACGTCTACACTGCTCTCCGAGACCCTGCCAACTACCAGATTCTCAAGCGTGTCAACTACTTCTTCCAGAGGTACAAGAACTACCTGCAGCCCTACACTTATGACGAGGTAATACATCTTACAACGTCAGGGTACTGTAAACCTAACTCTGTCTTTTGTTCTATATCTTGATTTCAATAACCGTTATCACATAATGAGGGAGATATAGATACAGATACATATTTTAAGACCAAATTTCAAAATGTTCTGGAAAGATACAAAATAAATATTTAAAAAAGTATTTATCTCAAGAAATCACTATTGTATTCTACAGTTCACAAGTAAGCAGAATGATTATAAGAGATCTTCTTATGCTCTCTTCAGTATTTTAATTACTTGTAACAGTATATAGAATCATATAATTCATATTTTCACTAACATAACTATCGACACGACTGAAACCCCCCTCTTTTTTCTATAGACAGGATTACTAGAAATCATACCTAACTCATTCTAAGTTTCTTAATATAAACCCATGTAAAGAATTCATTTGTCAAATGTGTTTGACACCTTTGGGAGATATCAATAATTCTGAAGTATTTTCTGGTCCCAAAATCATACAGATTTCATTTATTTATGACAAATTTATCATGAGGAGCTTAAGCATTATACAATAGCCAAAATGGATTTTAATTCATATTATAATAACTAGAACACAATGAATGAGTAAAGTAGTAGTTTAATTGTTTTAATAATTAGCTCTTATATTAAAAGTTTCATGTTATGAATTCATCCTCATATTTTTATTAAAAGGATTGATTTCCTTGATGAAGCAAATATTGTTTCATCTACTGAAGAAAATTTTTACTTCAATTTGTACCTTTCCAGGTGCTTTGCAAACATGCTTGAATATTTCTAAATGAAACAAGTAACTGTACATCAGAATCACAAAGAACAATAACCTACCCACTGTGACACCTCCAGAAGTTTTACACTTGTTGAAAATACAGTATATTAAAAGAGTCAAATTGACTTTCAAACAGGTTATGCTCAGTATTGTCACCTGTATTCTGTATTATTTAATTCTCATAAGTCATTGTCTTATTCTGTTCACAGCTCACATTCCCAGGTGTCAAAGTTGAGAGTATCGATATAGGCAAACTCGTTACATACTTTGATTACTTCGACATTGACCTGGACAACGTAGTAAATGTTAAGGTAGCTGAAGATGGTAAATACGTTGACTACAGAGCCCGCCAGACCCGCCTGAACCACAAGCCTTTCACTTACAACATTGAAGTGAGCAGCGAGAAAGCATCTGATGTATATGTACGTGTATTCCTTGGCCCTAAATATGACTACCTAAATCGTGAATTCAACCTCAATGATGCCAGACACTACTTTGTTGAGATTGACCGCTTCCCATACCAAGGTAAGAAAAGACATGATTTGGAAAATTTGAATTTCATAAATCATAATCATGCAAGTAGTGATGGATTAGAGGCAGGATACAGGGGCACATGTCCCCTTCTTAACTAGTGTAGATAATAATTAGCCAGATCGTGAATGTGCATTAGATGAAAGAATGGCTTTCAATACAACTTTTAATTAGTAACTTTATTTAATTTAGGAGAAGACTTGACTTAAATTACTTCCAACTCTAATGGTGTTTATGTTACATTGTAACAATATGACTTACTCTTTCTTGCACACTTCCTGAAGTATTTGTAAATGTGAATAAATGCTACGGTACTTCATTAATTTAATTTTTTTTAACAATATAAGTGTCTTTGTAAAGATATAACCTATTTTAGGGTTATATTCTTCAGAAAGAGAACCTGTACTAGGCTATCTGGTGCATAGTTAACATGAGAACTTGTCCCCCCCCCCTCCCCCAGAAAGAAATTAATTTGAATCCTCCCCTCTCAAGTTATGTATGAAGGATGAATTTTCAATATGAAAGTCATTTAATTAATAGTTCATAAGTTAAAATCTGCAAAAATCTAGAATCAGGGCCATATTATAATAATATGCAGTATTGATTATACCTAGGTACTCTAAGGAATTACAGTTCTAATCTAATTTCTTGATAAATCTAGTCATTTCTCCTTAGGTAATGTAAGTCAAGGAAGCATTTTTTAAATCCCTTTAAGGGATGTAAGTCATAATGTTCTATTAAGTGCTATTCCTGTAGGTCTATATGACACAATTTAATTTCTACACACAGTACAAGCCGGCAAGACAACGATCACTCGCAACTCTCGTGACTCCAGTGTTGTCTCTCCAGACTACCCAAGCTACAGGACTCTCATGAGGAAGGTGTTTGATGCTTATGAAGGAAAGGAGCAGTATTACGTGGACAAGGTAAGAAACAAGTTTAAAAATGTTGGTCTCAATCATTTCCTGATAATAGTTCTGAGTTAGAATATAAGTAACTGTTTCTAAAATTATTCAAAGTTCAATAATATCTATGGTGTAAAATTAAAGACACAGGAACAATGTCGACATACACCATTCAGTACAAATGGCAACAATAATTCTATAATTCTAATCTATTCTTGATAGTTGATCTGACATGATCTGATACTGCCAGATAAACTTATCCAATGTACTTATCCATCATATGAAGAAATGACAGTGTCAAGTTAAATAAGAACTATTTATGCCAAATAAACTGTTGCAAATACATTAAGGAAGAAATAAATACCAGTAATTATTTGCACAGGAACCAATAATGAGTAAATTCTTCCAACTTTGATTTGTAACGAAATTTTAGAAATAAATTCTATCTAAGGTAAATATTATACTATATTACAGAATTCTATTACCGTATACTATAGGCTATGATATAGGCCTATTATATCTAGAGAAGATTATATTATGTCAACTTACTTAATCAATGCATATTCCTAGTCATTAATTAATGCCCAAATCACATGGTACCAATGATAGATTTTAGTTTAAATTTGCAATATTAACAGACATATTTAAAGAGATTTGCTACACCTTGGAGTTACGATAATTTGTTTTAAATGGCATGTTAAGAAAAAATGACAATTTACTTTTTTGGATTTCAATTCTTTCCTTATAACTGTCGGTTAGGTCCTCAGCCTACATTAAATTAATGAAGAAAATGAGAAACAACAAAAGTTATATGCTAATGACATCAAACTTTACTTAACATAAATAATAAGTTACAAATTAATAACATTTTATGTTAAAGAGAAACTATCAATGGTGTAACTAAATATTCTAATAGTGATTAAATCAGGCTTACAAACAATGCCGATAACTATCTCATTTAAATTTGCAGAGTGAACGTCACTGTGGCTACCCTGAACGCCTGCTGATTCCTAAGGGCAAGAAAGGAGGTCAAACCTTCACTTTCTATGTGATTGTTACACCCTACGTCAAACAAGATGACAAAGACTTCGAACCCTACAACTTCAAATCCTTCAGCTACTGCGGAGTTGGTGCTGACCACAAGTATCCCGACGATAAGCCCCTGGGCTATCCATTCGACCGCCCTCTACACAGCCACGATTTCTACACACCCAACATGTACTTCAAGGATGTAGTCATCTTCCACAAGAAGTACGAAGAGATCAATGCAGCCACCACCCAATAATGAGACATCAGCAGCATGTCTCTTATTTAACGACGACCGGTCTCAAACAGGACTATGCAATCTAAATGTTTTGTATTCAGTACAAATGTCCTTTTTTTACTAGTTACCAATAAATTGAATTACATCAAATTATGATTATTATTCATCTTCCTAAAACTTCCTCAAAAAATCTCCTGGCCTTATAAAATATAAAGAGTAATGAGACAAAAGTCATCTGAAACAATGTTCCTCATATGTTTAGGCATGCCTCCCTTTATATTTTATAAGGTCAAAAGGTGGCAGTGTGTTTTGTGGGCCTAATGGCGAATGAGACTGACAATACTTACTTACACAATGGCAATAGACAATTCCAACGCAAGCTAAAGGAATATTATCTATTTTATGGAACCTGGAGGTCCATTGCCGTGCTTACATGAGCCTGCCATTCAACCCTTAAAAAATAATGGTAAATGTACTACCTGTACGCATCTTTTCAAAACAATAATTCACTACAGTACTTATAATTAAGATTTCAATTTAAAATTTTTACTTTAAAGAGTAATAAAATGTGGGTTGGTGAATTTTATCACATTGATTTACTTTATACAGTATACAGAAAGTTCCTTCCTGGAAAAGATTAATTTTACTTGCAGTTGAAAGCATCTAATATATTTGGGTTTGTGTTTCCGTGAACATATAATGCCATCTGTAACAAGATCATACTCAATTGTGAAATTAACTGAAGTTGAACTTGCTCAGTTGCTATCGTGATTCAATTGCTTACAACTCGCAGAGATCTGATTTTTTTACAAAGGTGGACCGAAGGGGATCATGAATGCATGCCTAAATGTGAAAATATTGAATGATTTGGATGGAATTCGCTATGAAGGGGTTTTGGGCTCGGGAACTCAAAAATGAGGTCGTTTTTTCTCCAGGCAGCATACAGTGATACCTCGAGATATGAGTTTAATTCGTTCCGTAACCTTGCTCGTATGCCAATTTGCTCGTATCTCAAAGCAATTTTCCCCACTGAAATTAATTGAAATGCCATTAATCCGTTCCAGCCTCAAAAATGCTACCCCCAATTGTTTTTGTTACGTGTTTTTGAATAAGAAAAATGTACTTATAAATGACAAATATTGTATAAAACACAATAAAAGAGAATGTAAAGCAAAAAAAACTGGTTTTATAAAGTGTACATACATATTTGTTACACTTTCTTCGGACCCATAGTTATAAAAAGAAATGTGATAAAGTATGTAAATGCACAAAAAGCGCAAAGCCCTAGAAAAACTTAGCAAAGATGCTTCGACAGCGAGGTAAACAAGCACACTGGGGGAATACGTGGGATAATGCGCGAGACGCACAAGGCGCAGGCGCAGTAAACTGGTGGGCCGTGTGCAGCGTAGCAGCTGGCCGTTCCTCGTATCTCAAATGTCGCTCGTATTTCAAAACAAAACTTCACTCGCTCGACAGCTCGTATCTCAAATAACTCGTATGTTAGGGCACTCGTATCTCGAGGTACCACTGTACTTTAATTGTGAAATGCATCTCAAAGCCGGGCATTTAGTATTTTAATTATCAAGCGTGTTATTTTTTTATGCATGAATTGGGTAAGGTTCTAATGGTTTCATTTCAAACCTGTATGGCCATATGGCAACACAAGATTAATTTTGTTCATTTAATTATTTATGTTTATTACATAAAACAATGTAATGAAGAGTAAAATTATGCAACTAATGCAATTTATGTAAAAGTAGACTCAGTGTTAATAAAGATAATGTTTTCGTTATTTTTTTAAAAATAAATTACAACTTATGTAAATAAAATATCTAGCAGATGAGTAAATAATTGGAGGTGAAAACACAGGCACCTGCATTAACATCTTACATTTGACAAGAGCTTTATATAGTTTGAGAAATAATTTTACCTTTAAATCCGTGAGTGGCAATGGAGAAGTAGTTGTCTGCATTATTTCCCACAATTCACTGCAGTTCCAGTAATTGAATGTCAGCTGTTGCATACACCTGCAACGAACGAGGATATTATTTACTAAATAATACATTTGATATGAGCTTTAGCAAATTGTTAGAACTTGCGGTTTTGGTATTGTTTTGCTTTTACTGATGATCACTCCAAATTATACAAACAATAAAAACTTGATGCCATCTGCAACATTTTGCTCAAATAGCATTGATGATACAACATATTTACTGGAAGGAGGAATCTCCAGAATTAATCAGTTATGCCCAGTGCTTTTTTCTAGAAAAATGCTTACCGGTAGGCTACTCTATCTAAAGGAATATTATATATTTTATGGAAACCTGAGGTATTGTCACACTTACATAAACCCGCCATTCAACCCTATTCTGAGCTAACTCCATCTAACCATCCCTCACAAATCCTACTTCCTTTAAATCTATTCTAATATTCTCTCCCACTTACATCTAGGTCTTCCAAGTGGTCTATTCACTTCGGGTACCCAGAAAATATTTTTGAGATATTTCTTTCCTCCTCCATGCATAGGCGTAACCAGGCCGACCATATGGGGGGGGTTTATAACATCCGCGGGGTCTGGGGGTATGAAATACCCCCCAGGGAGAGGGGGGTCCGGGGATCCTCCCCCGGAAAATTTTAAAAATTAAGATGCAAAATAACGAGTTTTAAGCTTCCGAGGGTCCTCCCCCGGAAAATTTTAAAAATTAAGACGCAAAATAATGAGTTTTAAGCTTCCCATGCTTTATACTTGTATTAAGTAATTTATGGGCAGACTTAAAAAAATTATACAATTTTCCTTTTTTTAATCAGACCCCCAAACCCCCCCCCCCTCGGTACGCCTATGCCTCCATGCATGCAACATGTCCAGCCCATTTCATCCTCTGTGATTTAATTACCCTTATTATATTCGGTGAAGAGCACAGGTTAGGAAGCTTGTCATTATGCAGTTTTCTCTTGTCCCCATTTTCATCTCTCTTAGATCTGAATATTTTCCTAAGCACTGTATTTTCGAACACTCTCAGATTATGTTGAATTCCAGAAGAGTAAAGGAACATGTCTCACATCCATATAATACAACCAGCAGGATAATTTTCTTACAAATTTTTATTTTTGAATTTCTAGACAGAAGATGAGTAGATAAAAGTTTCTGAATTACCTAAAGACAAGCATATCCTGATTTTAGTCAACACTTAACTTCTGTCTTCATATTATTTGTATTTGGAATTACTGCTCCAAGATATTTGAATTTCTCAACTTGTTCAAATGTTTTACTGTGTTCTAATATTTTGTAGCACATTATTTTGACAATAGCCTAAATGACCATATAGGCCTACTTAGTTTTTTCTGTATTAAGTTCCAATCCTACATTCCTGTGGGCATCAAAAAGACTTTCTACATTTCTCCCGATTATGTTTGTCATCGCCCAATAGAGAAACATCATCTGCATAACCTAAAATCGGGTGACTGAATATTTTTTAAAAAATTGAATAATATAGGCTACCTCGAATAGTAGCCTACGTTATGCAAGAAGCCTATAATGGCATTTATTCATTATGCAACAAACCTGTATTGGCATTTATTACGATATATATAAACATGTCTATGAAACTCGCGTTGCTTATTTCATAATTTTCATATGAGTATCTTAATTACCATTATAGGCAAGCTGCATTAGACTTTTTGTTCAACCAAAATTACAGTTAGTCTAAATGTTTACATCCTGATTCACTCAAACAAATGCCCATGCTGTCCTTTGCATCGGTGGTTGCTGACTATTACAGATCTTGTCTTGTACGACAGATGGCAGCTTACGGCGTTGGAAAATTCGAAGCTTCCTTTTGCTCGTTTTCTTGAAACCAACAGATTTTGACAAAATGAAATGAATTAATTTTAGTATGATATTAAAATTAACACGAACAAAATTGATTTCATTTTAAATACAGTCTATTTACTAAGCAGTTTTCAGCTGGTACTCTCAAGCTCTCAACATCGTTCCGTGTTTGACAACAATCGATACCACACCAATTTTATATTAAGAAATCTGTATCGTTATGGATATCATTATGTTACACGTACTGGTAATAAGCATAAAAGTATGGTTGAACAAAAAACCACATTAAATATCTCCTACGTGATCAAGAATACTCAATTATCGATGGTGGAACTTTTCCCTTCAGTTCAGATCAAACAAATGAAAAACTTTTTTTTTCACCATTTTATTTTTGACTTCTGTAATGCAGATAGCACTTGTTACGAGTTGTTGACTACTATTTTATGTTTAATGTACCGGTACTGTAATCAATTACAACAGTTGTTGGTTATTCTTTTTCTTGAGCAGAAGTCTGTGATGAAAGATCCATATGTAGCAGGTAGAACTTTCTTCAACAAATTGCCAAGCGATCTCAAAATGATGTACCGGTAAATGACCTTTGAGATTGTAGGGCCTACCTGATTTTGTAATGTTTATAGTAGGCTATGTCTCTTTAGTTATAAGTTAACAATGTTTGTTAGTAATAAGTTGACCATGTCTGACACCATGTATATGGTCTATAGGCAATAAAGATTATTATTATTATTATTATTTGGATATCAGGCTTTCCTCTGATCTGACGTAGTTAACAAAAAGAAATATACAGGAATCCTCAGTTATACCATTTTATTGCTAAAGGTAATGAACTACAACAGGTGTTAATTGTGTGCCATTCAAACAATCTCTCAATTAGGCCTACTACGAAAGGAATATATAGGCCTATGTAAGTATTTACTGCGTCTTGGACACTAAACTACAAAGTTTTGTAATTATTTAGGGATCCCAGACAATAAAGTCCTAGTTCTTTGTTTCTGCTGAGTTGTCCTTGATCCCGAAGAGTTTTACCCGGGAAGTCGATTTAAAGTATGCTTTTGCTCCTCAAAATAAAGAACCAGGGGACTTGGTGCACCATATTGGGTAAAGCATGACACAAGAGACTGTTCACACTGTAGCTTCTTATAATTATTCTTTGCAGCCGGTGCATTTTACGACAAGAATGGTGATACTGTTAATGTTAACAATGTAACTTAGCATAACTTATCCACTTACCGGCAACAGCCAATTTTTCATATTATATTAATTCCACATGTTTGAGTACCAGTATCACACATTGAGTAGTAACCAAATTCTACGGAATAAAATTGAAAAATTAATCTTAATTAATTTTAAAAAATTAGATTTCAACTTACATATCGTACACTGTAATGTCATGCTATTATGTGGCAGGATCTGGAGAATATTGTTGTTGAAAACATTGGTTGTGTATCACTACATAGCCTTCTTCTTCTCTAAAATAACACTTTTGCACTAAACTTCATGCTGGTATGCTATTTCGTATGGGATAATATGATGATAAATAAAGGATGACGAATAAAATCATTACTACCGGTAGTAAGAGTTACCTTAAGAAATTGTTATAAAGGCATTGAACTTTCTAGTGTATCTAGCCTATGTTTCACGAAAGGTGTGGAAGGGTAAAAGAGCTTCTGCATTCAGGTAAGTAGTGACAGCTATATTCTAGATCAGTGACAGGTTATGTTAGTTTAGGAACAGCTGTTGTATTAGTTCAGCATCAGGTCTACATGTCAGCTTATCAGCCATTTCATAATTACGGGTGGGACATTCTAGCAAATTATAAAAACTATTTTTGTTTATTACATACCGGAATCATAGATAATAAACTAGAATTGGTTCTTCACATTCTATAAAATTTACAATGCCTTCTCCTCCACACTATATGCAAAGCATTATTTAAAATTTATTTTAAATATTTTAAATTTGTTTTTCAAAATCTATTACGGGTGGGACATAATTTGGACACTGATTTTAATGATGCAAAACAAAAGTTCATTTGCTGTTCTGCTATTACTGTTAGGGTCTTAATGTTGTTATTAATGAAGGTATGAGGGATTAAATACAAATTATAAACTGTTTCCAGGTTGCCAGAACATTTATTTAACTCATCAATAATAATTTAACCAAACTATCACCATAATGAATAGAGGAGAAAGTGTGATGACTGAGGTAATTCACTGGTTCCGCCGCTAGGTAGCAGTTACTCTGCTTGAGATTCGCGGGAGCAAGATTACTACGGGCGGTATAGGAAAAATTGCAAACATTATTAAACAAAATAAAACATTAATCTATTTCAAAATGACTCACCTTATCTAAATTGAATTGTTAGATACTTCTGACAATTTTCGGGCTGCTTTACACGTCTTGGAAGATCTCACCTCCAAAAATAAACATGGCCGTGTGTAACAGTAATTTCTCAGATTCCAAGAAGCTTGACCGTAACATTTCGTTCCACATCTTTCAAAAAATCGAAGATGTTCACAAGCAATGAACAATTATATAATATAGGTATAAAACAGCTAAGGGATGATTTGATCTAATATTTTGTTGCCTAGAAAATAGGGTAGATGGTATGTTAGTATAATTTGATGAGAATTTGTTAAAGAATGTACATTTGTATAGAAATAACAACGTATAATTAGGGTAGAAAACAGCTAAGGGATATTTTATAAATTAATATTAATATTACATTGTATAGAATATTACTGAGTATTAATTTGTATTATTATTGTATTAATAGTAATATTATTTATAATAATATTAATTTGCTCCTGGCTGTATGGGGTAAGTTATGTAGGTGAAACACGGTCAAAAGTGTAGATATGTGTACAAATTAAGTGAACAGAGATAATATAAACTAAGGGATGATTTGTGAATTGCAGGGCACGTAAAATTTCATAAGCAGCACTACAAAAATAGGGCGCGTGATCTTTAAAATTGGCGTTTCAACATCCGATAAAGACGCACATACGCAAAAATTGTGATGCAACGCATTCTACATATATCACACAATATTTCAAAGCATTTTCCCTGATTTTTTCATAAAAAAATTAAATCCTCTTGCCTTAAATACAGCCCGCTATTTGCTCAAACCCTCGACCATTCACGTTCGCTGTAACTGATGTACGTCTTATGTTGTTAAATTATATTAAAAAAAGGAACAAGATATTAAACTAATAAGACATTTGCTATGATAATTATACGAGGGCAATCCAGAAAGTAGATTACGTTTTCGTCTGTGTCCGCTAGAGGCGGGGCTAGCGCGGCCATTTTGGGGTCAGAGCGTTGCGCAGCTCAGTCGGCATCTAGCGGTGCTAGTGAGAGGTTCGTGCTGTGCTCTGTTCAGATACTGTGACGGTTTAAAATGTCTGCGTTAATTGAAAATCCCGCGAGCTGCGAGGTGCGTGCAGTAATAAGGTTTCTGACTGCAAAAAACTGTAAACCGATAGAAATCTATCGGCAGCTTTGTGAAGTGTATGGGGACAACATTATTACTGAAGGTGGAGTGCGTCAGTGGGTCATAAGATTTAAAAATGGCCGAACCAATGTTCACGACGAAGATCGAAGTGGGAGACCCAGCATAGTGACTGCCGAACTTGTCGAAAAAGTCGATGCTAAAGTCCGTGAAAATCGAAATTTCACAATAACGGAACTTTCTTTGAGTTTTCCACAAATTTCGCGAAGTTTGTTGCACGAAATCATCAGCGATAAGCTTGGTTACCACAAGTTTTGTGCAAGATGGATTCCAAAAATCTTGACAGAGGACCACAAAACTCAGCGAATGGCTGCAGCGTTGAACTTTTTGGACGCTTACCATAAGGATGGTGACTCTTTACTCGATCGCATCGTTACTGGTGACGAAACATGGGTGAAACACGTGAACTGTGAAACGAAATTGCAATCAATGCAGTGGGGGCACACAAGTTCTCCCAAAAAACCCAAAAAATGCATGCAAACAATGTCGGCAAGGAAGATGATGGCGACTGTTTTTTGGGACAGAAAAGGTGTGATTTTGGTGGACTTCCTGGAAAGAGGCACTACAATAAACTCTCAAAGGTATTGCCACACTCTCCAAAAACTCAGAAGAGCAATCCAAAACAAGCGCAGAGGAATGTTGAGCTCTAAGATCTTGTTGATTCACGACAACGCCCGGCCCCACACGGCAAATGTCACTCGTCAACTTCTTGAATCTTTCACGTGGGAGTTGTTTCCTCATCCGCCGTACAGTCCCGACCTGGCACCGAGCGACTTCCACCTATTCCCAGCAATGAAGAAGTGGCTGGCTATGCAGCGTTTTGATGACGACGCACAGCTGCAAGAAGAGGTAACGAAGTGGTTGAAGGCGCAGGCGGCCGAATTTTTCGTCGAAGGAATTTCCAAGCTCGTACATCGCTACGATAAATGCCTTAATTTGAATGGTGACTATGTAGAAAAGTAGTATGTGAGTGTGGCTTTCATCTGTATATAATAAAATTTGTTTCCTATACTTTGTTTACTTTTTATTCCAAAACGTAATCTACTTTCTGGATTGCCCTCGTACATAAAAATTACTAACATAAGTGAACAGAAAATATGATAAATAAATAATCCAATAAATGCATAAATAAAAGTAGTGCAGACTTACTAAGTTAGAAAAAAGCTTCATTGACTCCTTTTCCTCAGCGGGTCAATCTTGCAGTATGGGTACAAGTAGTCAGTTAATATAGTATTATTATTGAGACCACGAATAAATTATGTAAAATTTTGTACGTTAATGCTGGTATTTTATGGAAAAGATGCCTGCTAATACCTCAATACCATTCTGATAGCTTTAGCTTTAGAGTAATTACTATTACTCGTTAACCATTATAGATAATTATATAGGTGGTACTCAATTTATAATAAGATCCAAATATTTCACTAAACCTTACACCCTTAATCTCTTTCTGGACACAAAAATAAAATAATAAGTGTCGCATAGTCAAATTTGCTTCACCCTCAACATTTCACGATCGTCCCACATCATTCAGAGAGCTGAGCGCCCGGAATAATTACCACTCAATTACTCGTAAACCATTCAAGATATAAAGGTGGTACTGAATTTAAAATAAAGTTGAAATATTTCCCTAAAACTTTCTCGCTTGAAGTTTTTACGGGACACAAAAATGAAAAAAATTGTCGCATAGTCTAATTCCGTTTCACCCTCCATGAATTTTGTGTAATTGGTGATGCTTATTAATGAAATAAAAACATTTATGTCCGCATTTTTAAGTCTCTGTTTTAACCATCAGAAGGACTGTGTTGTGCAGATTATTTCTGCACAAATTTCACAGAAATAGGACCAAGGGTTAATTAAAGATTGCGAGTTTAATCATAAGATGCCAAACTATCATGACGCAGCATTGAGAAGTTGAAACGCAAACAAAGGTGCTGCCAGTGTTTCGGTGGACCGCCGCTCTCCCTATACCCACCATTGTATTAGCGGCGAAGTCATCACACTTTCTCATTCTATTCATTATGCTATCACTATTACGGGTGGGACAAAAAGTCAGTTTGTTATTTTACATAGTAATTAACCATTAGTAATTAAATTGTACCTTAAGATGTATATTTTCTCAAATGAAAATGGACATAGCTGATTACTCTTGACTACTAGGTATTAAAGAGTCTTAAAATCATGCTAAAAATGGCAAAAAGAAAGAAAGAAAGAAAGAAAGAAAAAAAAAAAGTAACTCTATGCAATAAATAAGTAAATCGACAGATTTTACACATGAAACCACTTAAGATACACCTAAGTCCTTAATATTCAGAGAATTTGAGGTTTTAAATTTATTTTTGAACACCCAATTACAATAATTTTATAACTTCTCTCTTTGAGGGAAAAAATCCCATATTTTATGAAATGGCTGTAATACTGAATAGCATGGGGTTCATTATGAGCCATGTAACATGTAATGTAATGTAACAATACATTACAAAAAGTGTGGAAGGGTAAAAAAGCTCCTGCATTAAGGTAAGTAGTGAAGCTAAATTCTAGGTAGATGACAGGTTATGTTAGGTTATATGGGTGATTCTTCAAATACGGGAAAATTTGTGTTCCAGAGTGATATTTCCCTTCAAATTCAACTTTTAAAAAAAATTAAAATAAAAGTTTGTTTCTACTACTTCCATACTACAGTAATACAACTATCACTTTGAAATGTCACTAACTTTAAATTCTGATATTCCAAAATCAAATTTAATTCAATGAAATGTCATCCACATGCCCTGTCCCAAACCTCGGTTTTGTATATTCTAATGCATTTTTCCACAAAACGAAATGTTATTTCCTTTTCAACTTTTTTTCATGTCAATGAGTATGAATGTGTGAAGAATATTAACCCCTAAAAAAATAAAATGAAATAAAATTGTCACCCCACCTAATGAACATAAAGAATGTCCCAAGGGTTTTTGGTCATCCACATGGCTGAAAAGAATGGAATTTTTTCTGAAGAAATGAGAAATTTGCATAACTGGCAACAGTGTTAGAAAGCCAACAGGGCAGCTTGTGGTTGAATTTTGCTTGCTTACAAACATTTGGGATTAACAAAGGACTTTGCATCATTTTCAAGGAAAGCGTTTTTATTCCCCGTCATTAACATGGCTTCTAGAAAGTAGGCAGAAAGTGAATAGTAATTAATTTTGATTATGCACTATGATAAACCTTCCAATTCAAAGTACTTGACTGAAGTTGAGCTTACAGAGGTTTAGGAATGGCTTGCTGAGACTACTTAAACTCCTTTTTTGTCATCCACATGCCTGATTTTTGTGTCATCCACATGTCTCATGAAGGGGTATGTGGATGACTCTGAAGTCATGTAGATGATAAATGTAGGATACTATTGTGTTTGCGGTGTCTGTGACCTGTACTTAAGATCTTAAAACTGATTAAATGAATTTCTGCTTGATTCCCCCCTCCCCCAAAACCATAAAAACACAGTCTCGTTAAAATTACATTAATTCCGGAGTATGCACACAAATTTCCAAATTTGGTGCAAAATCAACTGAAGTATGCTGAGAAAAATATGAAATCACACAAAGAAAAGCAGATTGTTGCCAAAGTTAGTCATTAATGTGGCCTTCTGCCATCCACATGTACACGGATGTCATTCACATGGCTTTAAAAAATAAAGAAATTAAAATAAATAAAAATATAAACATTTAAGCTCTGCTGGTGTCATATTATAATCAAGTAACCCCTGAAGTATTTTAGTAATTTTTTTGAGATTTTTTAAAGAAAGTAAAAAATTTGGATTTTACACACTCCAAATTTTCCCGTATTTGAAGAATCACCCATATAGGAACAATTATTATATTAGTTTAGCAGCAGTGTACTGAATAGCACAGGGTTTGGTATATGCCACATTTAATCTATTTCTGCTACAAGAAATGTGGGAAAAGAGAACAGTTCGCCCCTTAAACTCCTCCAACTGAACTCACAATGAGAGACATCTAGGTGAGAAAGGAGAAAATACTAGCAATGTTGAAAATTGGGAAAATTTAATTTTTTCCCCTTCTCCTCTTCTTTTCCTCTTTCTACTCTATAATCCCTTCACTCCTTCACCCTTCCTACCTATTTGGGACCTATTCCTATCCTACTAATTTATGCACCTAAAGGGATTCGAACATGAGACCGCTAGGATGATAGCCAAACATCTTATCCACTATGCCATTGAGTGATCGTTGCAGTGTGGAGTGAGAATTCATCTATTTAAGTTTAGAGAGCTACATGAAATAGCGGAGACTGATAATTTCATATTAATTGTAAATGTGAAATATTGTTTTGGTTGTAGGGAAATTTTAACTGATACAAGGGTCGTTATGGTTTTATTAATCAACTCGTCTTGTGGGTGGCATATGGACATACCAAATCGAAAACTTTCATTCCCAAATCAACCTCTACTGTCATGTGGTGGGTCCTGAGTAATGCTAAAGAGGCTCTGGTGATGATTTGGTACAAGGGTTATTTTCCTATTGTAGTAATTAGTGTACATATGCTATGGTACAGGGGTTATTTTCGTATTAACTGCAGTGCCTGCATGAAAAGGCTGATGGCTTGGGGAGCCGGGTAAGCGGGCTGTTGCCATAGTAATGCAACAGCCGGAGTGGGGGAGCTTAAGGGGCGATCTGTTCTTCTCTTTCGCCGGAAATGTTTCCACTGCGACAATCATTCCTCTTCTGTTTTCCACACAGCTGGGGGGGGGGGGGGGCATGAACGCTAGTGGCAGAGCATACCTCGCTGTTAGCTGTCTACCCTATTCTGAAGGAGTTCCCACTTTTGTATGCTTTGCTCTTGAAATATGTTTCACTAATCAGATATTATCTTTTCTTTGATTAAGTTGATTGCACGTTTAGCAATTGTCATTATTGTCTATATCTCAAGTTTACTATCGTAGTAAACTAGCCATAATCACCAGAAACCTTACAATATACCGTATTTTCCAATGCATAAAACGCACTTTACTCGTAAAATAGGCCTTGAAATGGGGTGCGTCTTATATAAGGAAGGTACCGGTAACTACAACATATCCCAACGAAAAAAACAACAAGTCTATAACAGTAATACAAAAATGTTCATGACTTTATGTTTTTCTCGACTTTGCGCGATAATTTTTTAATCCAGCGGTAAATTAAACCTTAATTTTATGCAGGATTATGGCAAATCGCGACGAGGAGCAAGCTATTGACTTCAATTTCATATAAATTTTGCACAACAACGTGAGTAAACACCTTGAAAACACTTTGTTTATGGCAAACTAATTGAAGTAATTCAATATCACATTGTGTGAGGGCTCTGGAAACGCACTTCTGCCGGTCCCGCTGGCTCGTCTAAAAAGCAGGTACCTGCATTTCAGCGCTCTCGCAGTAACCTGCATTATCGACCTTGTAATAAAATAAAATTTAAAAAAAATCTGTAATAACTCTAAGCTATTAAAAGAAAATTGTTTAACCATCACATTGCTATTTTACAAACAAACAACCTGATGATTTAAGATTTTTTGGTTATAGAAACAGAGCAGGAAAATGAGAATTGTCTACACCCACACAATTGCCTACTTAAAAACGCTTAAAACTTGAGTATTAATGTTTCCTGCTTAAAATTCAGGTTTTCATAACCAAAATCTATAATATCTCCTCAATATATCATGAGATATCGTAGGCCTACCTACTTCACAATTTGCTGTGTGAATTAACTGAAAATAAGCTTATAATATGCAAGTATGGCTATATCATTTAATATCAAGTCAGTAGTTCAGAGTTCAAGATTGGTTAGAATCTGGTTTGTGAATATTATTTTATACTCAACTCCAGCATATTCGGGAGAAAACTGAATAAGAACTGATAGGTAGGCCTACATCTTCTGCGAGGTGCGATGAACTGGGACAAAGCATCAGGATAGGCTCAGCTACCCCAGAAAAAGTTTGAAGAGTCTGAGAGAAAAAATCCTTTAGATAAAATGGAGGTAGAATTGAAACTTTCTAATAACAAAAATAATAAAATGTTATATTTTATGTGAGTATACAAGGTTGAGCTTATGACAGTTAGAAAGTCACTCAGTTCTCAGCCTAGCGGAGCTGTAATCATTAAAAGTCTGCAGGGAGCTGAGGGGGTATTGTGCATATATATCTTCCAGCATTAATATAAGCTGCGAGATAGGCCGGCTATCTCTGCAGTCCATATTGAAAATAGTGTTAGCTCTGAGCAATAGTGGTTGATATATCTAAGCTTTTATGAACTCTAGTCACTCAGCTTACTGAACCAAGCTTTGTCACTTGTGCTGACAATCCTTTTAGTGATGAATTCCTGATCTGGCTATTGACACCAGGGAGTCATAAAATATATCACCTCATTTAATAGTAGCGATAACAGGAACAAAGAAATAAAAGCATTAACTGAAATCATTTTTGAGGTTGCCCTGGACACAGGAAATAAGAAATAAAAGCGTTAATTGAACTCCTATTTGAGATGGCCCTGAGCTCAGGAACAAAGAAATAAAAGCATTAATTGAATCATTTTTGAGGTTGCCCTAGACCAATGCCTTAAAACTACAATTTTTAATGATAAGAGCTACGAAGCCTACTATTGATTTGTAATAAAATAAAATATGATTATCATCACACTGTAAAACTTCTCCTTTTCACATGTCCAGTGTTCGAAAGACAAAGGCTCAAGCTGAAACTGCATTTTGACAAGTGTGAGATTTCATATAATGCATTCATTTACATACAAATTGTTAAAAGACACTGTTGGAATCAAGCATTTACAAATTTTTAAAATTCTTTTCTTTCATAGGATATACGACGTTAATGTTTTATACCATTTTATTATTTAATTTATAGTAAACTGTAAATATAGCCCTAACATTTTTCATTGTCAAATAGGGCTTTTCCAAATTGGAAATAAAATAAAATAATAATAATAACAACAACTCTTAATAAGTTATCCATTTACAGAAATGTGATAAATTGTTTGAACAACCCCAACCAGCTGCAGAAGAAGCACCATGTCTAGAAGGAATGGGATATAATTCCGGGGTGCGCGAGCAAAGAGAGTTAAGTCCACTTTCTTGTTACGAGAATTAGAGTGACTTAACACACTATACCAGCCCAACATAGCTTTAGTGATGGATAAACCTATGAGGCACACATCCATAACTACCGTACAATTTTGAATATGACTTACTGGACTTAACACAAATGTGGAGAACATTTTTATCTATAACTCTATGGACATATATCAATTTTTGAGGATGGTGTACTTAACTCTCTTTGCCTGTGCACCCCGGAATTAATGTACATGGTACTACTACCAAAGTTGGTCTGTTAAGTGCACTGTATTGAATATAAGAACAGATAGCAATAACATTCTTATTAACCCCTGCATTCATTTATAATTCACTTAATTCACTCATATTTGTAGCTTTGTAGTGATTTTAACTGTGAAATAAATCTTTATTGATATGGTATCAAATTCCTTGAATGTCAGATCATAAGGCACGTTTTTATGGTATTATTGGATCAAAGGACTGAAAAATGTGGCAAATTCTTTAGGGTAAAATCAAACCAACTTAGAAATAAAACAAATTTTATTACTTGGTTGCTGTACAACAGTCCTTCAAATTATTTAATTTTAATACTGCTTATAAATACATTTCTTTGGTCCTAGGCTTTATATTAAAAACATTCCTAATACAGTACACATGGTAAATGCAGGCCATCACACTATCAGACAAACAAGAGATAGGCCAAGTCTAGCCAAGCCAACTATCAAATACAAATAATTAAATCATCTAAAAGTTTCAGATAGTTTTATGTTAAAAACTAATGTTAACCATAGTTCTGCAATATATGAGGGTGGATCGAAAAGTAACACACAATTTTTTTCTGCATTGGTATTGCGGATGGAATGTTAAACCTTCACCAAGATGGAGTTTGAAGTTTCCACTAAGGATTCTATTTTGTTCTCATGTGTAGCTCTAGTAGAGGTGTACATATTCTGATTTTAGCTTGCCTGCCCCTTTGAAATTCTGCAACCAGTCACAGCTTTTAACTTGCTTGACTTGAAAGCAAGCCAGATTACAACGATGATAAGAAATACTGTCGCTATGAGTCATAAGCTCTTCATAACTTGGTGGGTTGCTCAGGACCTAAGGAAACTGCAAGGCCTGGCGGAAAGAATATGAAACTGGGTATAGCAGTGCACTGGTAAGTCGTGCAGTTACGTAGTTGAGGAACTTCAGATGTATTTAGATAATTTTACCCTGAAGGAAGCCGAGGAGAAACTAAAATGTGGACAGTTTTAATTAATTATCAATGAACAAAAGTACTAGTCCGGCATGGGAAAAATTTTCAAACATTTTCGAGAAAACATCATAAAATCATTAATAACAATAACAAAAATCCCTTTAGGCAAGCCTACAAGCTGAGGTAGATTTCGAAGTGCTTTTGTTTTAATTTACTGTCGCTGCGTAGCACTCTTCTTCTTTAGCCTTAGCATGACAAACCCGCAATAATAACTGCAAAAAAGAGGAAAGAGAACTTTTTAAAACATTCAAATCTCGCCTTATATGAGAACTATCAAGAAACTAGTTATTGATTTGTAGAGTACTCATCAAGAGCTTTTCAACGATACCCCACAAGACGTAGTTTCGAAAATTTCGAATTTCCATCCCCATACCCCCACCCCCACTCGTACTCCCAAAACCCCCGAATCGTTGGTGTCACTGTGAACTCCATAAGGAGTACTCTAATTTATTCAATCAAAGTTTCCCTCTATACTTCATAGGGGCCGAGATATAAATGTTTTAAAATTTCAACCCCCTCCCCCGACCACCCCCTTAGGCCAATTTTGCTCATTAACGAACTTGTCTGAACTATTGGGCCTAGAAATAACATAATAAAATTTGATTCAAATATCTTGAAAATTACGGCCGCTAGCGTGTAAAGATAAATATGCATATATATAAATATATATATATATACCGTACATATACATATACTGTATATAAATATAAATATCACAATTTTTTTAACAGGCGGTGGTTTCGTACTTAGGGAGGCATGAAACGGAACGATATGAACGAATTTTTTGAAAGTCATTAGGTAGATTTTTCTTCGAAATCTACCTAATAATAAAAATAATAATTGTGTTAAGACGCTAAAACGATTTTTAATACTTTATCCACCTTTTATTTATCTGCATGGTGAATTTCTTCTACCAGCATGTAGAAAAGCAAGAAAGTATTACCTACACTCAGCAACTACAGTTGTTTAGCTGATAAGAATGTCGCAAGCTTATTCTGACATGCCTAGGCTGGGTTTGACCTGACCCATCAGGCTTAAAGAAACCTGCCTGCTTCCTAGCTATGACGCTGGCAACTTGCTTGCCTGGCATTCAAGCGGGTTTGGGCAAGCTAAAATCGAGATTTGTACACCTCTGAGCTCTAGTGAGAGAAGCGTGAACTATGCAACAAAGATGGCGTGCATATTACTATTGTCCACTTGTGAAGATCAGCGAGGTGTAGTGCGATTTTTATGGGCTAAAGGGCATAATCTGAGTGAAATTCACAGGGACATGTGTGGCGTATATGGGGACGACAATGCTCGCCCCTGTGTTGCTGCAGTTGTTCGTGAGAAAATCAACAAATTTGGTTGGGAGGTGTTCCAGCATCCTCCATACAGTCCAGACCTAGTACCATTGGATTTTCATTTTGTTTGGTCCCATGAAGAAATTCCTTCCCGGTAAACGCTTTGTGTCAGATTCAGAAGTGAAAACAGCAGTCCGCAGATGGCTATACTCTAACCAAACGAACTTCTATGAACCAGGTATTTTGAAACTGGTATCACAAACTTGACGACTATATAGAAAAATAGACAAAAGATGTCCCTTCATGTGTGCATTTGTTTCTAATTGTACTATTAAACTTTTTGTAAAAAAAGTTATTGTGCGGTACTTTTCAATCCACCCTCGTAAGAATGAACTAGCTAGCACTGACTAGAAGAAAAAACAGAAAGTAGTGTGCAATTATAAATCTGCCTTTAGCTCTCACCTGAAATCCCAACAACTGCATAGTGGAAAAAAGTATAGGCCTACCATTTACCGTAGTACGTTTTAGCATATATTTTGAAATTGAAGACTTGATAAAAAAAAAAAGACACAGCACACATGTATATGAAAAAAATAATAAACGCATAACAAAAAACTAACACAATACAGAAGAATATAATTTTAGCATTCCTTACTGACTGCAAATGAAGGAAGATATCTTGTGTCAAGAAGAGAACAGTTGATTGCAGTCCCTCAACATGAGCTTTGCGCATCTGGGGATTTTCAAATAAGGTTCTTATTATGATTTATAATGTTTGCAATATGTATTACATAACATCTATAATTTAAAAAATGTGATTTTTTATCATCAAACTTGGTTATGAATGCAATAAAGGACAGATCACTAAACACAGAGTCTAGAGGCACATAGGTTTTGATATTGATAAAATAAATTTCATTTTATTTGCACAGGTTCTGACACATGCCTGGTAGTGGCACATTTAGGCTTAGGATATACAGGCCTGGAAGCAAAATTTTTTTATAACGGTAGTAGTAAACTTTATAGCATTAAGCATATTTTTAATACTGTTTGGAATCCAAAGCATCATATTATTTCTTCAATGTAAATTTAAACTGCACAAATACTGGCATGTACTGAGAGTATTCATAATAATTAGCAGTCCAACAATATAGCCTGCATACACAGAAAATTGTGACTTCACATACAGATTGAAGAAACTTATTATCATTATCTTCACTTCCGAAGTGAAAGTTAAAACAATGAAATTGGGTGCATCAAAGCATATCCCTTAATCCTAATAATAAACAAAAATTGCTATAAAATAATGTTCTTGATAAATTTTAGTTCGATGACTATTTAATGACAATTAGTAATAATATAAAACAAATGGAGCATATAAAGCGAAACAACCAACGTAAATCTGATTTTAACATGAGCTAAACTTGACACTTTCATGCCACTACCATACTTTTTTTGTAGTACATGTTTCATGGACCATCATTGGCTACTTGTCAAGTACCCAAAGTTCCTATTACTTTAAAAAATTTATAAAAATCCACTAATTTAGTTCCACCATAGCCAAAAATTTGGAATCTACTAGTTCACTTGTAAAAACTGCGAGAAAGTGTACATGGAAAAAACCAAAAGGAAACTAGAGGTTAGGACCAAGAAGCATATGAGGCACCTGAAGTAAAGGAACACAAACAAATCTGCATAATAGCCCACTTTTAAGATGAAGGCTATGATACTGATCAGGAACCAAAATCGGTGAAATGTGTCCAAGGACACAAGGAACTTACAGTTTGGGAAAAAAATCTTTAATAAGGACCATTTCATGAATTTTGAAATCCTGACCAATGAGGGACAATTCACTAAACGTCCCATGGGGGGAGGGGGGCAACGTGATTGTCCAGCCAGCAGTTAGGGTACAGCTGTGGATGGAAGATGACAGTCTTTGAAACTATTTCAAGTATTTAAACAGAAAGTGAAGTTTATGCACAATTTCTAACTCTCCATATTAATATCTTACAGTCATTTGTATTTTGTCACATCTTGTCATGTACTGTAGTTAGAAGTTAGGCAATTTAATAATACTGTACAATTAAAAACCTACCTGTGCTAGACACATTACTATAGAGAGCATTCTATTACTACTTTAATAAACTGCCAATATGAGTTGATTACTGACCTCTGATTTTACAATATAGCCCTCCAAAAAAGCTAGAATAGATTATACTTAAGACGCTTGGTTTTCATGAGGTCACTTAAATTATATTCGTTGCTTCACTGCAAAGAAATATTTTAGAATATTAAGCCCAGCATCATAACTGTGAGCATAACAGATCCTCTTCTTGCATCATTGTTCCTAACATGTATTGCTGTTATTTACATATTAGTTTAGTTTCTATACCAAAAAACTCACTCTACGGTCAGTAGGTTTTGTATTCTGAGACCTTATAATATATGCCTGAAACCAATTATATGAAATTACAATAAAACTAACTTAAAATAATCTCTCTCTTTGGTCTCCTAAAACAGCCAAATGAAACAATAATATTGACCCAGAAGAAACTCTAAAATATGTGAGCTCTTGTGAGAAAATGCCCCTAAAGTAAGATTTTGGGTTTTGGTTTTGTGTAATCAAAATTCTGAATGTTCAAGAACAAAATTTATATTCTAGAAGCTATCGTTTGGAAGATGCAGCAAATTCTGTTATCTGTGGGAGGATTAACAGGTTTTCAGATTATCCATGCAAAGTTCTTCCTCCCTTTTTAACCCTTTGCAAGAGGAATAAGGACATAACTGGGTGTGATATTTAAATTTCCTGCACTTCATTTCGAATTTCTTGGATTTAATTTAGTCATATTGTGCACAGAGAAATTTACTTGGCTTCTTCAGAAGACACGAAGTGGAGGAAATTGGAAATTAAGCCCAGAAAATTCAAAATCTTGCACCCAGTTGAGTTATCCCTATTATGTTTGCAAAGGGTTAAAATTTATATACCATTATTGTTAATGAAAAATCTGAGCATAACAAGCATATGACAAAGTTAATAGCATTTAAAGTCACATTACACTACATGAGTAACCCATAAAAACGTTGCCTTTAGCTAGAATAGTAATAATTCTAACATTTGGATTTTCCATTTTTATTTTTTTATATTTTTTATTATTTGTGCATGTCGCTGTTCTAAATAACATGGAGAATTGGGAGTTTGCTGCATTACACAATGACGTTGGAATTATAAATTTGTGCATCTTGAGTAAAACATGTAAATGTAATGTAGGCCTATATTTAATTAAAAACACTTTCCACTCTGTCTCATAGAAGCTAATTTAATATTTTCTAAATCTGTTGTCCAAACCTAGAAATACAGGTTTTACACCCGTAAGTCTTTATATGCTCTCTTGTAAAATTTCTTAGACTTACTTTAGGGTCCTTTTTTGCACAAGGGGCCACACACATTTTTTTTAATATTACTAACATAAAACAGTCAACCACTTTCCACACAAAGACGACTATTAGTAATAGCATTTTTAGCGCTATTTACATAAGATCTTAATACTGGATTTTATAATTATTTATATTGTTGTATCACAGATATTTTTAATTTGAATAATATCTAGCAGAATATTCAATACACAAAGACCTGAAAAAATTTAATCACAGCAAACCATAATGGAAGCCCAAGAAAATATTATTAACCCCTCATATCTAGGATAAATTGACAAACTGTAACTACTAAATAATGAACTTTAGGTTTTCCTCCAGATATGCAGGAATCGTAAACATCTTCTCTTCCCCTTCACACTGAATGTTTTTGTGTTTATGCCGATAGGTATCATTTTAAAACTCCAGAAGAATGACAGGCGCATTAAAAAATAAGTCCAGTTACCTCCAAGTTATGTTCCCAGGTAAGGTTAAAAAGGTTCAAAATAATTTTTCATCCACATGAAGGATGGGTAACCATTAGTTATATGATAGAAATAGTTTTTACAGTAGTTATTTTCTTGTTCTATAGCACAATATCTCTGAATTATCTAGTCATTCTCTTGTCTGGCAAGGAATACGGACCCATAGACAAAATAAGCTTCCACTATATAGAAAATTAAATCTTACTCTGAAAGCAAGCTTTACTCCATGACTTACTATTATTCTCTTATTAATCCTCTCCCTTTTTGTTGATCTGGTGAAAGTTCAGTATAGCAGACCCGTAACTATATTTTATACTGAACTAATTAGTTGCATAACAAACAAAAACGGTTTCCATTTTGATCCACTAATGAAGTTATTGCACACTTTCATTTTAATTGTTATGGAATAAGATGCACGATGAAACAGTAAAATGAATTTATTATACAATAGAATTCCACTTATCCGAACTCCAACCTATCCAGATCGCTTTGAGACTGTATTCAAATGGTTTTTGCAGCATCAAGCATTGGGAAACTCTCTTTCAGGGCCAATTAATTGCGAAAAAGCAAAACTTTTAGCTGAAAAAATGTACAGTGTGTTAGCAAAACAACTGACTCTGACCGATATGTTCAAGATGTGACAGTTTATGTAAGTACAGTACTGTACAATTTACTTTTTTTTAAAAAGAAATTACTTTTTTAATTATTTATCCAATTATCTGGACATTTGATTATTTGGATCGGGTCTGATCCCAATTAATCCGGATAATTGAAGTTCTACTGGAAATGCCAATGATGTTTCCAGTATACAACAAACTCCCAATTATCAATGTGTTTGCGGATAATCAGTGCAAGGTTCTTCCTCTCTTTTTAACCCTTTGTGAGCAGAATACAGATATAACTCGGTGCAAGATTTTGAATTTCCCGCACTTCATTTCAAATTTCTCACATTTTATGTCACCAAATTGTGCATACAGAATGTTTACTTGACTTCTCTGGAAAATGGCAGTATAAAGTGCGAGAAATTCAAAATTAAGTGTGGGAAATTAAATATTTTAAAACTATTTAGATCTGTATTTCGGTTGCAAAGGTTTAAAATTTGTAAATAAGCTGTTATTGTTAACAAAAACTCCAATCTATAACGAGCATTATTAAAATCACATTAGATTATATATATATGTTGCCCACAACATTGTCTGAGCCTAGAATTTAGTAATAATCCTAACATTCAGAATATCTGTTTTTTTTTAATATTTCTGTTTGTCACAATCCCAATTAACACAAATAATCAAGAGTTTGCTGTATAAGTAAGAAGGAAGAAACTATCAATATAAACATATTATAGCGGTACAGACTCAAATTACATTCTAACAAATGCTAAATGTAGTTTGGATGCAATTGGTAATTTTGTTTCTATGTAGTTAATTAGATACAAATTCACTTGGAATATGTAAACTGAATTTTCATCTTCTACAAGATGGGAAAATGAGTTATTTATATCAAAATTAAGGAATTAAAGATCAAACAAATTATGAAATGAAAATGATATTTAATCAATCGTATGATCTTGAACATCAAACAATTACCAGCAGCTGATAGGCATATTAGAAATAATCTGAACTGACATTCCCATAAAAATTGAATCTACTGTTCTCTGTAAGTAAGACAGTCATGTTCTCAGTCACCCTATATCTTATCTGAATGAGCATTTTATGTCTAAATAATATATAAGTTCAAACATTATTTAAATATTTTAAAAATGATTGGATGGTCCTTGTATCTCAGCTCATTTTTTTCTAGTTAGAGATTCGTTTCATTTCTCGCCTGGGGAAGCAAGACATTTAAACAAGTTCTACAATAAGGTAAGGAACACAAAAACAAAGACTAGAAATGACAAATATGCTATAATTCCCCATATTCTCCTCCTGTAGCATATGGTTTGTACTTGGGTGGAGCACAGTAGCATGCCTCTTTTTGGCTGTCAATATATGATTTACACCCAAGTGTCATTGTTCCTGTAAACAGCACTTTAGCTGCGGCTTTACATCCTGAAACAACATAATCATAATGCAGTGTACATAACATCCTGCAGCAATAGGGAAATTGGAGTTATTATCATATCTGTATTATGAATAAATACGAGTATATTCAACAGTTAAATCAAGTGGATTCTGAATTACTTGGGAAAAAGTAGATATCCAGAAAAACATAAATCTGACATCCCTAAGAGCAATGACCTCATTTTGAAATTCATATAATTTGGAGGACATCTGGTGGACAGAGGAACAAACCTGTCAGTAGATTTCAGATGAAGAAGAAGGGTTGAAACATAGGCTATGTTCTAATTTGGTAAAATTTTACTTACCAAAATATGTGAGGTTGAATGTATAACATGGATACTTAACAATGTTTTTCTAACTAATTTAATCAAAATTAACTTACTGTCGATTTTAATGTTCTGTTAATTACATATCCTATATAATGTTAGGATAATATGTTACCACTTGAATCAAAATGTGTCAACAAATTTAATTTTTTGCCTACAAGGTATATAATTATAATGTAATATATGTTCATAAATACATTTGACAACATTTAATAAAAATATTAAGGCTCAAATTGCTTAAGTTTGCACATTTCATCCATAGCGATTTTTTATGCACTTTAGTTGTGAGTGAATGTACTTCCCCATGAGCATAAATTACCACTGTCTACTGAACTTTTACACAGTATTATTAACCATTGCGTAGGAGTGTAACATATTAAGAGTGAAGTAAGAAGATTGTGTGTTATATTGAATACCTTCAATTTTAGGAGTGATTCCCTATAGACTACAATATTAATCTACACCTTGAAACTAGAATGCTTTTTTCTAATTTTTTGCTATAACACTTCCCACAATATTCTTTTCTGGTTCATGTGAAATTGTTGTCAACATTTTACTGTAGTAAGAACAATTAATTTTGGAAGCATTTTGGTTTACATGGCTGGCGTCTATTGAAGTCAAATTTCACGGGCTTATGGGCTATAGTCAGTCAGTTTTGTTGGCTGACGTTTCACCTATGCAGTGAAGATGCCACTCTGAAGACGGTGAAGATGCCACTCTGAAGATGCAAGATTCAGCTTTTGGCGTAACGTCATCCAACAAAACTGACAGACCAAAGCCCATAAGCCCGGAAAATTTGACTACAATTAATTTTATTTGGCAATGTTTAATAAGGATACAAATGCTAATAAAATATAATGAATACCAGTAGCTTACCTTTAGCTATTGTTTCACCAGCAGTAGCTCCATACTTCTCACACATTTTGTACAAACACCGTTTGAAGTCAAAATCACACTGCTCTTTATCTGAACCACATGTATCATAGCAGATATCATGATCATTACAGCAGGTGGTCATCTCTCCCACTGGTAAGGTATTAGCAGGGATCTGTAATGTAATTTATTTTCAGACCTATATATTCAAACAATTGTAGAACATCAGCATAGACAGCTGATGGTCCACGGTTTGGAACTTGGTATCAAAGGAATTTTTCTCATAATTATCATCATGTACCGGTAATGTCAACATACTGACCTATATAACAATCTGTGGAAATATAAGATAGCATATTACACACATCACAAAAAGTTTTGCATCACCTTGGTGCGAAGATGTCCTGAACCTTTACATACAAATGGTTGCATGGTTGTTTACATCTTTGAGCAGATTTAGTGACATCTAGGAACAGTCAAAGGGACTGTGTTCTTGATGCATTATAAACATTCAGCGTCAGTGTTCAGGCGATCTTGGAACCGAGGTGATGCTACACTTTTTGTGATGAGTGTATATCTCCATCTTATATGGTACTGTTCAATACACAGTGGAAACCTGATCTCAAATCACTGTAAATTAGTGTGTTTCCAGTGGGGCTATATAATGACGTAAGGTAACAGTCTTCAGTGAGTTGACCATTAAGGATAATCAGAGGAAAAGTATTCCATCTACAGCCATGTTCCAAACTCTGGCTAGCTTAATCGAATGCACTGTAAGAACCAAACACCTGAAGGACCGGGTTTGAGGAATTTTTCTCCTAATTAAGCCAAGGACTGGTCCTAGTTAACATGAATATAGATTTCAACAAGAATCCAGTCACAAAATAATAAATTATAACCTAGTGTGACTTACAGTACAGTAAATGACTAGAAACCTTTCAGTTTTGTCATTAAAAGTAATCATAAGGGAAATAATAAATTGGTAGAGCACCAGCACTGAACAGCTGAAGATTTCGAGTTTGAGTCCCAGTGTTGGGAATTTTACTCCTAACTTACCTATTCTCTTGTAATGCCAACAGATACATAACAATCGTGGAATCATGAATATGGTATGTGTGTGTGTATTCATACAGGAAACTCCAGATTACTCATGCAATGTTCTCCCTTCATTTTTAATCCTTCTCTGGAGGCCCAGTAACTTTCTCAACACACAATATGAAGACATCAAGTGCAGGAAATTTGAATGTTGTCAAGTATGGGAAATTCTAATTCTCGCAGCCGGTTATATCAGTTCTTCTCACAGAGGGTTAAAATTGTAGGGGTCGGGAGAAGATAGTGCTAACCCATACCAAACTTCATTATAAGATAGCCCATTACATTTTTTAATTTTGCTCAAATCTGCAAGTTTTATTTTTAACTCTTTTTTTGGACTTATATTATATTACTAACAAGCCTTACTGACAGAATTAGTCTCTGCTCAGAAAGACTGAAATAAATAGCAACTAAGGAAAACTAGCCTATATACCATATTTTATGGACCATAAGAGACCATTTTTTACCTTGACAACAGAGCCTTGAAAGTTGGGTGCATCTAATGATCCAAAGTATACTAAAAAAAATTGCACTTATCATAATTGTAAAATGAGCGATGCTGGCAGCTAGGTATACAATGTGAAAAGAAAAGGAATTTTGAGTTCTTTTATACGAAAGAAGTTGTCTCCGCCGGTTGGTTTAAATGAAGGCAATGACCCCTAAACAGCTTTGTCCCGTTACACTTACCATATGCTGAATTGAGGGTTAGAGGGTGTAAAAGTATTTTCAGTCTTTCATGAGAAATTAGTTCAGTTGTTAAAATTTACACGATGCCACCTGTACAGAAGAGATTTTCGTACAACGCACTAAGCACTGAAAGTGATTTACACTGACTCCATTGTACAAGGTTATAACTTGTTTATGCAATGAAGTACATTATTCCCTTTAGAATCATATTAAATTTCTTTTCCATTAAATTTTCATCCTAAAATCAAGGTGAATCTTATGGTGAACCATATGAATCTTATGGTTCAGTGTTCAGATAGTGCAATAATCTCAAAATGGGCATTAGCACTGTCTTCCCCTGACCTCTTAAATTTATATAGGCTATATACTATAATTGTTAATGAAAAACCCCAAGTACGAATGAACATTATGACAAATTTACAGCCTATTAAAATTATATTTGATTATGTGTGTGTGGCCCATAACTGCATTGCCTGAAGGTAGAATAGTAATAACACTGACATTCGGAGCATCCGTGTTTTTTATTATTTGTGCATGTCACAGTCCCAATCAACATAGATAAATGGGAATTTGTATTATATGAGGGATGGGACAATTAAGTCATGGCAACTTCTTTGTATTGTTGGAAATGTTTGTACTCTGCAATGTACAAACGAAAGGGCAGGTATGGATAGTATATACTGTATTTTACGGACTACAAGACGCTCCGGGCCATAAGATGCACCTTGATTTTAGGATAGAAATTTAAAGGAAAAGAAATTTAATGTGATTCTAAACAACAAATTTTGAAGAGAATAATATACTTCATTCCATAAATGATTATAACCTTGTACAATGGAATCAGTGTGAATCACTTCTAACTCAAAACCTGCGTTGTAGGAAAATCTCTTCTGGCATTGCGTAAATTTTAAAAACTGAACTGAACTCTCATGAAAGACTGAAAATACTTTTACACCCTCTAACCCTCAATTCAGCATACGGTAAGTGTAACAGAACAAGGCTGTTTAGAAGTAATTGCTTGCATTCAAACTGTGGACCGGGAAACTGTGTGGATATTAAGGTATGTAATTATCTGAAATTGATTTTCAATCGATCATAATAAAATAGGCTACTGATGTCTGTCTCATATCACTTGATTAAGAATTCACTTAACATTAAATTACTGTAATAGCCTATCACTAATTATTCATGATAGTAAAATAATTCTTAATTTTAGAGTGTACTGTATAGTTTAGCATAACAAATAAAAATTGTCTTTGGAATTGTGTTGAGTTTGCCATTCCCCATAATAAAATTCCTGGTGATACCCCTGTGCAGCAGTTTTGTTCCTATTCCACTGCAGCATGAAATCATAGATAAAGCCCTATCCACCATGTGCAGTTGGTAGTCGAAGTATAACATGTGGTGAATAATGGATGCCATTCACAAAGTGCAGTTGCGGTTGGCAGCTGCCAGTCAGTAGCCGGTAGGGTGTCCCGTCGGTAGTTGGCAGTTGGGAAATTCATCTTCAACTACCGACTGCAAGTAATTTATGACGAGATTGAAAATGATTTACTAGTGCAAATAAATAGATTACCAGTAGCTTACTATGAAAAAGCATGATACGTAGGCTATTTACGGTATTATTTATATTATCCTTTGGGATAGAGCACTATCTCCTTAACATTGCAATTTTCCTTCCTGGAACTGGATACTTCATTAAATGTACTTGCTTTTGTTCAAGGAATTGACTAAGGGATGAAAGTAGTAATTTTTAGAACTTGATGTATTTTAACCATTTCAATCAGTTCATTTTTATTACGCATAAAACACGCCAGCTATTCTATGAGCGAAGCAGGATGACCAACTGTCCTTCCATTAAAGTAAGTAGTGGCAGGTAGATTTTATTTTAGTGGCAGTTCAGTTAGGTTAGGTTTGGTTAGGTTATGAACAGTGATAACAGTTTTGTAGGGCATACCGAATTCACACGTTTTGAAAATGTGCCATAGGCCTATTATATCTCCTGCGAGGTTTCTCGTGTTGGTCAACCTGTTTACCTAGATAAGATGGCTGTTAGTTATATGTTATTACCAGGGCCTGGATTCTGATGAACTAAAATTGTTTGAAAAAGACCTATAAAATGACCCTAAATTTTAAAGAAAATGACTTAATATTTTACAAAAAAAACCTAAAAACTGATATTTGGTTTATGCCTTTTATTTATACAAAATTATTATTGTACACACAAAGTTATAGACTAGTTTGTACATAATAATTGTAAAAACTGTAATATTGTGAATGTTCTTTTCTCACGGAAATTTATACTGGCACTGAGGCACTGGCGAGTCAAACTTCGGCATTTCCTTTTGTGGTCTGCTGGATTATAATTGTTCTTTTATTGAGGGTAAACAGTAGTTTGCACTATCAAATCCAAGCAGGTGGCAGACTCTGGTGCAAAGTCAATCTAATAACAATAGTAACATAGGCCTAATACAAAATTAATAATAATAATAATAATAATAATAATTTTTATTATCTGTTTGCCGTACATACAGTACAGATAGAATCGTCAAATAACATTAAAATAACAAATACAATACAATACAATTAAAAACTAAAAAATTCATTTAAATCATAGAACGAATTCTTACATAAAAATGTCTTTAGTCTTATCTTGTACTGATGAAGATTATTAATACTAGAAATGCTTTGTGGAAGTTTGTTGACTATCCTACTAATGAGGCAAACTGGAGATTTTGTATACTTGGTAGTTGAGTAATGGGATATGTGCACATGATTTCTTTGTCTGGTTTCATAATTATGTATATCCATATTAAGTCTAAAATTTTGGATGTTCTTCTTATAAAACATTTTATAAAACATAAAAATTTTGGCGTTTCTTTGACTCTCACTTCCGACTGAGACATGTCAACACTTTAACGACAAATTTTTCCTTCTTGCATTAAACAAACAACACTTCAAAGAAAGCACTGCCAGTGACGGAAAAAAGTTAATACACTGAATGTAAATACATGAAAATGACTATATATAAAGAAGCAACTGACATGAAAATGACAAAATAATGACCTAAAATTGAAATGAATGCCCTAAAAATATAAAATTGCATAAAATGACCTAATAAAAATGCATTTCTATAATCTAGAGGCCATGATTAGGATTGATTCACAAGTTGGCAATGTTTATGCAGCATCAATAAAAAGATGACATGTCATTAGAATCTGGGCCCTATCCCCAATTAATTCCTCTACATGTATATAGCCTACTGTAAAATGTTTCCCTAACCTCAATGTCAACTACGTATTGTGGCCAGCTTGAGTGCTGCTCCCAAGCAGCCGAATGCAACTTCCGACTACCAACAAGGCCTACCAACTGCTGACTGCATATTCGCACATTGCAAATAGTTTTACCACCAGCTTGCTGTCACAGTGCTCAGAATAGGAATAGGCTACGCTGGTTTTGAGCAGTGAGCAGTGTGAGCAGAATTATAGTAAACCTGGTAGGCCAATTGGTTTACAGTAGCCTACAATTTAAATATTAATAAAAACAACGGTTCCTATGGTAATGGTACTCTACGATCAGAAAACTCACCTCCAGTCCTAGAGATCCACAACCGTTACTAGTAGGAATGTGGTATTTATTTTTCACTGCCCTTCCACCTGTGAAAAAACCAGTTAACATTTTTCAATAAATAACTATCTAAAAAATGTAGGCTAATTTATCAATGCAGCCTAATCTGGTGATATAGTAAAGGGAAAAAATAGTTTTATGCCCCGCACTAGGCTTCTCCCACCAACTCTCTAATGGGACCCGCCTGGGAAGGTGGGGTTTAGGGTTTCGTCGCAGAAGAGATTCAATGTGAGACATAATAAACCTCACACTATTCAGTATATAGCTACGTTCCTAACCTAACAAAACGGCAGAGAATGGCTGGTGGGCGGCATAAATCTATCTTTGGGAAAATAGTACTCTGCACCACAACAGAGTCTTCCACTCCTACTCTCAATCCCTCCCCTAGCGGTGGCATTTGAACTACTAGCAGCGAGGGTACAGTCATTTAGGGTAACTTTGCACCACATTATGCACATTTACATTTGCCTCTCTTGTGTTGTAATGCCATTTATATGCCAGATGTTCTAAAATGAAAGAATTAGTCCTAGTTTGTGGTTTGTTGTAACTAAAAATACATAAAATAATTGTTAAATAAGAAAAAAATCCTGATTTTACCCTGGTGCAAAGTTACACTTACATTTGGGGTAACTTTGCACCACCGTACAAAATTCCAGGTAAAATGCTTTAATTTGTTAAAGTTAGCAGTCAGGACAACTTTGCACCAGCAGAAATATGAAGCTACATGCAAGCAGAATTCAAAGTAAAAAGTCAGCCGTTTCCCTGAAGGTAAGTGCTGGGAATTATAAATGAAATCATATTAGGGGCAGGAACGAAGCATCACAAACGAGTTGAAACTACTGCAGTAAATTGTATTTGATAATGTCAGAAACCTAATAAAAAATATTTAAAAACAATCTTCAGTTATTTTTATAAAAACTTACACAAACTCTACAGAATAGTCAAAACTCTACACAAAAATACAAGTTTTTTAATTTATAAGAAAAAAAGGCTGAAATTACACTTACGTACAGTAAAATGTCTTTCAAGTCCTTAAACACAAAAATATTCATTTAACATGATACTTTAGCACCTAGCAGGGAATCATTAATTGGAAACACTCCATGATTACTTGCAGGAATAATACATTCAGAAGACAGTTTTTTGAACACATCTGCTTCCTCGTACCATAAATCATCATTACTTTTGGGCCATTTCCAATTACCACCAGACCTCTCCATACATCAAACTAAAAGCATCTTATCTTGTATTTGTATAATCTGTCCTGGATAGAGTTCTCCATCATATTGCACAATCACATAATCCTCAACCTTTTTTTCGCTTGAGGGTAAAGTGAGAACAGTGGCATATTCAGTTAGCGGATGGTTTTCATTGTCAAGGAAATTATCAACTACTAAGTTACTGTGGCAGTAGATGTAGATGTTGACGCTGCATCACATCCAATATTATTGAGATGTGTTTCTTTATCAGGACTTTTCAAATTCTCAGTTGGAAAGCCTGTTAGATCTCCATAGTCCAATATCGCTTCCGTGTTACACTCAGAAGAAGTTCCAGGATTTTCGTCAGTGACCTCATAGGCAGGAGATCTGTTTCGCAGATTTCCTCCAAGTGTCCCGATAGAAGAAGATTTTGGACGACCACCTTGAGTTATAGCCCCACCTCTTGCCTTTCCAGATTTTTTCTGTTCTGCACTTTCTTTTTGTGCATAGAAGGCCTCAACTTCTTCTAAATTTTCTTGCTCTGTGAACAACTGCTAAATCATTCGTTCGAATATCTTCTATGTACTGTTTAAAAGAATTTCCGATACCTTCATTTATTTCATCAGATGTTCTGGCATAGAAGGGAAGTTTCTGGAGCGGTTTATTCCTATCCACAGGATAAATTCCTGATGATTTGAATCCCTTTGTTAGGTTGTCAGACGCTGTTTCTTTCCCCAGTTGAAGAGTAGACTTCAGTAGCTGGCAAAAGAGAGCTTTTGGGAGAGCCACTACTTTCTTACCACCTTTAGTATCTCGCCATCCACGAAGAATCTGCTGCCAGTGAGTCTTGAGACTTGAGAAGTATGCTACATCTAATGGCTGCAGCAAGTGGGTGGAGTTGGGTGGAAAAAATATAATGCTAATGTTATTTTCCATTGCTAGTTTCAAGGTACGGATTGACATATTGTTACCAATAAGTATTTTCTTCCCAAACTTGGCTTTTGCAATGGGAAGAAAATGATTTTCGAACCAATCATCAAAAACGGCGTTGTCAATCCATCCAGCTTTTGAGGTGTTTAGACGTGTTCCTTCTGGTGCACCATATACCCAGTCGGACCACTTCTGAGTTCCTTTCATTATCACATATGGTGGAATAAACTGACCATCAGCACTTCCACAGAATAAAGTTGTGTAGCAACTCTTGGTTGAATTACGTACCCGTTCAGGGTGACGGCAACCTCTGCGGAATAGAACTTTTCTTCTCTGAGGCATATCGTGGAAGCCAGTTTTGTCATAATTAAAAATATTGCTAGCTGGAACTCCTTCAACTTCCCTTTCCAAATGGTTAAAGAATTCAATCAGGGTGTCTTCATTTACTTGTGCCCGTTTCCTGCTTATATTGGTTTCCAATCTTTCCTTCAACACAGATTTATTCCGCTCAAGAAATGACTTGACTCCAATCCCAACCAGGCATGTTCTGTTTGAACAGAGTAACTTTAGTCTTTTCTGTGTCTAGGTAAGTTTTAACAATACACCTAACATCGAACAGGGAGACTGGAATACCCAGATCACTAAGGGAACAGAAGACTCTTCTTCTTCTGCAGAAAATATAGTTGGCCTCCCTACTTTCTTCGAATGCAGTCCATTTAGTTTATTTCTTATTGTATTTCTTGGTATCTGGTAAACCTTTGAAGCCTCACGCTGACTTATTTTCCCCTTTCTTATGTCTTCAAGGATCCTCTCCAGTTCGTCAATTGTGTAAAGATTCTTTGTTCCATATCGCCTTACTCCCGGGCTGAGAGAAGCACGCCCTGTTACTTTAGGCATTTGAACCTAAACAAAATGCAAAATAATACATTTATTAAGTTTAATTTAAAGTAAATTCATGCATATTTATTTGTATCAGTCATTTACCTAACTCAAAATGCAGGTTACTGCTTATGTTGTTGAGAAAACAAAAACAGCAGTTAAACTTTGAACCGGCTCAAAATTAGCCTGAAAATAATGTGAAATGTTGTGTCTCTACATTTCTTTCTTACTAAGTATTTTATAATAAAGTATTACTTAATAAAAATCAAAATGACAAAATTTAACAAATAAAGTAGGCTATGAGATAAACATAAAAAACAGTAACTTACCAATATTAATTCAGTTGCAAGAGAAACTTGAAAACAGCATAGGCTACACATCAGAACATCAACACACAACCTTACAAAACAGCTGATTACAAAGTGAAGCCATCTCCAGTTTTACCAACTTAAACACCTAAAAACAGCTGAAAAACCAAGCTTCCAAAATCTCTTACCAGAGAGCAATACTTACCAAAGAATTGTCTGTTAAAAGCAAATTAAATGAAATATTCAGAGTGGCTCTAAGTTACACCCTATGATTCAACGTTACCCTGAATGACTGTAGTGCCATCTACCAGCAATTTGGTGAAACTGAAGAAAATAATTTTTTCTCCTTTATTCTCTTCCTTTCCAGTCTCCTTCATCTCTTCCTCTCACCTTCTGTTCACCCTAGCTACCTATTTGAGATCTATTCCTAATAGTAAATTTTGGATCGGTCGGGATTCGAACTTGGGACCCCTAGCATTATAGCTAGGAGTCTTAACCATTACGCCACGAGTGATTGTTGAGAACTGAAGGAAGCTTTCGTACATTTGAGTTATGATAGGGGGGATTTCATGAGTGTTAAAGCAAGAATCGGTTTTTATCATTTTGAGATATTTTGTTAGTTATGAAAAGAGTAGTGTTGGTGCAAGGGACTTTTCCTTCATCAATTAAGCCATATTTTATGTTATAATACAGTGTTTTTTATAATTGTGAAACATTATGTATGGTGTAAGGGTATTTTTTTTTTTTATTGTGAAATAGCCTATTTTGTTGCAAGGGTCGTTTTTATAATTGTGAAATATCATGTGGAGGTGCAAGGGTCTTTTTTATTGTGAAAGATTAGGTGACATGTAAATTGCAATTATGCATTACCGGCGTTGAGCAGCAGCTACAACACAGAACACAAACAGGCTACAGGCTTGATGGAATGCACTGCAGGGAAGCGGGGCAGGCGGCACGCGGGGTAGCAGCCAGGCGAGTGGTGAGTGGAAGGGGGACCCGGTTGTGGCGTAAAGTACTAACTTGCCTTATCTTTGGGAAAAAATAGTTTTATGCTGCGCACTAGGCTTCTCCCATGAACTCTATACCGGTAATGGGACCCGCCTAGGAAGATGGGGTTTATGGTTTCATCGCTGAAGAGATTCAATGTGAGACATAATAAACCTCGCGCTATACAGTATATTGCTCCTCAACTATCATAAACATTCCTAACCTAACAAAACGGCGGAGCTTGGCTGGTGCACAGCATAAATCTCTTTTACCCTATTTTTTATCAAATAATTTTTAACAAAGTCATTTTATAGCATTCAAGTGAGAAAAATAAGCCACACTATGATCTTACCATTCGGACAATCAAATATACAGTCTTCTTCTACAGCTGCATCAAAAACTTCGTGGACAATTTTAAACTTTTTGGCTACAGTTACAACATTTTCCAACACATCACCGAACACGTGTTCTGCAGCCAAAACTGCATCTCTTAAATTGCTAATAATACCGGCACCATAACCACTCCAAGCATAACCCAAGAAAGTCAAAACGTAAACGAAGATCTTCATCTTAGGGATCTCCATGACGACAGTAGGACTAGTATGATCAGTGACCACTTTGGAAATCGTATAAATTCTAAATTCACAAATTAAGCAAGAATTTCGGTACAATATGGGTACGTTTATGTCTCATAGTAGAGCCATGTATGTCCATAAATATAACAAACTAACAATGTCAGTCATATTTTACCGTTACCACTATTTCGGCATCCCACTCTTTCTAACAATACATCTCACCAGCAGACCAAATTGTGGTTCCACCACAGTATAGTCTGTGGTTCCACGACACACTCACACAAATGGATTTTCGGATTTAACGTGACGAGTTTCGACCCGATTGGTTAGGTAAACAGGAAACAGCTGATTCCATGTTCGATCTTTTTTTTCGGTTAAATCGATTAGTCGATAGTCACACACTCGCAATCGGATCGGAAGTCGAACCAATGATTCGATGATTGTTTACAAACATTCCTTCTTGTGAAACATTTGTTGTCATAATGATCATGTTGTTTACAAACCAAAACCACATTTTATCATAACGACAGGGTGTGTAAAATATTCTGCTCGCGAAGAAACGGTATGTAAAGCTCTCGCGACACCTTTTGTGTACAATTTATAGTGTGATTACTTATAAATATTAAATTAATATCGGTACAATAGGTACGTGTCCTTGTCACAACAAACTAGTACAGTAGGCCTAATTGTATTAGTAGGTCGTAAACATTCATTATTTATATTTCTTAGTCTATGATGTATCCTATTCCTTGGCAATTTTAAGGCTGTAGTTAAGGGAAAATCCCATTGCCATAAAAATCAATATTGTTACTGTGAATCACATCAGTGGACAGATTTTGATTTAAAAAAATAAGGCAATTCACGTGTTAATAAAATCGGTAGGGGGCCAAATGGTTTTCCGAACACCCAGCATGTGGTTAGTGGATATTTAAATCATGGAGAAGTGTATTAGAGATGAAATAAAAATGTTTGCCGGCTATTTGTTTGGGGTGGAGACTCTGGTGGACGTCCATTTATCCATGCAGTTGTAGGTTGAAATTCCTTCTGTTCAGAACTTTACAACAAACCAAACAAGTAGGCCTTATCCCCTTTTGAGTAAACAGAAATGCCTTTCCATAATGAGTTCATTGGTGTTGGTGCATCTTCTGAGATGTTTGGTCCTCCACTGTGTACTGCCAAGAACGAACTGGTTATATGCTGGTGCACAACACACAGCCGTCGTTATCCTGCACATGTAACTACAGCCAGGGCCAGTTGATGATGCCTGACATAGGTTTATTGTTGCTTACAATATTTTAATTACAGATAGCAATTGATTATAAAATTTTATTTATACTTCTTGATATACAAACTGAATTTAACTAGCTTAAGTTATATACAAAATTACTTTAAGTACGGTAGCATTAAATTTTCCCCTGCCTCTATATGCAAATCATCTCCCAGGAAGATCTGTAATACTTCTTTCTCTTTCTTTAATTGTTTAATTTTCTTCCCTGTTTCTTGTCCATCATTTTTATTTATTCCTTTTTGGGACACTTATTTCCTTGCTCTGGAAAATAGAAATCATTTCCAATGGGAATAGAGAAATTTCCATTTTTGAAAAGAAAATGTACAATACACTGGCACCCAGGGTGGCCACTTCCAAACTTTGAAAATGGAGGACACGTTAATTTTGACTTCTTTAAATATCGTGCGTTTTTTTCTTTCATTCTTTTTTAACCTCTAAGCCCACCTCAAATTACTTCAGACAAAACAGCAGAGGTTTCAACAATTTTTAACCTAAGAGGAACTTACAGAATCTAATGTAATATTTAAACTCGTTTTCCGTGTACATCCAACGCCACCTATTAACAAGACAGTATTAAATTATATAGTGTGAAATTAATATTGAAGGTGGCCTGGCTCAGCTTGCCATAGCAATTGAGGGGGAGGGGGAGAGGAATGAATTATGTGGACGAAACTCACTATGCGGAATTTTCTTTGGGCTAGGGAACTCGAATCTGTGATCGTTTTCCCCCGGGAAACACACTTTAATCGTGAAATGCAAATCAAAACTGGGATTTTAGCTTTTTTAATTATCAATCGTTTCATTTCGAATATGTATGTCCATACGGTAAAACAAGATTCGTTCTATTTGTTTAATTATTTACTATATTTATTGTGTAAAACAATACAACTAAGAAAAAAATTATGTAATTCATGCAACTTATGTAAAAACAAAAGTGTTATTAAATATTATGTTTTAATTATTTTTCTGTATGCCTCCGGCACCTGCTAGTTTTTAATAATTAGGCTATGAAGATCTGACAATGTGAATGTCATTTTTTATTGCATTCTTTCCTGACATTGTTCAGACTTGGTATGTAAGCCTACATGGCTGAGCATTTCAGTGATTTATTGATTATTTTGAGCTTTGTTTTAAGCAACTCTAACCGTGGGCCGTATTTATGGTTCATCATCAAAATGGAGGACAAATTAACGTCCGGCATGAGTTGGTGGCGGACGGCAGACAGTTAGCTCCAAATTCGGACTATCCGGTGCAATGCCGGACGTATGGCCACCCTACTGGCACCCCTCGCAACAATGCTTCAGCTAATATTTTATTTCTTTCAGGTAACTCACCAAAAAGTAAAATACGATGGTACAACTAGACTGGAAAAGACTCCTGTCCCTATCACCTGAGGATTTGTCAGAAGAGGAGAAAGACGACCTTTATGGTAGTTTGATATGGTACACTCCAGAACCAAATATAGATGCTGAACATTTGAAAGCTCTGTTCAGGGTCACTCAAGATGTACTAAAGTACAAAGGAGAACAGGTAGGTTTTTTTGATAGTTCTAATAGTTGTGTCAGCAGAGGCTAGCTTATGCTATTTTGTGCAGGCCTCTTTCAAAAACACTTGAACTAGAGTCATACTGCAGTCTCTTATTTCCTTGAAGGTATGTAGTAACAATGGGCATTTAGTTATTTGATACCACACTGCTGGGTGTGTGGGACTTAGACCTATTGACCTTAGACGTAGTAGACCTATTAAGTAGGCCTACAGTTAAGAAAATGTAGGATTTCCTCTGTCTGACATCACATGCAAAATTTACGAGGCATGTTCATAAAGTAAGTTTCCCAGGGGCTGTTTACAAAAACAAAACACAATTTCATGGAAATATTTATTGCAACAGATACAGCAAGTATTCAGCTATTTTCAACATATTCACCACCGGAATTGAGACATTTGGCATACTGTTGAACCAACTTTTGAACAAATGTGTTGTAGAAGTCTGCTGCCTGGGATCTGAACCATTGTGTGGCAATCATCTCCGTTTGTTTGTCATTCTCTCTCATTTCCTGACACTTCCCAGCAGGTCTCCTGCAAATGTTCGGCTGGGAGGTGTTTCAACATCCACTCTACACCCTGGACCTCACTTTCGGTGATTTCCATCTTTTCTTACACCTCATGAAATGATAGAGAATGACAGAGAAATGGAGGTTGTTGTGACATAGTGGTTCAGATCCCAGGCGGCAGACTTCTATGACACATGTGTTCAAAAGTTGGTCCAACAGTATGACAAATGTCTGAATTCCGGTGGTGAATATGTTGAAAAATAGCTGAATACTTGCTGTATTGTTGCAATAAATATTTCCTGAAATTGTGTTTTGTTTCTGTAAACAGCCTCAGGGAAACTTACCTTATGGATGTGCATTGTACCTAAATGCCCCTATTTTGAAAAGTATTATTTTTGCGAGTTATTATCCTATGTACATTGAATTAAAAACATTTACTACTACATTGATATTTAATATTAAATAGAATAAAGTAATTCTACACTAGCCTATATTAGAATTCAATTTTATGTGAGGTCTTCATCTTCACATTCGGAATGAGAAGAATCTGAAGTATCACTGGCATTATCCCCTTAAGTTGTAATAATTAATTTTTGACTTCTATTTTTCTAACACCATGCTCCATATTTCTTCTCCAGTTTCTTAACACGGTCACACACAATAATTTTACATCCTCAATTTTGAAGGTGACAATCTTTGTAGCAACCATTGATGAAGAACAGTATGCCTGTGTGATGAATGTGGACAATGATGTGCTTTTGTGAACAGGACTTGTGAATTTGAATTGAATGTGAATTAACAGCTGTAGTTTATATACAGGGTGTTTCAAAAATACTTTTACAAACTTCAGCCATGGGTTCCTTACACCAAAAGAAGGAGAAAAGTTTATGAACATAGGTCCCATAATCCTTTGTTTCCTTGTTAGGAACTGTTCAATACATTGGTACACTCATGACACGTCAACACACAAAACTCATAACAAATGATCAAAATGTCCTCCTCTTGTTTCTAGACATTCATGCACTCATCGAATGATGTACTGTCGCACCCTTTCAAATACTCTGGGATCCTGTTGAATGGATTCGCAGGCTTCCATGACATGTCGATGAAAAGTTTCTTCATCTGGGATGTCTACTCCATAAACCAATAGTTTAAGGTGCCTCCAGAGATAAAAATCCACCTTAAACTATTGGTTTTTGGAGCAGACATCCCAGATGAGGAAACTTTTCATCGACGTGTCATGGAAGCCTGCGAAACCATTCGACACCATCCCGGAGTATTTTAAAGGGTGAGACAGTATATGATTCGACGAGTGCATGCATGTCTAGAAGCAAGAGGAGGACATTTCGAGCATTTGTTACGAGTTTTGTGTGTTGACGTGTTATGAGTGTACCAACATTTGGAAGTGTTGTTAGTCTACTTGCAGTGTAACAGTTACAGATAAATAATTATGACTTGCAGGTTGAATCACTAGTTGTAGAATTGGATGAACTTGCAGTGAGACAGGGTGAAGAAGAAGCAAGGAGGCACCAGAACTTGTTAGAAGAAATAGAAGAGCTACGTACACAATTGGCCCTCGCAAAGCGAAGTGGGTCACAAATTGAAGCAGATGGTAAGATATTAAAAGTTGGTTTTTCTATCCCAACTAATGTACATTATTTGGATGAACTATAGATGGGAGCATACAAGTATCATGAATATATGCACAAATTAACATTTTACTTTAGGATAGTAACAAAAAACTAAAAAAATTAAAACATAAAGAATCTTAGTACAAAGCATGCATTTTACTTCCCTTGTTTACCAAGGGTCTTCCCACGTCTTGTTTCCCTTCATCTTAATTTCTAGAGATATTAGTAGATACTAACATATAGCCCATATATATTGGTTATTACTGGGAGAGATTATTCCGAGAATAAAAATCCAGATTATATGTCTAACCGGTTTTAAATAAATAGTGCGTTTCAAGTACGAGTTGGCCAATCATTGAGTTTCTGCATCGTGGCAGCCACAGCTCTAACTCCCGATCGATCAGGTGAAATATCTACGCAAATAAAGCTGCTAACAGTGTAATGATTTAGGTTCTCACAGTTACAGTTAAAATCACAATGAAAATAACCACATACCTCATCACAAGAAATGTCGAAAATTATGCCCTTCTCTTGCATCCACACAACACTGGCACCTTTTTAGTAAATTTTCTTTCTTGTGCATAAGTTCAGCTTCTGGGATAGAAATTTCTCTTGTGATATGGCTTTAAGTTCTTCTGATGTATGGGGAATTGAATTGACCTGAACACTTTATTTTTCAAGTTCCCTCATAAATAATAGCCATTTACTGTTAGAAGAACTTAAAGGCAATATCACAAGATAAATTAACTCTATTTTGGAAGCTGAACTTACGTGCATGAAAGAAAACTTCCTAAAATGGTGCCAGTGTTGTGTGGAGCAAGAGGAGGACATTTCCAACACCTCTTGTGATGAGGTATGTGATTGTTTTCATTGTAATTTTAACCAGATCGCTCGGGAGTTAGAACTGTGGCTGCTGCGATGCAGAAACCTGCATGATTGGTGAACTCGTATGTGAAATGCCCTGTAGAATTTAAAAAATTATCATTTAATTGCCGTGCTTATACTTCTCAAGGTTAATCTTAACATTAGATTTAAGCTAATCAATTTGATGTTTCATGCAAAAAAACAACCCAAATGCCTTTTTCTTCTTCTTCTTCCTAATGCGAAACATCCTAGGACACCACCATGCTTTGAATTTCGTATTTAACTGTTCAGTTACAAATACATCTTTTTGTTTATACAAACAAGATTCAGTCATTTTTTTTGTTTTCAGTCCATTAATGACAACATATGGAGAAACATGATGAATGTCTTTCAGTGTGATATAGTGGGACCTTGATTATCCATCTCCCAATTCACCATCTTTCTCACATTTTTTATACAGGAATTTATTAAATTCTAAGCTAAAAAGTAATGGGGAGAAAATAAAGTATTCTTTAGAGCTGATGGTCAACTTATTAACACTTTTAGCTCCAATTATGTCACATTTTTTCATGGACTAGTTTCGGGGAAACAACTCATCCCATCATGACTGTCATGAAAATGATGAACAGAAAGAATGATGGCGCCACAACACAGACGGGAACTTCTAGCCACTGCCGCGCAGATACCAGTCAACCAACAGCCGATGATGGGGATGAGTTGTTTCTCCGAAACTATTCCATTAAAAAATGTGATGTAAGTGGAGCTTAAAATGTTTATAAGTTGACCATCAGCTCTAAAGATTCAATAGTTTCACTGTTTATATCACTTCCCGTGTTTATTGTTTAATTAAATAAAGTATTACTTTTATCAGCAAACATGACCATGGAGACCCATGAATCAGGGGATCACTGAATCAATAAAAAAATATTACAGAAGGGGATTCGTTCAGCAACTTGTGACATTTAACAATTAATTCAATGTCAAAGCTTTCTGGAAACATTACATCACTAAGGTCAGTTTTTAATGTTGCTCAGGCTTGGAAAGATCTCCCTACTGTAACACTGTAGAGAGCCTGAAGTAAACTGTGGGCGCAGGAAAAGGGGACAGTAGCCATGGAGACAGTACTGTTGTGGTGTACTAGATAGTTGTAAATTTAGTAAGTATAACAAGATTGTTTGATAAAATTAACTGTAGAGTTTGAATCTGAAAAGTTCTTATCCCTCTTAAATATAAAAACCACAACAGTACCATATCGAGTTTGGTATTTTCAGGAAAGAAATACATGTAAATACATTAAATAAGATGGGTTCAATCTGAGATCACACAAGCATGTCGTTAATAGCCTCGCTTTCAAATTAATTACATACCTATGAGCAGCTCTGAACACAAAACAAAATACCAACAGATCATAACCTCAGTCCACAAAACAGTTTCAGCTCAAACTAGTTAACAAGGATATCAAAAGGTTTAAAAATAAATAATAAAAAACTAGTCAAACAGAATAGTACCTTAAACATGAATAATTAAATAGTATTTAAGAACTTTACATTCTTGAGCCCAATACAAATTTAGCAAGATTTTAGAGAATCAATTATATTAATAGAACCTACAGAAATCAGCCAAAATGAACAAAATTCCTTTCGAGCTAAATTCAGTACTTTATGAAATAAATGTAAAGACTGGGAAAATTTTACATTGGAAAAATAAAAATAAGTTTGAGTTTGAATGTGAGACAAAAGGAACACTTACGAAATATCAAATATATAACAGACAGAAAAATCTTCCACTGCACATACACCATGAATTTTAAGAAAACACAAAATCAATACAAGCTCTGCAAAAACTAAAAGCATTGACTTTATAGGAAAAAAAAAATCTTCATTCAAAAAGCAGAAATAACTTTGTAAATTTTGAGAATCCAAAGGACAGTGAGCTCATCCCTAAGTTGATATGCCTAGCAGACATCCCAACACTGAAGTTGAGTGGTCCGTTTAGGAAAATATTAGGATCTAAGAGAGATGAAAATGGGGACTGTATAATGACGAGCTTCATAATTTGTACTTTTCACCAAATAAGGTAAGGGTACTTAAATCATGGAAGATGAAATGAGCTGGACACGTTGCATGCATGAGGGGAGGAAAGACATATCTAAAAAATACTGACTGAAGGAAAGAGACCACTTCAAATACCTAGACACAGATGGGAGGACAATATTAGGATAGATTTAAGGGTAGTAGGATTTGTGAGGGATGGTTGGATGGAGTTATCACAGAATAGAGTTGAATGGCTGGCTCAGGTAAGCACGGCAATGAACCTCCAGCTTCCATAAAATAAGTACTTTTCCTTTAGCTTACTTAGGAATTGTCTATTGGCATTGCCTTTGAGTAAGTAAGTATGGTAAGTTACTGTAAGCCTATCATTTTTTCATAGCTGTGGAAACAAATAAACTGATGTAATCTATAAGAGAGATGGTCATTTGATTATACAGTGATCTGCTTATCATTTACAGGTTCTGAAATAGATGAACTTAGGCAAGAACTGGTTAAGTGTGAACTACATAATGAGGAACTTCTTACTGAGCTCAAAGCTCGTGAAAAAGATATTCTTGCAGAGAAAAGAGATGCTGAGAAGGTGGGTATCATTCATTCATGTATGTACCTAATGCTCTTGATTTAACAATTTTGATGTTATATTATTTTTTATTATATATTAAACAAACCAGTAATATTTACACTACAGTTCTGTACGATGAAACTATGCTAATGAAGCATTTTAAAGAAGGTATCGCCTAGAAAATCAAATAATTGCTGTTCGTATTTTCATAAAGCTTGCCTTCATTCTTAGTTTGTGATGAACATTCTACACCAGTGATGCATAACCTCTTGCAAAAGAGGCAAAACTTATCTACCAGACATTTTACAGGAAAGTGGAGTATACTACACTCTAAATAGGATTTTCACCGTATCAAACAGCCTTACCTACTTCTGATGTTACATAGCATTCTTGTAGTCCTAAAGCACCAATAAGTTATAATGCTTTGGAAACTAGAATCAAGGCATAATATTATAATCCTCCTAAATTCAAGTTGTAATTGTTCCATAATGGGTATACATAATGCAATTATAAACTATGTCTTGAGAATTAAAGATATGTGCACAGTATACTCGTAGATAACTTAAAAATAAAAATTTTTACTCGCACCAAGAATGGTTAAATGTTTTATGCAAAGACTGCATATTTCAGCTTGCTGGACAAGTTGCTCAGCTGGAAAGAGAGAAAACTGAATTACAGAAAGAACTAATTGCACTGCAAAATGAGAGCACTGAACAGAGGAGTACAGCTCAGCGCTCAGAAACTCCTGAGAAGCAACAAGAGATGGCTGAAATGATTCGACAGAAGAACAAGCATATTTCTCAACTTCTAAATGATGTAGAGGTAAGAGCCATTTTAACAATTTATCTAATTGTCAGCGTAGCTTGTTGCTCTTTGCAATGTAGTTTCCAACCCTATAAAATTATCAGTTTCTATGTTAGACTAAATGAGTTGAGATAAATTTAACTTTGTTAGTTGATTTACATTCTTTGTACAGTACTTTATTAAAGTGTGATCAAGCGGAGAAGTTTCCCCCCCCCCATTCATTCTAATATATTTTCTTCTGGAGTCATCTGAATTGAAACAGAATAGGCTAAATAAAAGAAAATGTCATTAGTGTGTAATGAAAACATTGTAAGTCAGTGTGTGCGAAGTTTTCAGGGCACTAAAACCTAGCCCCCAAGGTGCCCTTGTGGTATAGGGCCTACCATCCATCTATTGTGGCGCCTCTACTTTTTAATCAAGTAGCTCCTCAGTTGTCCTCTCAAGGCTGAGTATATCCCATTTCAGACTTCCCTGCCTTGAAAAGTCAGAGGAGGTACCGAGGATCAAACTTGGACCTACAGATCCATAGTCAGCATGCTAACCACAGTACTATGCAGGTGGTCTTTCAGGACGCTATTAAAACCAAATATTTTTCCACATTCAGTGTTAATCTTGAAAAAATGTGGCCTTTAAATTTACATTTCTTTACACACTTCGCTCGTTCAATGACGTTCTCGGGAAAGGCTTTTTTTTTTAACTAACACCGTATCAGAGATGAGTTTGTGCATTTAGACTGCTGAATATTACCGGTTAGCCATAATAAACCTGAAAGAAGTTGCGGGGCAACTTTCAGATCTTTTGGGGGTGACAAATTAAATTTTTCGAAATTTTCTCTTCAGTTACAGGTTAAAAGCTTTAAGTCTGCAAAATTTCAGATTTCTAGATCATCTGGAAGTGGTTCAACATTAATGTCAATGAATCTCTGAAGTTTGTTTCTTTGTTTGTTTGTTTTTTTGTGGTGGGTAAAAAAAATCAATAATAAACTTTTAGAATTTTCCCATCGATTACAGGCTGAAAGCTATAATGCTGTCAGTTTAACAACTATCCAGTCATTTTTCCATACTAATAAGGCAGATAGAATCACTAAATTTGGCATACTTATAGCAATTGAATTTGTTAATATCCCTGCCAAATTTTCTGATTTTACCTGTCCTATAAATGTGTTAAAAATACCTAATATGTGGAAAATATACAAAATTTACTTAAATAAAAAATTGAACTCTACCTAACGCATGAAGATACGACAGAAAGTTAATGGAACAAACTTGCAGATCTCTCAAAATCCATTTTGAAGGTTTTTGGGAGTAAAAAATTAAAATTTTGAACTTCTTGGAATTTTTCCATCAGTTACAGGGTAAAAGCTTTAAGTGTGCCAAATTTCAAGTTTCTAGCTCATCTAGAATTGGGTAAACAATTAATGTCAGTGAGTCAGTCAGCGATGTGGCTTTATATTATAGTGATGTACTCTTCTTAATATCAACATTTTTCTATCTATCCCTTGATTCAAAGATGCGAAATAAGATTGTCTGCCATGAAACATGAGAAACAAAATATTGATTCAGTATTATTTTTCATACCTTTTTTCGTTCCAAGAGACACACAAATTTACTTTTCTTTTAACTTTAAATACCTTACACCAGATGAAGGAAAGAGAAGTAAAGAGAACTATAAAGTAATTTCATTTCATTTCCTTGTTCATCCTTTTATGTACATCGGTATCATAATATAGGACACATCAAAATTTGCTGTGCTGATACAAAATAATATAAAAGAATAAAAAGATAAGTTAAATTATAATGAGGCGAGGTTATATCAGCAAACAATAAAATAATAAAAAAAAAATTGAGAATTAGATATATGAGTGATAAAGACCAATGTTGTAGAACAAAAGGCTATTAGACAAGCCAATATGTGGTAAAATTTATGTCAAAGCCATTTTGCAAATTCAGAGATTTCTATATCAAGTGTTTGCAGTGTAGAAACTGTTCCCTATTAAGAACTTTTTTAGTATCTTTTTGACCATTTGATGCAGCTTTAACATATTGTAGTATGTAGATCCAGCAAAATGTATGTTTTTTTACCAAATTGGCCTCTATATGATTGCAGGTGGAAGTCATTTTGTTTTCTAGTGTAATATGAATGTATTTCTTTGTTTTTTTGGTTAGCCTACATACGAGATTACGTAAGCAAAAGCTTCCCTGCATGAGCCTTGGTTTCAATTTTAAGATTATTCTAGTTGCTCTTTTCTGTAGCATGAGAAGGGTGTTACTTTGTGATATGGATGCTGAACCCCATAATATCGCTCCATATTCTAGGTGTGAGTGGAAGGCGGCGTAATAAACCATGCTGAGTGATGCTGTAGGTAGAATCTCTTTTGCTTTATTGCTTTATCTATTTGATGAGACCAGTTTAGATTCTCATCCAAGGTGATCCCTAGAAAATTGGTTGACTGATTATTGTTAATAATTTGGTCTTTGTATGATACAATAATATTGGATGTAATAGTCGAGTGATTCTGTAAAGTAAAATGTAGGTAGTTGGTTTTTTTTTGTGTTAGGCGTTAGATTGTGTTCATAGCAGTATTGTTCTAAGTGGTCAATCACTGTTTTTAATTTTGTATTTAGGACTGGTGGATCTTTTGCTGAAACAAGAAAAATAGTGTCATCGGCGTAGAGGATGGAGTTTACCTCCAACTTTGATAAGGTCATTTCTAAATAAAGACAAAAGCAACAGGCATGGACAATATCAACATTACTCTAGTTCACAAACTCATTCATGCAGTTATTCCGACTTTATATATATTACACATAAACAATAATGACTGCAACTTTTCCTACATTGTGGAAGAAAGCCTTGATATGTCAATTACCAAATCTAGCTGGAACAAGACCTTAAATGCCAAAAATATGCACAATATGACTAACACTGTGAAAATGACCCAAATATGAAAGTATGTGACATATACAGTGTGTCCACGCTAGAGGGATCGAGAAATAAATGCTCGCCAGTTAAAACGAGATAAGGATATTGCTGCCTTCTGCATATGACAGGAAAGGGAAACTCTCCGAGATTGTGCATCACTGTTTTCAGACAGTTCCACGCGCATGCGCATGCGCGTCAAGAGCTTTTGTCTCGAAATGTGGACACCGCAACAGAAAATTCAGTGCGTGTTATGGCTAGCAGAAGAGAAATCTGTTACTCGGGAGCAACGCCGTTTTCGTCGTACGTGGAATGTGGATCCACCTGGTCATAAAGCGATTCTCCAATGGGACAGAACACTCCGAGAAACAGTTCTTTAGTACTCTCGATCCCTCTAGCGTGGACACCCTGTATAATAAAACTATCTAAAAGTAATCAGAAATGTTCAGTTCTTGTTTAAATCAACGATTTGACAATTAATTAAAGACAGGTAAAAATATTACATGTCATAAACATACAAACCTAAGTAATTATTATGATTATTACACAACTATAAAATATTGACTAATATGCTGGTGCACATTTTATTTTTCTAGACAATTGAAAAAGAAAACACAATGCTTCGTGAGAAACTGTCAAACCTGCGAGATGAACTTGCAGAAGCTACCAAACACATAACTGAGATGACAGGACAGCTCACTGGATTCAAACATACTTGCCATGAACAGGAAGGTATTATCTATTACTTGTGTATTTAAATAAATTTGTACAATTGCAGGGATCAGTGAACATTTGAATTTCTGTTATTTCAGAAAAGCTACGTGCATTAGAGGAACAGAATGTGGCCCTTCGCACTCAAGTACAAGAACTGGTGGAACAGAAGCTTCGTAGAGACTGTCAACTAGATGATTTCAGTGAGGCTCTGGATTCACGTGTTGAAGAGTGGAAAGTGTGTACAGTATATGTTTTTAGATCTAGTTTAGACATACTTTTAGCATTGTTTAAAAAGGTGAATTTCTCCCTCCAGGGATATTTAACACATCCAAACATTTTGTTTTTATTAATCTCTAGTTCTAGTGCTCATATTACACCAGTGCCATCCTTGCAGATTCTGAATAATATTATTAAAATTTTACAATAAATTATTGTACGCACAATAGGCTGACCTTACTACATTAGATATGTCTTGGAGTTCAGCATTTTACCATTGCTTTTGAAGATTTTAACAAGATACTTCCAGAAAGTTTAAGCTGGAAAAGGTGGAAAATCTATGAAGTTCCTCCTTTGTGAATGAGGGTGCAAGTGATAGCAAATTGTTCCTATGGATGGATTGTAAATTTCTCTCTTGTCAAAACTTGTGTCTCCCTTCACTTTATCTGTCAACTTGTACACGTTATTTGATAAGTTAAATGTTTTGAAATGGCTAGAGTCTCTCACCAAACTAACCATTTCACATTTGTTGTTGGTATATTTCCAGAATTACACTTTTTTCCCCCCAAGTTTAATTGTGTTAATTTATGTAGCTAGTAATCTGAACAAATTGAAAATCTGAATCACCCTCAGTTCAAATTAGCTTAGTTAATATTAACGTTCCACTGTATGTGTTTTATCAATGAATATGAAAATATGGAATATTTAACTGATTTTGCTTTCTTTTGCACTGATGTAATCACAATTTCTTACACCCCCCCCCCCAAAAAAAAATAATATTACATTAAACAAAAGTATTTCTTGTGTAACAAGAGAAACATATTTACCGTTAAAAAGAATTAATTATTGAAGAATAATTCATACCTCGACTTGCCCTTATTTTCATTACCATTGTATTGGGTGGTGACATGCTCATGGTATAATGACATTTAAGAGAACACGATAGTAAAAGTAATTAGTATTAGTAATTTAAAAAATTATGGGTGCTGTTTAAAATAAAGTTAAACATAAGCAAGATTATGATTTTATTCAGTTGCATATAAACTATGACTGAAGTTACGACATTTTGAAAATATGTACTTATATGAACCAATAAAAATAGTATCTTCTTAAAAATAAGTTCTTAGAATTATCGTTACTTGGCTGTGTCCTATTGGCACCCTTAATTTTAAGGCAGCTATCCTAAAAGGATTCCCCCAGAAATGTTAAAGATAAGATAGAAATGGAAATTCCTTCCCTACATATGACCATAGGCGTACCGAGGGGGGGGGGGCCCCCCATTGATTAAAAAAAGGAAAATTGTATAATTTTTTTAAGTCTGCTTATAAATTACTTAATACAAGTATAAAGCGTGGGAAGCTTAAAACTCGTTATTTTGCATCTTAATTTTTAAATTTTCCGGGAGAGGACCCCGGAAATTTAAAACTCGTTATTTTGCGTTTTAATTTTTAAAATTTTCCGGGGGACGACCCCGAAAGTTTAAAACTCGTTATTTTGCGTCTTAATTTTTAAAATTTTCCGGGGGAGGACCCCGGAAGATTAAAACTCGTTATTTTGCATCTTGATTTTTAAAATTTTCCGGGGGAGGACCCCGGAAGTTTAAAACTTGTTATTTTGCATCTTAATTTTTTAAATTTTCCGGGGGAGGACCCCCGGACCCCCCTCTCCCTGGGGGGTATTCCATACCCCGCGGATGTTATAACCCCCCCCCCCCCATATGGTCGGCCTGGTTACGCCTATGTATATGACATGTTATAAAAATGTGAGTTCTGCCTATACGTGTCTATGGGTGGAGTGCTTATTTTGAATATGTATACAGTACAGTGTATTCTTTTGCTGATGTTAGATTTTCAAGCTTGCTCATTCAGAGAAGATAGGCTTGACAAGAATATAACACCATTTAAAATTATTTTAAGCTTTTTTTATTCAATAATTGTTATTATAAAATTTTATTCACTTATTCAGAGAGTACTGGAAGAAAAGAATGCAGAAATAGAAGAACTTCAAGCCAGACTATCTCATCTTGCTGCTCAAGCACCTAATATTCAAATTGATACCGAGAGGGGCCGTGTAGCTCTATTGACACAGACATTGCAACAGCGAGAAGATCAGATAGAGGATTTGCAGAAACGATTGGCCCAAGCCACTACGGAAATAAATGAGGCTGCAACACTCATAGAGCAACTGAGATCTCAAACTTCAATGTAAGAATACATTCCAATGATTTTCACAACCACAATATATGGTAGAAGTTAAGGAGGCCGATTTTCTTTTCATATACTGTTAACTACAGAATCTGAAATGTATCCTGAGGTTATCATGTTGGTTTAGAAAATTCTCTGAAGTTTCAAGCCAGGTTGGATGATGTTTAAGAGCCTAATCATGCCTCCATCTTCATGGAGTGAAGTGTCAAGGTTGGAAGTAGATTTAAATAGGAAAGCTGGAAAGTAGGAGAAATAGAAGACTAATGAATGTACTGGATTTTTAACTGAAGCTAGAAAAGTATGGACTTAAGGAAGTCAACCAATAAGGATGCTGGAAAAGAAATTAAATAAGGCTAATGAAATAATACTTCTTAGTGACTCTCATAGAGACAGATTTTATTAAGTACTTTTGTTCCTTTCCCAGCTTTCTTCATGGTAGACTTGCTTAACTCCATACTTTTCCAGTTTCCAATAGAAGTCCAGTCTGATCTTCTGCCCCATCCTTAGTTCCCAGGTTTCCTGTATAAACCTGATTGGTTTCAACCTCGACACTTCACTCCTTGAAAACGGAGCCACAGTCAGGCCTTAAAATGTTCTATCTGGCTAGAAACCGGAGCACATTTTCTTTACTACGGAAACTAATTAAGACAATTTTTTTTTTAAATAACTTTTTTTTAGATGGTATTATGTTTATAGCTTCTTGCAGTAGCTTTTTACTGTATCGGTTGGTTAGTGGTTGACCATAAGTTGATTCATATGATATTTAAATCTGAACAGATCAGTATCAGGATTGATTTCCTCTCGAGTTCTTCTGTTTGATTCTGTTTCCTTTATTCCATCATCATTCTATTTTTTGTCTTTTACGTGCCCCTGAGGTGTGAATAGGTCTAAACAGCTGACATATTCTGGGAATTATGTCCTTGCATGGCATTCTAGCAGGGTGTCACCCTCTGACCCAGCTCACAAGTGGACCAAGAGCAGGCACATTTAATTTTAAAATTATATTTGAGACAGATTAAAAGTACCGGTATGTAATATGAGTATATAAATTACTTTGATATTGTTTTTGTAATTCTTTTATTTTTTTATTTTTACTTCTCTGCCCATACCAACGGTAATATAGGTAGAGGAACTAGGCTATTGTGTTCAACAAAGAAATTTACATAATATTTTCTGCTTTAATAGGCCTACATATTTTGAAGTCCTGAATCCTTTTTACCTTTTTTAAAAATGTTTGCTTATTTGTCTGTATCTCTGTCAGTCTTTCAGTGAAGTATAGCTCAAAAACAAAAGTCTTATCAAAATGAAATTTTATATTTGAATTAGGCATCTTGTGGGATTTTATATAAAGCATTTTTTGACAACTTTCTCAATTACTTTACATGAAGAATATCAGTTTTTTTGCAATTTTCTTGAAAATGGTTCTAATGATTTTGTTTGAATTTTGTACTCTGTAATTGCATATGATGTTATTGAACATCAGCCTTGTGTGTGGAAAAACAGTCTATACTATTTCCAACTAAAGAATAAAGTAGATGTAAACAAACACACTGATATGTATTACTCCGCGACCACGTGTTCGTTGACACATTGCAGACGACGCAATTTCTATGCAAGAGGAACTCGTTAATATTGATCAAAGTAAGCTAGCATCTACAGAAACAAAGCTGGATTTCACAAATATTAAATATGCCTACGTTTAAAATGCTAATGCATTGTAATATTTCAATGTCATAATGAAAATCTACCTACTGCAAAATGTATTAAAAACATTCAAGATCACAGTTTTTCGCCACTATTTAACTGCTTTTCCCGCTTTTGCTTAACAACACGAGGTGGTGAGACCTGATTAGCTTCAGCCATTGAACTGTATTGCTGTCTTTTATTATTTATAATAGCTGTGGTAAGCTTGTTTTCACCGTATGAATTAACCGTTAACTGTATTCGAGGAATACATGACAAGTGACTGTGTTATGTTTTCATACCTTTGTTGTGTTCAGGCATGCGCGTTGCATTACATTCAACCGATAATATCAAATAATAATATCGGTATTGCTTAAATCACATAGAAAGTGTTGCTATGAACTTGAGAAACGTGCTTAATTTAGTCGTAGATCATATACATTACTTACTTTTTATGTTTTGAAGAAACTACATTAATACTCGTAAGAAGACGACAAGCAAGAGCCTGGAGGGGTTGTGCGTCCAACTGCCAATCAGAACCCATCATGTCACGTGGTTTTGTTTACATCTACTTTATTCTTTAGTTGGAAGTAGTATAGTATCCTGGTCATAATGGTGAAAGAGTGGGAGAGATTGAATGCTCATGTAAAGGGAACAGTTGACTTGTGAGTTATCTGCATAAGAATCTCGGATGCAGCGAATGTCATATATGGTAGAAGCAGAGAAATAAAATCATGTTGACATAGGAGAAAATTTTAAACTCATTTTGTTAAGTTTGTAACCATGCCTTGACATACATTGTTCTTGCAGAAGATGTTGGGAGACTTCTTTGATGGGGATTAGATGAAATTTCATTTTGTCAGTTTTTATACTTACAAGGTTGCTGTTTAATACCATTAAATACAAATGTCTAAAACATTTTAGTAGAAATTTCCTGAAGGGTAGTTACGATCTAATCACCTCGTTCACAAACTCAGGATTATTGTTACAATTAGATGTTGAATTGTTCCAACATTCAAACCACTGAATTCAGCAATGCAACCAGCATTGGGAACTGTGCTTAGAGTAGAGAAACTAATGTGTGTGTATTGCATCACTTTCTTTTTTTAACATATTGGGAGATTAAACAGCTAACAGTTTTTTAAGCATTGTACAGTAGTGTAAAATTTTGTCTCTTAGCTGTGACATCATCTATACATGACTATCATATCATTGTTTGATCCTCTACATTTTTTGCAGGACTTCACTGCCAAGTGGTCTAGACCCTTCTACAGTTTCAAAGCTCAAAAACCAATTGCAGCAAGCTGATCAGAAGATACAGCTCATGGAGGGCAAATTGAAAGATGCAGAAGAGGATGCTCAAGTTAAAGCGCAAGAGGTAAATACAGTCAAAACTAGTTATAACGACTTCAAAGGGACCACCAATTTACAATCATTATAGCTGATAGTCGCACAAACCTGATTTTTTCCTAAACATTTCAAATCCATAAGCTTTATATTTTAAACTTGTTGTAAGTGCTATGATGATGACGATGATGATGAAGTGTTCGGCACGGAGGCCAGTCCTGCTCTGGGACAGAGCCATGGGGGGAAGGCCCATGACCTGACCGAGGGACATTAGGTCGGATGATACCACGTAAGGTGGCCAGGTCCTTTTGCAGTATGGGAATGAGGACACAACACCCAGTCCTGACCCAGGAAGGAAACTTTATCTCTGTAAAATCCCCGACCCGGCCGGGAATCGAACCCAGGTGGCTGGCATTATGTGCTTTAATAGTTATTAATTAAATATTCTCGTTCTAATTAATATATTACAAAAGTTTATTACAGTACATACTCTATACATAAATTAATGTACATGTACCCTATTACAGTAAATGCAATACTATAAATTACAAAGGCCTACACTTTCTCCTGTTTCTCTTTTTACGTTGTACAAATGTGATGTACTGTACTTTACACATTAGAAAAATCCAACACTTACGTAATTTAATCATAAAACGAATAAACTATTATACACTTTGCGATGCTGACATTTGTTTCCCTGCTTTCTAATCGCCATATTATGTGTGACTTCTCTTCAATATTAAACACTTTCATTTTCTTTAGTGACATCTTGACAGTGATGCTTGCCTTGACTACTGTCTACTTAAGAGGCATACTGATTTGAAATCCACAATCTACTGAAAACAAGAGTTTGAAAATAAGCATTCCATTGTTGTCAGCAATCCCTAAAAACATAAAAGGAAACAACATTGGACATTATAGCCGATACATTCCTCTGAAAATGTTATAAAAATATGTAATTTTAAGTGATGTGTTGTAATAAGTGAGGTTGTACTTAAGAGTTTTTTAAATACAGAGTTTATATAGAATTTAGACGGGACTGCTAGATATCACCATTATACCTATTACATCAGTACAAGCGGTGACGTTATAAACAGTTTCAACTTTATAATATAAACTCTAACAAGAAAAGTGTTAACTAATTCATTTCAAAGTCTTATCTGAAATATTGTTCGCTGATAGACATTGGTAGATGGTAGTGTAAAATATCTTGGGAGAAGTATGAAAATTAGCTGCTAATAATACTTGGAGGCAGGGCCGTCGCATGGGCGGGGCGATTGCCCTGGACGCCGCGACCAGGGGGGCACCATGGCAACGGCAAAAATAAAACATTTGAAAAAATAAGTTAGATGTACATAATGTATTTTTTAAGGTTGGGTATAACTGAATTTTGAATATTACATTGTAGGCTATGTATTTATTGGATAAATAAATACTTGACACCAATAACTTCACATTTGCTAAGTTATCCCAAAATAAATATTTTCAAAATTGCGCAGCTGGATTTCCTCCGTTTCTCTGTCATTCTCTGTCATTTATTGAGGTATAGAAAAAGATGGAAATCACGGGAGCAACTTCTGGGCTGTAGGGTGGATGTTGAAACATCTCCTAGCTGAACTTTTTTCAGGAGACTTGCAGGAAGGTGTTTAAGCCTCCACTCTACAGCTCGTGCACCCAGAGATTTTCATTTTTCCTACCCCTCAAGAAATGACAGTGAATGACAGAGAATGGTAGAGACTGACAGAGAAACAGAGAAAGTTATCACACAATGGTTCAAATCTCTGGTGGCAGATTTCTATGGCACATGCATTCACAGTGATTTGTTTTGTGTTGGAAGCATTGTTCCTTAATCCAATATGTACACATTCTGCTTTAGGCTACCGAAATGATCATCCAGCTGAGGGAGTATGAATCTGGGGAATACGGTCTAGCTGAAGCTGTAAGTGAAATCAAGGAACTCAGACAACAGAGACGTGTTCGAGATAAACAGATAGAAGAATTGGTGCAGGCTTCTAACAAATTACAGGCAGAAGCATCACAACTAGAAGAACAAAATTTGGCTCTAAGGTGAAGTCTTTTACAGTTTTATAATTCACTGAAGAGAATTATGTTTCAGTAGAATAATAGTAGTGTATCATTATATCACAATTATTATTGTGATTCTTATGTAACACAATCTCTTAAATAGCTCTTTCCCTTAAATAAGCCATACATGCAATTCACAATTTATCATAAGGATAAATTTAAAAATTGAAAGTTCGTTTGCAGTGAATATAGAATAGTCAATTAGCCAATTGTACAAATTCTTTCACAGTGTTCACAGATTCAGTGCACTTATTGCTAATTCATAACATCTTCTTGCTATAACATCAATGAACACATAAAATGAGGTTAAATGTTACTTCTTTGTGGCATTGACCAATCACTGAATCATCAGTAACTCACCATGTCAAAATACGATAGGATACAATGTCCCTTAAGGGCAAAAGGCAGGTTGGAAATAAGTATTTTGACCTCTTGAATGGGCCCATTGTGCCACCCTCTGGGATAGAATGGTATGCATGCCATCTAGTCTACAAATCCCCCTACGAGCCCCAAGCTGAACTCCCCTCCATCCATCAACAAACATTACTGTTTCATTCAAGCCACACCCTTGATATTTCATCCATGAAGCCCTCTGGTTTGTGCTGCACCAACAACGACAACCTCTTTCGACAGGCCATGGGGTCCAAGTAATGGGAAGGCCCACAGCAGACACTGCATTAGTTGCAAACCGAGTACTAGAGATATAAAATGGGATGATGATGAAGAAAGGAGAAATTTAGAGTGAATTGGAGAGTGTTAGAGTGTGGAATGAGAAGGGGGAAACAGGAGTACCCTGAGAAAACCCCATATGCCATGTTTTCATCCACCCTGAATTATGTGACCCATTCTATGCATGAGCCACCAAAATGACACCTCACCGTGTTATAAAATCAGTGAAAAACAATAGAATCATTTCCAATTTAGAATATTTTCTATTCTGGGTGTAAAGATCATATTACATTTTGACCTGTATTTTGTTTGTCACTTGGCTGATCTTGGTAAACAGTAGTGGGTATGAAGTCAGGCTTGGCCTGAGATCCAACAGAGCGAAACGGAATGCTGTGATTGTATCATTAAACAACAGAAAGGGACAATGAATGTGATCTCCTGTATTCTGTCCTCAGAGAGCAGCTAGGAATGCCAGCTGGGAGTCCTGTTCGAGTGGATGGGATCCTGGCCCAGCGCAAGAAGGAGCAGTTGTTAATGAAAGTGTTGCAGCAGCAAGCAGAGAGACTTGAGGAAGAAAAGCTACAGCTGAAACTAGAGGTTAGTGCAGAATCAGTAACAGTTTGTGGGAAAATAGCATTTCAATTTGATATATTTCTGAAAGAATTTTTCTTCTAAAAAGGTAAAATATTCTGATCATACCTTCACAATGAACATATTCTTGAACAGTATAAATGAAATTAAGTTATGAAAATACTTTTATACATACTTCACTTACAATAAACAATATGAAGCGTTTTATACAGTAGAGCATCATAATGATTAAAATGAGTCAAAGAATACGTTGACTCAACCTTCAGCTGAGGATAAGGGAGCTGCTTCCCTAGAAACTAGTCCTATGTAAATTATGTAAGTGGAGCAATAAGTGTTATTATTCTTTGACTCATTTTAGTCATACTTTACTTACTTTTATCGCTTTTCAATCATTTAGCCAACACTAGGAATAGCAACCCTCCAATTCACATAATGAAAGATAAGATCAATGCATAAATATAATATGCTAATAGCTGATTTACCACTGAGATAGGAATGTTTTGATTAATTCCCAGCTCCCAATGATAGCCTATTTAACAGCATGCTTCCATTTGTTCCTAATTTCAAATGATGGCCTATTTATTCAAAAGGTCATTGCTTTGACAGCCTGAACCTTTTGCAGAACCCAATATCGTCATACATTTCAACTGGGATATTTCTTTCAGGGAATGTTTCTGCCTAATTATCATCTCACGATGAAGATGAAGAGGAAGAAGACAATAATTTGAATTAATATTTGAGCTGTGAAAACCTCAATGTTTTTGTTCATAAAAGTGTTTACAATAGAAAATAAAATTAATACTGGTATATGAAGGATAGACTGTAACCAAGTTTATCTACGAAACCGATGTTACAGTTACAGCTTTTCTCATTTTATGGAACTATTTCACACATAAATTAATAACCAATGCTAACAACTTTATTCGTTTTCATTCCACGTCATGTAGGATAAAATACTTACATAATAATGAAACATTAATCTCTTAAATGCATCTCGCGTCCACCATATTGAATGTTTATGAGATATCTAGTGATCTGTCTACCGATAATTAATTTGTCAATTGTTTCAGGGAACATATACTGTCATCTAACTTCTTAGAAATATGGTTATAAATGAGATAATGCAATCTAAGTTTGAAATCTAAAGATTCAGAAACCCGGCCTGAAACACACCAACACTTTTTTAGCGTTCACCAATTTTTCTAGCCCATAGCATCAAAGCAATGTTTATGTCTCTTTTAAAAGCTCATCCTCTACCCAATGAAAGACCAATGTTACTATTGCTTTTAACTCCTTTTTAACAATCAAAGTTGTAAAATAATTTCTTCCACTTTAGATTTAGTATCAGCAGGTCAATAAGACTGTCCATTTCTGATATTATTACAATTAAAACATAATGGGAGATCTAACCTAAACTAGCTCCCCTGACCAGCTCTTTTGTTATTTTAACTGTAAATAGAAGTTGAATATGCTTTATGCTTGTGTATTTTTGTGTCTAGCTATCAATACATTCTCGATATGCTAAAAGTAAGTTTGGAAAATGGAACGTTAAAAATAGAAATGTTTGATCATAAATAAAAAGCAGACAATTGCAGACAATTGCAGACAATTGCTGACAATTTCTTCACACAGAAGATCAATAAGAATAATTGCATGCAGGGGATCTGAAATTTGAAATGGCAATAAGCAATAAGTAGTGACATGTTACAGAATTTTTTAAATTTTAAATTTTCATAATTACATAAAAATGTAATCCCCTTTTAAGACAACCCATCTGAACAACCAATCATTTATCCAACAATGCTGTATATGGCAGCAAATACAGCCACACTTCTAAAGGTTGACATGAAGAGATTTTCACAACTTTTCTTACAGCGCCATCATTAGCACAATAATGATCTTCATTTGATCAAGGTTTTAGAATTTCTGGAATACTGTTTTCTCTGTGTAAGTAATTTAACTTCTGTGTGCTTTCAGAACCATAATTTGAGCCAACAGTTAAGCAAGATCAGTGCTGAAGACTTGCTGGATTCTACTAGCAAACCATTCAGTCGTGCTGTAAGCTTGGAACAGTCAAGTATAAGGCAGCTTGCCCGAACACTGAGTTTTGATCAGGCAAGCATTAAGCAACTGAGCCGTACTCACAGCTTGGAGCAGCCTGATGCAACAAAAGATGAAGACAATATGAGTCTGCAGAGATTGGATCAGAATGAAGAAGTCATGGCTAGAGAGATGAGAATTCTAAAACTGGACCAAAATGTGACGCAGCTTGAGGAGAAATTGAAAGATATGACAACTGAGAATGAAGCTTTGAGGAAAGGGATGCATGAAATTCTAGATAGTATACACAATCAAGATGGCTCTAGTGATGTGCAGGTGGAATCACAGACACTGGAAAGGCTCCTGGAAGCTTTGGATTTAAGGCATGTTAGTGGCTGGTATCAACCTGCTATGAGACTGCAGGCACAACTCCAGTCTGTGGAAGGAAGTAATGCTGTGCTGCGAGAACAGCTTCGACAAACAAGGTAAATTTGAATCCTTAGTAAAGTTTTAACTACTTCTGGCACATATATGTCTACAAAATAACTCCTTCAGTTAACTGGTTAAATAACATTTCACATCAGTGTTACTGATGTTACTTGAAAATCCTGGTAAAAAAGGATAAATTCTTGTTGAACGTATTTATGGCTCAATGCACAATGTTAGTTAGGACTATAACTAATCAGAGATTGACTAACACACTATATACTTCACTTACCAATTATTTTGGTAGTACACGTTTCGCAGGTCCTTCGCCTGCATGGTCACCTACATGTCAACTACGAGCTCGTAGTTGACATGTAGGTGACCATGCAGGCGAAGGACCTGCAAAACGTGTACTACCAAAATAATTGGTAAGTGAAGTATATAGTGTGTTAGTCAATCTCTGATTAGTTGTATGATTTCACTTCACTGTGTGAGTTCCACTAGCAATAATTTGCATTTGTTATATTAGTTAGGACTGTTTAGAGAATATCTACAGTAGTAGTTAACATGTATTTCCATGTACCTCTGGGTACCAAGCTTGGTTACGAGTTAAAACAACAATAACCATGATATGATAAGATGAGATTTAATACATTCCTTAGATTCAGAGTACTTTTGAACAGAAAATTTGAATATAGAAACAAGTCAAACTTAACATGAGAACTGCACTAATTAATTATTATACTGTTGACATTAAATACACAGCTAAGACCAAACATAAATACATATTAATTATAAATTTTTTTGGAAATTTATATAGTGAAGTTAATAAATATATAATAATACATGAGATGGAGACTTTAACATACAATAATTTCACTTAATTCAAACTAACCTGAACATGTTTCGGGCCAACATCCTGACTCATCCTCAGCTGTACTCCATCTGAGGTAGGACCAACAGCTGTGCCTACTGGTGGGTGTTTAATTAACCTCTTGATAAGATCATCATCGGTGGGTAAATCAAAATTCATCAGCTGGTCCCTGTTTTTCTGAATGTAGATTTTCTCCCAAACTGTGAGCTGCTTATGTCCCTCGACGTATTTCTTTAATTCCGGCTCTAAATTAATTTCATGATCCTTTTCCCAAACATGTGCGGCTATTACTGATTTATCTGTCTGTCCATATTTTATATGCCTAATATGTTCTAATTGTAAAGATTGCAACCTCAAATACATTGGAAAAACTAAAAGAAATTTGGATATAAGGACACCAATATTGGCTATACACATTACCACATGACCCCCCCCCCCAGTCCTGCCTTCTGTTGATATTGAAGAACTTAGGTAAATGCTGCAGTGGATATGGCACTACATAGTTATTAATACTATTAAAAATTATAATAATTATTACGATTATAATCATGTAAGTACTGTGTGACTGAGCATGATAGCTTAGGTATAAAAATCTGGGGCTATCTTTCAGGAGATCTGGGGCTTGATCCCCGACCAGCTATCCTGACTGGGGTTTAGATGGTTTCTACAGTTTCTTTCAGGCAAACGCTGGGATTGTACCTCTAATTAATGAGATGGCCATTTTCTTCCCCCATCCTCTCCCTCTGTTGCACAACTGTCTGTGTTGCCTCATAGGTGGCCTCTGTACAGAGCTAATCACTCATCAGTATTAGCATTACTAGGGAAATAGCACAGTGAAATCTTCAGCAAGATTGAGTATGGAAATATAAACACCTACATCACTATTGGCTATATTTACCTAGAACATGTTTCAGCAGTTATCGTCATCAGCTAATTCTGACTCAAAGAATCGGTTGGAATCAGCTGATTATGTTGGGGATACCCATAAAACAATATTGTTCTAGGTAAATATACCTAATAGTGAAGTTAGTGTGTACCGTATACTCTGCACTCAATCTAGGTACAGTAGGGACCATATTTTATGCTAATAGTGATAAGTGTAAAATTTTACAAAACAGCTTTCTTTAGATGCTTAAAATATCACTATAAAGAAAATTAAATCCATGAAATACGCTCCCTATGTCATTCTATGATTCTGGCTGCACTCATATCTTTTTTACTCGTGATATCAGAGATGAAAGGAGGATCTGTTTGAACGAACAATCATGTGATCTTAATGGTCTCGAGATCATTCACATTGATCTGCCTTGATCACTGTGAAGCAGATTTATAACTTTTATTCAAACTAACATATATGATCTGTTCACAGATTGGAAGAGAATAATACTTCTCAACAACTGCAGAAAGCACTCTTAAGAATTGAACAGCTGGAGCAAAGTGGAATGAGTAGAGGTCCTACAAAAGCTGTAGTTCTTGATAATTTGCAGCTTCCATCAGATCTTCCTCTTTCCAGTGCAGAAATAATCAACAAACTCAACATGCATCTGCTTCATGTACTAGATGTAAGTGTAATCATATCATCCTTCTTATATCACTAGCTCCTTGTTTTTATCATTTTAATTTTTGAAAGTTAAACTTATTTACTTAAGTGTTAGATATTTTGTACAATATTGAGTGAAAAAATCAGTTTTTTGGTTGTAGAATACACTACTTTGTATTTGGAAGGTTAAGGACATTTTTTTAATACCTTAGTATTTGACCTCCTTCATTATCCAACATCAGATATCTGTGCATATTTCAATGCAAAATTGAAAAATAATGGAGAAAAAATAGAAATTTAAAAATAATGGATATCAAGTATCTCCCTATTTAAACTTTTTTGGATTTGGAATCGTTTGGAAAACTGTTTTCTTAAATAATCATGTCCCAGCTATGACCAAGGCGGTGTGCCATAATGCAGTTGGTCAAGGCACTGAGCTACAAACCAGAAAATTGCTGGTTCAATCCCCGATAAGGCTCAATCCTTCTTAATAACACTATGGTCCTGAAATTGACCAAGTCTTTAATGGAAATTAGTACCAGTAGCAGTCTTTGGAATAAAGACAGCTAGTGCATAAGGCTGACTACTTTACCACCTTGTGCCAAATGTTTAAATATCTGGGAGCGTCAACCTTCTTGAACACTAATGTCTTCGACAACCTATAGGCCTATTAAGAAATACTTAACTTTGAATAGTCTAACAAGTTTTCTGGATTCAAACAAAATAAGATCTACACAATTATTTATTTATCTGACACAATTATTTATTTATCTGGTGTACATATACCTAATTATATGGAATTTGTATCTAAATTTCCATATTTGTTTTTTAGATGTGCAGCTTTATTAATATCTCCATCTGGAAATCATGTATGATTGTAAAATATTGAAATGTTTCAAGATGTATTAAAATTTTATTAAAAAAATTGTATGATTTTGAAACACTGTCATAAATATTTTCAATCTCGTAAAAATATATTTTATTCTTTCTCCAGTTAGTTCATGGATATTAATAATTGTTCAATTTTACAATATCTTTTTCACTTGCAAATTGTTAGGTTCTGCTATTAAATTTGCATTAATCTCTGTATATCTAGCTGTATCATGCTAATATTATCCTATGATGTGAAACTTATGAGTTCATTTGCTGTATTTTTTTAATTTTTATCATAAAAAACCTTTTGTATTTAGTATTTATAGCTTATACATTTCAAAGGAATGCCACTATATTTTGTTACTGCTTGCTAATCATTGAAAATGCATCCCCATATTATAAGATAAATGTGAAGTAAGCATTTTATTATATTTCTCTACTTTCTTTTGAAGGAGTATGGGAAAGAAGAAGAGAGGAATAAGATCTTAGAAAAGAAGTTTGAAGAATTAAATAAACATTTCAATATAATGCGACACCAGGTTGGGCTCTTATATAAACAGCATGCTGATGAAAAAGGCGAGTGGAGGAAATCTGAGAAAGAGTTAGAAAATGAGAAGGAGAAGTTAAAAGAAAATGTGGAGGCCTTGGAAGTAAAAGTAAAAGAATATGATGACCATTGGGCTGCATTTAGTCAAAGTGAAGAAGAACAAAAGAAACTGTTAGCTGAAAGTGCTCAACGCATAGCTGATACCATGGCAAACAAAGTTAAACTAGAAAGAAAATGTAAAACCCTACAAGACTTGGAGAATTATCTGCGCAGGGAGAACAATAAGTTGAAAGATGAAATGTCAAATATTGAATGTACAGTAACTCAGAGAATAGGAGAGCTACAAAGACATAAGGTATATTTTAATTTGCTTTATTTTTTAAGAGTGTCTGCATATTAGCTGATAAAATTAAGAAAATAAGATAAGAAATGAGATCTTAAGTAGTAGTATTAGTAGCATTCAAATGTTCTAAAGCTTTTGATTTTTGGGCTTTTGCCATTTACTTTTGGGATTACCGGTATTTGGAATTCTTCTGTTTTAAACATTTTCTGGAGAGTTTTGCAGACTGGTAGATATTCTTTGTTCATGATGGTATTATCATCCTTGCATAAAATACAGTGTGGTGAGTCGAGCAGATTTATTCAGTGAAGATGTTCTGCCAAACAACCATGACCAGTTTCCAGATGAAATAAGGCAACTGTATCTGATTGAGAGCTGTCTGCTACAGTATTAGGTTGCAGCAGTGTTTTCCATTTTAGTTTTATTCATTTATTTATTTATTTATTGGGGAGGGTTACTGTTTGTTGTATCAGGTCATTGACATGATTTTTAGTTTAGTTAAGAATTTTGCTGATTTAAAAGATAAACAATTTATTTTTGGTTGTTTTAATTAGGTTCCTTTTTTGGCTAACCTGTCAGCTTTCTCATTACCTTCCAAATCGCATTGAGCTGGGATCCATTGTAAAATAATATTCTTATTTAACTTTTACGCGTTGTGATGCAATTTTTGCATTCCTTTACTATATCTTGAATTGAATAATTCTGTGTTAAAGCAAGTATAGCTGAGCTAGAATGAGAGAGAATTATTAAAGAGGAATGCAGGAATAGCTGTTGTAGAGTTTTAAGTATAGTTTGCATTTTACCATCATAATGTGTTGTCAACTTTCCTAGTGAAATATAAAATGAGAAAAGTTTACAGGTTATTCCAGCTCCTGCTCCTGTTTCAGTATTCATTAATGACACATCTGTGTAAATATGAAGCCAGTTCTGCTCCGGTTACCACATGTATATTGTTTCTACTGCTATTTGTTTCATTACATTCATTACATTACATTCTTGTACAGTGAGTCCCACGCAAGAGTTGGCCAATGACGCGGGTTCCTGCTGGCACAGTTCCAACTCCCAAGCGATCGGGTGAAATATCTACGGAAATAATGTTGCGGTCGTTGTAATGATTCAAGTTCTCACATTTACAGTTAAAATTACAACGAAAATAACCACGTACCTCATCACAAGAGATGTTGGAAATGTTCTCCTCTTGCATAGGGAATTTTCTTTCACGTGCGTAAGTTCAGCTTCCGAAATAGAGTTAATTTCTCTTGTGATATTGTCTTTAAGTTCTTATTATGTATGGGAAATTGACCTATACACTTTATTTTTCAAGTTTCCCCATAAATAATATTTACATACTGTTAGAAGAACTTAATGACAATATCACATAGGCCTATCACAAGAGAAAGTAAGTATTGTGTGGATGCAAGAGGAGAACATTTCCAACATCTCTTGTGATGAGTTACGTGATTATTTTCATTGTAATTTTAACTGTAAATGTGAGAATCTGAATCATTACAATGACCGCAGCATTATTTGCGTAGATATTTCACCCGATCGCTCGGGAGTTGGAGCTGTGCCAGCCGCGACGCAGAAACCCGCATCATTGGCCAACTCTTGCGTGGGACTTACTGTATTAAATTTAGTGAATATTTGATGTTACCAAATTCTAGAGGATGTCATGATGAAATTAGAAGCATGTCTGATAGTTGAGGTAATTCAATTTTTTCTTAAAGTTGTAATAAAAGGAAGTGTCTGTCTTCCTTCTGTCTGTCTGTCTGTCTGTCTGTCCGCAATGCCCAACGAAATCTACTCAACGCAGAGATCTGAAATTTTAAACATAGGTGGACTGAAGGGTCGGAAAATGCACCTCGAAGTCGGAATTTTAATTTTCGCTTTCCTTTGTGAGTTATGAGTTAAAATCTATAAAGTTACATTTAATTGCTTCTACAAGTTAAACCTTAACTATACTTTTAAAAAATATTATTTAAGCCAACCATACTGCCTTACTAACTTTCCTCGATTTTTGTTCCCCATATTCTCTTAATTATAAACAGGAATTTCCCCATTTTTTTTAGTAAAACCTCGTTTTTTGTTGTTCATAATTTCTTATATGCTACGCTACTGTTCATTCTTACATGTTTCCTGTCATTGTACATTTTTCTCAGGTCTTCTGTTTCCGTGTACTCTAATAAGATGGGCTTTGCATTTTCTTCCTTCCTGCAGAGTGGACACATTCCACTAGGCTTGCCAGATTTCCGAAATCTTCAACCGGGACACAGGAATGCCCCCCAGCGTGGCGGGTATTCAAGGGTACACACCCTTGGCGGGTTTTTAGAGTGTTTTAGGGGGTAGTTTATTCTCAATGCTATGAATAAATGGTTACTGATAAGGAACCTAAACCATGGGTAATAATAGATGACATAAGCATATAAATTTAAACATTTTATTTCTAACCTGTTAATATTTAAAAGTTACTTAAGTAAGAAGAAACACTTTGAATAAGACTATTTTGGTCATCTAGAAAATCAAATTTAATTTTTACCGGGACGTGAAGTAAACCGGCTTGGACACCGGGATTTTGTCTGAAAACCGGGACGTCTGGCAAGCCTAACTAGGTGTAACCCCCAGTGTGTTTTCAAACACCATGAATTGTATTATATAAAAGTGTAAAAACTTATTGTACAAGATTAATTAATACCAAAAACATAGTTCAAATTTCTGTTTTTATCTGTAACTACTGTAGTTTGATCACAATGCTGACTGGTTTTGCAGGAAATGTCAACATACAAAATCTCAGCACTTCAGAACATGTTACAAGACTCAGTACCTCTTACAGTGATGGAGGTAGCTAATAAACAATACAATGAACTGACCAAAAAGTACAGAGATCTGCTTCAAAAGGAGCAGACTCTGGTCTGTGAGGGTCATCTTGCAGCTCGACTGGAGGGTGAAATGGAAATTCTGAAGAAAGAAAAGGAGGAATTACAGAGTGCCTTGCAGCAGGCAAAAGAGAAAGTTCATTCCCTGGAGATTATTTTTGAGTCAATTAACAAGGATACTGTCACACAAGATACACATGATAATCAGGTAGTAGTTCAGTACTAAGTATATTTAGTTAACTATATGGACTGTGTTGAGATATGCAAACAACTTGTAATTCCTAAACAGAAAAATAATGAAATTCAATTTAGTGTTGATGACTATAGTAAAACCCCTAATTAACAAAACTCAAGAGTCTGATTTTTTTACTCTTAAATGGGGGTTTTCTTTAAACAAGGATTTGCCTGAAATGAACAAAAAATGCTCTAATTATAGAAATTGTACTGTAATTTACACAATCTTAACACAATTCGTATTAATGTACATCAACACAAGGGCAATTATACAATAACTGAAAAAAATTGAAAGAAAATATTTAGTTGATCAAAATCAGTGGTTATATTGCTACACCAAGAATCTATGCCAAAATAGATAAATGTTTCCAATTTTTTATATCATTAATGAGTGTTTTTTCTATCTACTGTCAAGTTATTTTGAAGTCAGCAGATGCATTCAAAAGGTGGCTTCTTTTTTCCTGTGTATTAGATTGTTTCACCAGTGTAGAAATTCACTATTATGGAATAAAATATTTGAAAATTTTCAAAATTCCTTAGAGGTGAAATTTCCTTCAAAACAGGTATTAAATACATTGTTCTAACGGTAACTATACAGAGAGTTAAAAATGTATGCCTTAAATATGAGAACTCCTTTTCTACTGATAAATCAGGCCATTCAGCCTTTCTGAAGAAGTCAGTGCTACTGTGATGCAACTTTTTCTTTTTTGGTAAATTTGTACTTTTCTACTTTGAAGCAAAGTAAGGGATTTGATGAAAGAGGGAGGTGAGATGTATTGCTATTTCATAAGAATGGGGGATTTTTTACCATTAATTTTAAATGTCTTCTTTTTCGGTCGTATAAAGAATTAATACTATATCTATAAATTCACTTGCGATGTCTAATTACTTATTTCTGAAAGGCAAGGATTTTCTCCTTGTATGTGGCTGGAAATCATTGGGATATAGAGCTCCTCCTTTTAATAGTCCTTGCAAAAACTTGCAATCCAGACATGGTTGGCTTTGAAATTTATAAATCCCCTTTCTTTGACCAGTGCTGACACATTTTGACAGAAACAATATAGCCAAACTGTTATTGTTCCACCAACTTTTTTCAGTTTCAGATTGTTTTGGTTTCTGTCCACAAAATGGTCATTTACATCCACTGCACTTCAAAAACATTATTTTTTTTCCAGTCTCTGATGCAATTTTTACTCATACCAAATATACAATCTGCAGCATGGTTGTTCAGCCTCCCTAGTCACTTTTAATTTTTCACTTGCCATGAGTGATCACAACTGCTTGCCTTCGTACTCATTTTGTGCATAAGAACTCGATGCAACACTTTTAAAAGCAAGAATTAAATGCAACACCAACAGTTCCAAATTTTATGTCTCTAAAATGACAACAGTTCAGGCACAGAATACGAAAAACAGCATCCGTTTGCTTACCACATTTTTTTACAAGATTTTGTATGAAAAAAAAAAGTGCATGTGGTGTTCAAGTAATTACAGTAATAGGGTGAGGACAGGAAAAATAGAATATCAAATTCACTTTTTACCATTTTCAAAATATCATCTTAACATCTAAAGAAACTGGATGTAATAAGCTGTATAACTGATAAACTATGTATACCATACATGATTTCCTTCATCTACAGTCTTTTAAAATTGGATTCTAAAGTAGGCCTAAAGTGCATTAACAGGTCAGTTGAAAGCATATTTTGGCATATTAATCCATTTAGTTGACAATTTTTACACGTAACACTTCACTTATCAGATGTTTTGGCAGAACATGTTTGTTGGACCTTTGCCCACATCCTCAGCTGCTAGTTAACTCAAACAGGTGTATAGTCTTACGTGTTACATGTAGAAAATGAGGTGTCAATTAAATGGATTAGTAAGTCTATTATTTCGCTTCATTGTGTAAGTTCCTGTAGTGGTAGTGTAAGTTCCTGTAGTGGTATTACTTTATAATTAATATATATATATATTTTTTTTTTTAGATATCCCTGCTTTCAAAGAAGATGGCCACTGTTGAAATGAAAGAATTAAGTGAGAGGCAGCGTGCTGATCATGCTGATAAGATGTATCACATACTCAAAGGCAAGTTTCTCAAAAATATATTTCATCTGGAGGAATAATAAAGATTATTAATAATGTGTACCTTTCCAGGCAATAGTGGATTGGTATGCTTAAATAATTCCCAAGTTTAGTAGCTGGAAAATTTATCAGTCGTAATCTTAGGAAAATCCCATTGGGTATTTCATCTGTGATCAATAGATTTACGTGTAAAAGTGAGGTACACTTAAAACAGGAGTTCTTTGCTACTGAGTAGTGGGGAGCAGAGACTTACAAAGTATTGGAGTTGTTTGCTACTATTTTTTTTCATAGGTAGAGACCATATATTTTGGTAACAGCAATGTGAAAATTGACAAAACAGCTTTCCTTAGCTATATTTAGCTTTTTACATGCGTGAAGTACCAACATTAAGCAAATTGAATTAACTAAATATTTGTTCGATTGTGCGAAATGTCTAAATAAGATGAAATACACACCTTCCATACGTAAATTGAGAAAAGTGTAAAACACTTTCATTTAAAATTAGCCGGTAAATTATTCGAAAAGGAGGAGAAATTCAAATATCTTGGAGCAATAATTACAGATACAAAGGTAAAAGTTGAGTGTTGACTGAAATCAGGATTATTGTTTTTATGCAGTTCTGAAACTTTTTATCTTCGTATCTTCTGTCCAAAAATTTATAAAACAGTTATCCTGCCGATTGTATTTTATGGATGTGAGACATGATCCCTTACTCTTTGAGAGGAACATAATCTGAGAGTGTTCAAAAACAGAGTGCTTAGGAAAATATTTGGACCTAAAAGAGATGAAAATGGGGACTGGAGAAAACTGCATAACGACGAGCTTCATAACCTGCACTCTTCACTAAATAAGTAAGGGAATTAAATCACAGAGGTTGAAGTGGGCTAGACATGTTATGTGCATGGGAGAGGAAAAACATATCTAAAAAATATTCACTGGGAGACTTAAAAGGAAGATACCACTTGGAAGACCTAGACGTAGGTGGGAGGGCAATATTAGAATAGATTTAAGGGAAGTAAGATTTGCAAGGGACGGTTGGATAGAGTTAGCACAGAATAGGGTTGAATGGTGGGCTCAGTTAAGCGTGGCAATCAAACTCCGGGTAATAGGTACTATTCCTTTAGCTTGCTTAGTAAGTAAGTAAGTAATATTTTGTTTTAGTGTGATTTTTTTTCCTTCATTTCTTATAGCATGCTTGCTTTTCTTTATTTCTAAAGCTACAGAGAAGTTAACATTAATAATGAGATGGATATTACACTGACTTCACACTGTCTCATTAGTAAGTTCATTGGTGGCCCTCGAGAGGACGCTCATGTTGATCAACAAACAAAGGAGCATACAGATGGAATCTAGCTGAGGATGTTTAGGGATGCCTAAACGAAACTGCAGTCCAGGTTAGTGGCAATTTTTAGTGAAGTCAGTGTAATATCCATCTCATTATTAATTTTAATTAATAAATACTTCACTGTGTAAACTTCCTGATTATTAAGATACAGAGAAGTTATCGATACTTGTGATCAATTACAGCAAAGACGAGTAATGTAAGTTATTCATTGTTCACCACACACTAGGCATACCTAGAACCCACGCACAGTGACTTGTATCGGCAACTTAGATATTTTAGTAGGTCTGCTTTTTTTTCCCCCCTACCTGTACACTGTGATGTTTAAATAAATATTGGACATTTGGAATGGACTGTACAGCACTTGTTATTTGCTACTACCATCTGAATCAGGGGCCTTATTGTAATTTTTTATGCATTTTTACTGTTTGTAGGCGAGCTAACTCAGTTAGAGGAGCGTAATGCTGAGTTGGAATCCCAAAATAGTTCCATTGTTCAACAGAATGAATAACTTACATTACTCGCCTTTGCTGTAATTGATCGCAAGTATCGATAACTTCTCTGTAGCTTTAGAAATAAAGAAAAGCAAGCATGCTATAAGAGATGAAGGAAAAAAATCACACTAAAACAAAATATTACTTAGTTACTTACTAACAAGCTAAAGGAATAGTACCTTTTACCCGGAGATTGATTGCCGCGCTTAACTGAGCCTGCCATTCAACCCTATTCTGTGCTAACTCTATCCAACCGTCCCTTGCAAATCTTACTTCCCTTAAATCTATTCTAATATTGCCTCCCACCTACGTCTAGGTCTTCCAAGTGGTATCTTATTGTAATTTTTTATGCATTTTTACTGTTTGTAGGCCAGCTAACTCAGTTAGAGGAGCGTAATGCTGAGTTGGAATCCCAAAATAGTTCCATTGTTCAACAGAACTTGGAACTGCAGCAAGTAGAACAAGACCTAAGAGACAATTTGGTCACATATGTGAGCCGTGATGAATTGCAGGATGTGAAAGACAAGCTGAGGAAGTGCGAGCAGGAGAAGGTATTTTTGCTTTATACTAATACCACAGTATAAGTATTAATACAGTAAAGAAACTGTGTGTTAAAAGTCCTATGACAACATGTTGACTGGACGACACTAGCGCTCCATGCGGAGATTGAGTAAAGCTACATTATCATCATATGAAATGGCTTGGGGAAAATACATAAACACATCGCAAAATATGTTATGTTAAAAGAGAAAAATACAGAATATTTTTATTTAATGCAAATCTAATTTTAAATATAAGAAATAATAAAACAGATAATGTATTATATTCTAGTTAAGAAGAGGTAAACAATACCTAAATAGGCTACTGTTAAGGACTGTACCTAGGCCTAGTATTTTTCCTTTAAAATCATTGCCCTTTAATATAAATTATAATTCAAATTATGATAATAAATAACCTACATATTAATTACGTAAATTATATTATAGGTCTGTCACGTTGTTCATCCTGCAAGTCATTGTTGACAGTGTATTTTGATTCTTTGCCTTATATAGCAATATACAACTTCAATTTATTGTAGGTCTATGTAGCGTCAATTACTGCAGGATGGACTTCATTAAACAAAACAAAAAATTCAGGAGCATTTGGAATTGAAGACACCGTCGGTACAGCAGTTTTAATTAACGAGTTTTTATAGGAATTCATAAACTGTCTGTTTTCGGCGTGTGTCAAGCATAGACGGTAATTTTCACTCAAATATTTTACATATTTTGTTACTAGGTTTTCTTGTCGACCATTAATGACCTGTTTTATACACCAGAAATCATTACAACAGAATAAAATATAAAAATGTTACATTAAAGTAACTTGAAACATAACCACACCAGAATCACGAGTAAGCCAGTAGACCTACAATAAATATTACTTATTTTCGTTCTTACCTTTCTGGCTGTTTCAAGAAAGTGAAGAAATGCAATTCAGGATTTTGTCTTTTATTATTACTGAAATTTACAGCAGAATAATAAGGTCCTTTCGAATATAGCGTGTTCCAATAAATACAACACTCCTATTTATTTACATACTTCTCGGAGTAGTTTCTGTAGTCTTACTATATGGCCGCTACGATCGCTAGTAAATGCGCGCGCATGCTCGGCTGGCAGAAAAACGGGCTGAGTTTCTGTACTGTATTAATACTTATACTGTGCTAATACTCTTAATCTGGGTAATCGAAATAATATAGAAAATTGATGACAAAATCAAATTAAAAACAAATTAAATGTTTTTTTTAATTTCACATTCATATGTATTTTACAAATGTCTTCTAACCACAAACATGATATTACTGATATTAGTTCTTTCCTAAAGAGACTTATTGTGGGTAATTTTCTCATAAATAAGTTTGCAGATCTGACTACTGATGGGGGCCATGTGATAGAAACGTTTGCACCTATTTCTCATTATTGTGACTTAGTGCTATCTCCCTTTTCCTTCATATCTCACATCATTGCGTGGTAGTTCTATTTTTAGTTTCTTAAAAATATCTCCAACTGCCTGCTGTTGGTTTTAGTTACAATATTGTTTTTACTTTTATATCAATTTTTTACTTCCTCTGCCCGTACCATAGGTACTATAGGTAGAGGAAGTATTGTTTTCGACCCTAAAATTCGAAGTTGAGTTTTTAGCATATATACACGTTTCAAGGCCCCCTGAATCCAAAAATACTATTTTTGGAAACATGTCTGTCTGTGTGTGTGTCTGTCTGTGTGGAAGTTTGTGAACAGGCTAGCTCCGAAACGGAGAATCGTATGAAAACAAAATTTCGTATTTGGGTCAGGTACCTTCTGAAGATGTGATTCGAAGATTGGCGACAAATTTCTCTTGTTTTTAAGGGGACTTTACATGAAGAAATTTTCGTTTTTCGCGATTTTCTCGAAAACGGCTCTAACGATTTTCTTTAAAATTTGCACATGTGTTCCTTTTACTGAGAGCTAAAACTTTTATTTGAAACTTTTTTTCGAAAAAATTCTCTGAGGGTAGTTACAAGCCACCCACTGTTCACCCACTGTTTGTAGAAATTTTGTCATGCGTGATGAAGAACTGAATACGCGCTCTTTCACGGCCTCTTATTGTATATAAGAATGTGAAGTGAGAAAGATGTATTGTTGGCCAGGTATAGAGTAAAGAAGTATCTGAGGGAAATATTCGATAAATTTCGAAAATTATTCTTTACGGCGGAAAGTTCAATAAACGTCTGCAGTCACTTGTTCTTTTTTTTAAAGTTTGTTATATAGCCTTCGGTTTTAGTCGCATCATTGAAAGAAGAGGTATTTATAGGATTATTAGCGTAAAATTGTGTCTTACGATTCTGTAAAAGGATATGTGAATGCTGCTAACTTTTATTTGGGCAGAGGAAGTTATGTGACTTTCACATCAGATTTTTTTTGTGTGTGTGTGTGTGTGTTTTTGTTCTTGTGTACTTAATATCTTTTCGCATGGTCTTAATTTTAAATAGGCCTTTTGGTAATTGGCAACATTTCATTCTTTTCACATTCTGTTTGCAATGTCTGTACTTTTGTGAGAACTATTGGAAGTAAGTTATTGAGAGTCTCTTGGTTTTTCTTTTCTTTTCTTATTATTTTTTCTTCCTGGTCCTTTTCCTTTCCCAGTGTCTTGGTAAAACCATTTCATTGATGAAATACTAATGCAAACTTCCATATGTGCTATGTGTTTAAATGTAATTTGGATGATGATAATGATGTGGAGTGAATCGTCCCACTTACAAATCACATCCAGTTTGTTGTGACAATGTGGAACTAGCTGATTTTTTAACCTCTGAACTCTTGTTAAGATCTCTTTGAAAAGATTCCTTAGCTTGCATTCCGTTTATACTGATCTTTATGGTTGCTTGACTCCTGTGCCTTTGTATCTACTTTCCAGGCTTGCTGTTGCTTTTTTCACATCAAAATAATCACTTTTACAATAGCTTGACTAACTTGCCACCATTTTTAACTGGAAACCTCACTTTTTACCATTTTTATTTTTATTTTTACAGGTTGAACTGAAATTGGAAAAAGACAGATTGAAAGAAGTAAGTGATATTGCTCAGGATCAAGTTCGGAATCTAGAGCTATGGAAACTTTCACAAGAATACCAGCTTGATTACATGAGACGTCAAATATTGGAACTTCAATCCACAAGTGATGAAAGATCAGTTATTGGTAAGGTTTTTTTGGGACAGTATCATATTGTTATATTAATATTTTAACTAACTGTAGCAACATTATGTAAACTGTTAATTTCACTATATAGCAAAACTGAACCATGAGTTGCTGTCATCTCGACTGAGTGAGTCCGCTTCTCACAAGAAGGTGCAGCAACTTCAGAATGAAATCTCAAAGCTTCGCTCTCACAATCTCCGCCAGGAGGTACAATTAGATGAGAAGGAGCAAGTCCTGAGCCACCTTAAGATCCAGCTCACCACACGATGCAGGTAAGCTTATTTGTTTGAAATTATCTTTTTCTTCTTTAAGTCTTTATGCCTCAAGTCCTGAGTGACAGTAAAAAAGTTATTTTATCTTTATATAGAAAGATGAGGGTGTGTTCTGTATTTCTGCTCTAAAGTGTCATACCTATAATATATCCGATCATTTAACTTTGTAGGAGAAACAGTACTATGTGTTAAAAATGAAGTTAAAAATCTTATTACAATATCGTTATATCATAAATTAATGTGTGAAATATAAAAATAGCAATGAGGTGGAATACAGCACACTAACTTCACTAAAATTGACACTAACAGGAACTGCAGTTTCAAAAGGTATCCCCATTCATTGTGTAATTAATGAAATTCATTATGTAAAAAGTTATTAAAATCTAAATCTAATTATATCATAAATTCACTTAAATATTTTAATCATGGTCAGTATTTAAAAACATTCTTACATCTACCTGTCTATACAACACACATAGTTATTCCCCTCTCAATCAATGTTCATCCCCCTCTAAATCTTTCTTAGCTCTGCCTTTTTTTCTACCAATAATCAAGGTCATGCATGCCTCTGATTCCCCCTCCCTCCTTCTCTCCTCACTCTGTCTATTCAATCAAAGCTTCCTCCCCCTTGTCTGCAGTAACACCTTTCCCAATCAATTCAACACAGTGGTGAGCAGGTAATACAGTTTCCTTCAGTAAGCTACTGTTTACCCATGTATCAAAAGCATTCTAGTTTATAGGGTGGCTAGATGTAGGTACATTTAATGTTGTGAATAGGCAACATAGCCTATATTTAACATTTTCAATTAATGTTAATAATTCTTTTAGTATTGTAATTCAATAAAGAATGATATTGCATTTCATTAGGATTTACAAAATTAAAATGAAGCACAAAAATAATTTGAGCTTAAATCACCTACTACAGATGAAGAATCTTCCTTATGAGTGCAAGGTAAATTTGGGTAAGTACACCTAGCTAGATCATATTATATAACATCATCAAATAAGGGCCTTTAATAATGTGTAGTGATATTAATGTGTGCAAGCTGAATTGTCTATTTTTGTAAATATAAAATAAAATTTATACACGTATACCACTGTACACATAGGCGAATGTTTTATTCATAGCAAGAAGAAAAGTAAATAAGGCTGAAATTTGTCAGTCCTCTGTAAGATAGCCAATATTTTGATTTATTTGTTATTAAATTTCTAAGAATGTACTATACCTGAAACAGAAAGATAGATTAATTAATTTGCTATTATGTGCAAAACATAACCCAATAAAATTACGGTATTTAAAGGAGGAGGGAACTTCTGTTATCCAACCAGATTTTTTAATATTATCTGAGGAACAATTCCCTTTGTCTCTAAGACACAGAATACAAAAATACAAAATTTGATACAGACAATACCTTCAGATGTTTAGTAATACCAAATCAATAAGTAGTCATTTTGGGTCATATAAATGATGGCATAAAATTAATAAGGAGCCTTTCAATGCTGATGTGACTATTTCTCTTAAGAAGTCCAAGGTGAAATTAAATTCATGGCAGAAGTTGACAAAAAAATTTTGGAATGGTGCTTCTCGCCTCTATCATGAGTCTAGTCACTTGGTTCGAGGAAACCCCCTATACTGACTTAATCCTCAGTTGGAATATAAATTCCGCTTTTTCGTTATGGACTTCCTGAGGCTGATGTTCATCTAGTTCAAATCTGATGGTCAGGTCAAGGATTAGAGTCTTTTGGTGTTTTCTGTCAAGTGCTATGATATCCTCTCATCTAAGACATAACTTCCTCATGGACTTCATAACCTTTGTCTCTGAAAGCATTGACTGTTTTTGATCTTACATGATGGTGCCTAGCATTCCAGAGAAGCTCACCACGGGGACAAAAGCCAAGAACATGAGTAAGGGTTTCTTTCTCACTGCAGTGTTTGCACTGGTTACCATTCTGACTACATCTGTGAAGAGTTCTGGCAGGAGCTAGGTTGCCTTGAAGTTTCAATGCTTCTCGCCATTCTGAGCTAGTGAGTCCATCTTGGGTTGTTATCCATTTGCTGGCAAGAGGACATTGACCATGTGAAATTAAAAATTAATTAATCTTTAGCATTTCTAAATCATGACAATATGTAAGCATAAATTAATGTTCTCTTCTTCTTTTTAATACTCATTAAGTTTATGTTATGTTTGTGGTGTTCTTGAAATTATAATCATCCAGATTTTATCATATTTACATGTAGTATGACCCCCAGATAGTTTATTAAAATTTAACAGTTCGTATAAATTATTTGCATTTCAAGGTTCTGTTAATTTAAAAAAATTAATTTTCAGGTGAAAACGGATTTAGATAGAAGATATTTAGAGATTAGTTTGAGCAAAAACCCAAGCTTTCTACGTTTAACCATACGCTCACAAATCAAGTTGAAAGTTTTGGTAATATTTTGATCTGACATCACAGATCCCGCTCCACTACAGCTATGCATTGGAATGTCAAGAGTAGTGACACACCAATCTGCATTTACTAGTTCACTGTTGGTGTCGTATTGTGTTTTAAGCATTATTATAAAATTTATTAGTTTCTTGAGTCATGTCTGGAATCAGGTCATATCAATTCGAGCCCAAGAAAGGTCTAATTATAAGACCATAAGAAAAAATTTGGGAATCCAGACCGAATAAGTACATGTATGGCGTAGCTGCGGTAGAATGTGTTGTGTCAGCAACTCATCATGAGTGTTTCTGCTGTTGAGAAAGTGTCATGATAAAGAGTACTGAGTGTACTACATTATATATTATTCCTTTCTTTATGTTGTACAAAACAGAGACACATTGAACACTGATAGGCATATTACGATGGTGAGGGCAGAATCCAATTTTGAAAAGGAAAAGAGTTACAATAGGAATATGCAATATGTAGTTTATAGACAATTTATCTACTGGATTAATTCTTGGAAGCAGAGCCATATAGGCAAACTAGGCAGCCACCTAAGAAGGGAAATTTTTAGAAACATTTATGGGCAGCAACATTCATGGCCAAGTGCACCGACCCCGATTAGTGTAATCAGCGTTTAAAATTTCTTCCTAACCTATGATTAGGGAAAGTTATGGAGCATCAACCTCGATTAGTGTCGAAATCACCGATTACCGTTGATTAAACTTAAACAGTCAAAATCGGATGGTTACTGAGGCTAAACAATGATTAGCAGTTTGCTGAAATGGCGGGGGTCGACTGCAAACAATAGATGAGACTCTCTTCATCTCATATTTCTCTTTTTAGACGAATTAGATCTCGATATTAATGTCATCAGTATCATAATACCATTTTTCCGAACTGTAAGGTACAATAAATATTATATAAACACATCTCATAGACCTACAAAGACGGTTTTAAGTCTCGAAGCACGACACAAGAGAAGCCTTACCGGTTCACATTGCCCATATTCAAGCAATGTTCCTAACGTCCTTCTTGGCTGAGTGGTTATGGTACTGAGCTGTGGTGCAGGAGGTCGCAGGTTCAAATCCCGGTCGGGGCTAATTTTTTTTATCATAATATTTTTAAGTTTAATTAGTGTACCGGTACTGTATGAAATTTTAAGAAATCACTGTCAGTAATAAGTAATAATAATAATAATAATAATAATAATAATAATAATAATAGTAATAGTAATAATAATAATAATTTTATTTCGTCCCTGTATCAAATACAGACATGATGTTGGACATGTCCGAAACTTACAAGTTATAAAATTTTACCCTGATTACGTATGGATCCCTTTCTGATGCTTTTTTATTGTGCCCTATTGTGTATAAGTTCTTTCTTGATCTTGTGTCGTACTGATTATCTCTTTTATTGTGACATTCAATTTTTTTTTTTTATTTTACAAGAAAAACTACCCTGAATATATATAAGGATATTACAGTTATTACTGCCCTGTATAATTCTTGGTGAATAATTATATGAGGTGTTGACAGATAATTCATGAAGTTTTATTCAGTAGACTGCAGTCTGAATCATTATGACAGTTTATTATATTATATAAAGACAGTGGGCGTGAATTTTTAAAATATCATACGGTAAACTGTATTTTCGTTTTTAAAATATTACAAAAGAAAAAAAATACAGACACAAAGCAGTAGCAGCGCATTCTATAAAGTCTTATATGGAACACTGTATTTCAGTTTTTAAAATATTCTGAAAGCAAAATATATATATTAGGCAGTGAAGTCTTAACATGTTAAACGGTACAGTGTATTTATGTTTTTAAAATATATGAAAGCAAAACAAAAGAAAAAACAAGGCTATGACAGTGTATTTTTGAAATGCAAGTATTCATGATATAAAAGCCAAAGAAAACACAATGTACAGACGGTGACTTTGAAGAGAGTTATTATATCTGGAATATCTTGAACGGAATGAAAACGAGCTAAGAAATTTTATAGTGCAGCGAGGAAATCCTTTCGAAGAACTTTCCTAACTGTATTGAGGTATTATGCTACCTGATCATTCAATATTGTTGTAGGGGACATTGGAAATATGCTCAGAACTGCAGCTCGAATTATACATGATGAAAGCAATGCAATAACCTCACTGACTCGCCGATACATAATAATATGCTTCCCTACATCACAGGCAGAGCAGAGAATATCCTCGCTCCTCCATGGTGTCTTCTTGTTGTTAACTTCTTCTTCTTCTTCCTCTAGGTAATGGCCTCGTGAACAGAAGAATGCGTTCATTATACTCCGCTCGCTTTCCGATTTTATGCTCTGTGTTTAAACAAGCCGCCAGCTAAACACAGTTCCGTAAACAGAGATTAGGAATGGTGCTCCACATTTCTTTTTAATCATGTTTAAAATCTTAAACGTTTGTAGGTAAACACTGTTTAACCAAATCTTAATCACTGTTGATGCACTTGGCCTAGAATCAGAGACACCAGAAGAAGTATTGAACTACATTTACAGTCACAACCTTGAAACTTGGTTTTTTTAATCAAATTTGGTGAGCACCCATAAACACAACAGATTGGCAGACAAAATCCTGTATATAATAATGAGACACAAGTTGCTTGGCCATATGAAATTCAATTACTGTAGTGAATGGCGGGCAGCTTGGGATCTGTGATGTCACTCCGTGAAGCCGCATCAGTTATTCTTTGAATTTGTGAGAATGATTCATCATAGAAACATGGGGGTTTCACTGCGATGTTTTATTTTAAAAAATCTTTATTCTGAAAGTCACTTGATTTTAAGTTAACAGAGCCTTTCAGTAACTGCATTACTATCAGATTTGATTCATGCATTTGTGCTTATTTCCTAGATCACTTCACCAAATTATTCAAGATCTACGACGTCAATACAGTGGATGTGTGCCCCTATCAACGCATGAACATCTTGTGCTGTCTTTGCGACGCTTGGGGGAGGAGAGGCGTCATGCTATCGAAAAACTCCGTTCAGCTGAAAAAATATCTAACGAAGCAGTAACTAGCAAGGAAGAAGCAGAATTGCAACTACAGTCTCTTCAAGAACTTAAAACTGCCATTGAATGTCCTCAGGAACAGAAACAGTTGATTGAGTGGCACAACAGAAACACTGAACTTAGACTGAAGGCAAGTAAAAACCTTTAAGCTTCAAAAGTGTACTCAGACTAAAAGCCAGTCTGCAGTGAACAGCTGATATGACCTGTAGATAAACTTCTAGATATATACCTTCCAGTTTCCCTCCCTGGAAGATAAAATACAGTGTGAATGAAATATGAAGCCATTAGACTTCTACCATGAATAGTTTGCAGTCTTCACTGAAAATCAGGAAGAAGATCGCCACGACAGTTTTTAGCTACTTCTGCCACTTCCATCTCCTGCTGAAGATTTAAGTAAGAGAACAGCCAAAGATAAAGAAGAATTTCATTATTTAACTTACCTAATCTTAATGTAGATGTTGTAAATGATGCCCCTCTGATCTGTATATATCTGACAAGTAGGTATAAATTTAATATGGACAGAAAGTTGAACTTTTACGTCTCTTTAACACTGATGTTTTAGAAATCCCAACTTCCTGAGCCATTTAACCATTCAGCAAGTTAGAGTTTCTCAGTGTAAAAGAGACTTAAAAGATTGACGTCTTCAGATGTGTAAGATCAGAAGGGACAACATTTTCAATGTCTACACTAAGATAGGTGAGTTTGGCAATTGGTCACTATGCACTGTAAAAGTGTGGTGGCTTCATCTTTAATTCACACTGTATTTTCACTTGTGCTACCACTGGATGCTAACTGCAGAAGTGCTATTGGGATGAGTGATGTAAAATTTCATAGTATCCTTGGTGAAATTGCAGTCAGTGACTTTATTTGGTCTGTAGTTTGACAGCCTCACTACTCGATTGTAATATTTTTTTCACTGTGTACAATGAAATTACATTAGAACATATTTCAAGCCCATTAGTCGGCCGGGATGGTTTGAATTATACAAGTTTCACTTATAGTTGATAAGAGATCAGATAATTATGCTAATTTAAAATTATTATTTATTTGTTAGCTGAATTAATTTAGTTTCCTTCTGCTATCTTTCAGGTATTAATGTGCAGTGATGTAACACATAAGGTTGTTATATATTATATATGCATCTGCCACCCTGGGGAAGTTAATAGTGTTGCCTTCCACCCTGGTGGCCCAGGTTCAATTCCTGGCAGAGTTAGGAATTTTTTTAGTAGTGGAAAATTTCCCTCCTTAATTCAGGAATGGATATTGTTTTGTCCCTTCATCCCCATCCCACAAGAGGCAATGGGAAATCTCCTTGGTATCACCCTTGCCTGAAAAAGCCTTAGATATATCTTGGTCATCATCCCATGGCTTTGTCCCAGGTCTGGACCTACAGAACACTTCATGCATTCAATGTACAAAAATCCGTTTCATTACAATTTTTCTGTTATTTTTCAAAGGAACTGAAATCCAGGCGGAAGGCAGAAGTGTTACAGTCTCAGTTGCAGCAGTCTGAGGAGAGACTGCACCGCCTGGAAGATCACATAGCAACTCTAGAACAGCAGCAGATCAGCACTGAGAGGAACTGGGAACAAGCTCAACTAGCATGGGAGCAGATGCAGGTATTCAGGGTTAATAGTTAGGTGTAAATATTCATGAAATCACAGAATATTGGTTTCTGTTAAATTGTACTTGAGAATATTTTAGGAGAAAAACTCTTCTAACACCTGAATTCGAACCCATGACCTTCGGCTTTCCATGTCATTGCTCTACCAACAGAGCTAGCATGGAGCTTGCAACACACTCTGGCCAGTTCAATTGGTAGAGCATTGGCATGGAAAGCAGAAAGTCTCGAGTTTGAATCCTGGTGTAAGAGAAATATTTCTTCTAAAATATTCTATAATAGTTAGGGATGGTGGTAAAATACAAAAGCTTTGTTTATTATAGCTGAACACCATCTTTTTTTTTCTAGAGTAATTTTAGTACTTGATAAATTGCATAATGAATCCAAAAAGCAAAATGCCTGTCAAAATTCTAACTTTAGTAACAAAGTTGTTCTATTTCCTAATTCCTTTACATTAATATTGTCAGAAACCAGTTCTCCGGGAATATCTTGTGACCTTTTTCAAAAACTTTTCATAACTTTTACCTCAGAATATCAGGAACACATAAATAACTACCATCAGCTGGCTGCAGACAAAGAGCAATGATACACTAAATTCCTTTTAAAGGACTGAATGTGCTTTCTGATAGCAATAACTTGGGATGTTATTCTTCATATTCGTTGTTTTGCAGTAAGCCACATGAAAGTGAAAGTGAAAATCTACTCTTTATCGGTCTGGCATAAACGTAGGGAGGGAAAAGTACATATGAAATTGGTATATATTTTGGCAGCACTTTTTTTTAATAAAGAACCATTATTAGGGTCATGATGTCCTGTACTTGTCGCGACAGTTGCCTTGCCCTAGATTCAACCCATAAATGAAAAAAAATTTTGCACTTTGCAAGAACCAGATGCCTCTACTAATGTATACTATTGCATACTTAACATGCTTTGACATGGTCAGACCTCTTTCTTGAGCCAGATGTTAATGCCAGTGACTTTACTCTGAAGTTAATGCCTTTACCTCTTCCAGTAATTTTGACCAGGTTGTGTATTCTCGTCACTCCTAGGAATTTCAAAGTTTTGAAATACAGCAAACACTCAATTATCCAAGCTAATCACCAGGTAAACCAGCACGGATACTGAAAGACACATATAATCCTTTTCCAACAGTGTTTCCAAAGAACAAAAACTAGAATATATTGAATAGTTTAACAAAAACACACTAACAACTAATAACAACTCTGCTGTAATCCTATTTTTTAGGTAGATTTTCGAAGAAAAATCTACCTATTGCAATGGATACCACTTTATGATTTTCGAAAAATTCTTTCATATCTTTACGTTTCATGCTCCCCTAAGTACGAAACCACCGCCCGTTCAAAAAAAAATTTTGTGATATTTATATATATATTTATATATATATATATTTATATATATATATATCTTTACACGATAGCGGCCGTAATTTTGAAGATATTTGAACCAAATTTTATTATGTCATTTCTAGGCCCAATAGTTCGGACAAGTTCGTTAATGGGCAAAATTGGCCCAAGGGGGTGGTCGGGGGAGGGGGTTGAAATTTTAAAACATTTATATCTCGGCCCCTATGAAGTATAGAGGGAAACTTTGTTTGAATAAATTAGAGTACTCCCTATGGAGTTCACAGTGACACCAACAATTCGGGGGTTCGAGTGAGGGTGGGGGTGGGGGTGGGGGTGGGGGATGACAATTCGAAACTTTTGAAACCACGTCTTGTGGGGTATCGTTGAAAAGCTCTTGATGAGTACTCTACAAATCAATAAATAGTTTCTTGATAGCTCTCATATGACGCGAGATTTTAATGTTTGAAAATAATAACACTTAAAAGAATTATTATAATATCATAATTTTGTCTTGTTTAGCGGCTTTGCTAATTTTATTCATTGCTGATCTTGCGCACGGCCTCCCAGAATATTATATCCTATTCTTGTTGTCAAAACAAATGATTGTAGGCTCTTCCTCTTGACCGAATTCAGTTCTTATTACTGCAGGTTTACCATGCCAAGGCTAAAGAAAAAGAGTGCTATGCAGCGACAATAAATTAAACCAAAAGCACTTCGAAATCTACCTCCGCCTGTAGGCCTGCCTAAAGGGATTTTTTAATCAAGAGTGCATAATTTCAATCTAATACTGAAATTTCACATCAAGAAAAATGAAAATATAATGACATGGATATTCACCATTACACAAACTACCTGAGAAATAATAAGATTTCTTTTTACATTGTTGTCAAAACATGTCATTCTTTATTTTGTGGAACAAAGTAGTCTGCAGTATTTTATTGCTTTCCGGATGTATTCAGATTTCTCCATACATCATGACAGATATTTTGACAGATATTTTGAATTTTCCCTTTTTTGCCACATATAGCCTAACTGTATGTCATCTTGTTACAGAGCAACACGATAAGTCACATGGGCTTTTTTAATTGCATTGCCTTCCTCACCCCTTATCTCCACTCACTTCAGTCATTTTATGTGTAGCTACGCTGATATCTCATCAACGTTCAACATGGAAGCTCGATTCACAACCATCTATTCATTCAGGTTTCAACATTTTTGTGCTGCATAATACAGATATTACTCTGTCGCTTTCTTCCCTACACCTCCTGCTAGGTTCAACTGTTTGGGAAGTATGCTTTGCTTGGAAGCATTAATATATGAAATCTGAGCTGGTGCGATGTTTACAAAAGTGTAATCTCAGTTCACTTGCTTTCAGACATCCATGAGTAGAGAATTTAAAAAAAAGTACTGCATGCATAATCTGCAAACCAGATAATCAACACAGAAATAATTAAATGTTTCCTGTACTGTATTTTTTGCATTTTAGCTAGACAGATCTAGTAGCTCATTAGTATATCGGTACTAAGTTTATTAAAGATTCAAAAGATTCAAGTTAACAGATAAAATTGAACTACAATATTTAAGGCTGGATGACTCATACCACAATTTAGTAAATGATTTTAAGAAAAAATGATCCATAAATTAAGAAAGTGGTTCAGTTGTGATAATTTAAGAGTGCAAGAATGTTTCAGAATTTTATTATTTTATTTTGATTTTGTAGTTCATAATTTTGTTTTATTCATAAGAAGTAGGCCTACAGTTTGAACACTTTTTCTTATACAAGGTGGAGCAAAATGCATAGCACATTTATATAATATGACTCTGTAAAACTTTACAAAGCAACGGCAGCTTTGGAAGTGTTTATTTATTGCAAAAGGTCTGCCCATTATTTGCAATGGATCAGTGGCCCTTACAGATACGCATTCAGGTTGTGGAAGCTTTTATTCTTTTAAATAGTGTAATTGCTGTTCAGCGTTTATTATGCCTAGGACATGTTCCTGACCGTGTTCCTGACAGACAGACAGTTATGCAATGGGTACGGTCTTGGAGAGAAGATGGAAAAGTGGAAAATAAGAAGTCATCAGGTAGACCAAGAACCGTCCGAACGCCTGAGAATATCAATTGTGTTCGTCATGAAATTGCAACCATCCCGCACGACATGCTGACACGTCTGATGGATAGCTTTCTGAGTTGACTGCATGTGAATTGAATGAAGGAGGACATTTATTGGATGTAATTTTCAGAAAGTAATCTGCTTGCATCAAATGGTAAAGCATGGACATTGTTTCCAAATAAACTGCCCTTCTACATATGCAGCCATTCTTCTCTAATTCATTGTTATTTCTGTACTATGCATTTTGCTCCACCTTGTACATATTTTATTGAACATCTGCCACGGAAGACATAGACACTGAATCAATATTCTTGTGAACTTTCAGTGCACTGTATGTAGTGGTACATTAACAGTCAATGTCTTAAATTATAGAGTGAGTTGTACAAGCAGTTAGCTGAGTATGAAATGGCAGTTGGTGTGGAAAAGCCCGCACCAGTTTCTGCTGAGGCTCCGCATGACAACCCTCTTGTGGAACAACTAAAACAGGTTAGATCTGGTATTGTAATTTCAAGTGTTTTCTGTATAGTACAGTGAATTTTTGTATGTTAAAAGTACATTTTTTAGAAACATAAAATCAGCAGGTACTATCAGTTTATTTCTTGTTTTCTAAGTATTCATGCTTGTCTTCATGTGAAAACTACTCATATTAAATGTTTAATTTTAGTTCATGGTAATGTGACTAACTTTTGAACACAACTGAACAAAAGAAATATTCTATCATAATAAATAACAATAACAAATTGAAATTCTAATAGCACCTTAAAAAGCAAAGCATGTGCTCTGGGTGGTTCACTTCAATACACTAGTGTTTTTGGAAGTCTATACTGATCTGCGGTGAACACTATGAGAGCTCTTTAGTGGCCCTAAAAATGTTGGGTGCCATTTATTAGAGCTCGTTGGTGGATGTAACGTGATGTGGAAATTTTTATAGGGGTGCCAGCTAGTTTGCTCAGTCAGTAGATTATTGCAGTCGATCTTATCTAGGGTCGTGGCTAGAGAAAGTTCAAGGGTCAGAAACAAAAGGGGGTTCAATTACAGGAATCTTGAAGTAACAAAAATATATAAGTGGTTCCAAAAAGTAATATATTGTCCAAAATACTTATTCGTAGAATTGCAGAGTTAAGGTAGTTAAGAATCCAGATGTTGTAAGTCCTTTTTACAGTAAGTTATATTTCGTCGATATAAAATATAAATTGCACCTTGTTATTTTACGTCTATTAATTATTTAATGTTATTAAGTTCTACGCGCTTTCACTTTCTAGGAATTATTTTATATGACACGTCGAAGAAATCTATTTTGTATAGCGCGGACTGAAATACTTATTACCTTGCAAAATTCTCGGGCGACAATTAAAAGCTACGCTCCGGATCAGATTAAAGCGTTACTAGCTTAATCGATGATTGCACTTATTAATTAACTTTATTATTCTCGATGTACGCGCAGCGATGTGAATTTATCTAGCTTCTATCTATTTATTAAGCGCGGATAATAATTACTTTAATACAAGATATATCTTTTACGTGGTCCAGCATTGTAGTCTCGTCGATGTATGTCCGTCAATTGGTCCCGGGTTCCTCTGTGTTAGTGGTAATATCACTTCTGAGTTTTGTCTCTTGCTATTCTGTCATTGGTCAAGTATTCTTTCTACTATTTCCTAATTGGTTCAGAATGAATCTTTCTGCTAGGTGGTTTAAAAATCAGTCGGTTGGAAAACGTTGAAACTGGCTAGGACATTAATTCCAGCTGTCAAACTAATACCAGCTCCAGTGTGTCGGACAGGCAGGAAGTGTACCGCCCACAAAATATGTTTCTGTTGATAACTATGATCACTGAAGGTTATCATTGTTGGTATTGTTTTTATTTGATAGGCTGATTTTATCTGCGTCGAATGATATAAGTCTGTATTCTATATGATGAAAACTATAGGAGTTATTTATAATGTTTGCTTAAAATGATATAACGGGTTAATCAAACCTGTAGTGTTGTATCTCAAGTTGTCGATAATGTTATGCTCTTTTATATGGTGTAATTCGTTTTATTGTAGTAATTTCCTGTAATGAGTTATTGATGTTTGAAGTTAGCTGTTTGCTGTGTAGTATGGGAGATCTGTGTCGCGGGTTGTGTGGGCTATATTCGGGCTATCATAAAGGACTGTCACAACACCACGTAGCAAAACATCTAACGCCTGTCTTTTCCTGTGAGCTGGGAACAGTATTGCTACATCCAGTACAACACAATACAGTTGAGTTTGAAACGAAACCCTTAACGAAATTTTGAATGACATACAGTACATGGAAATAAAGCTGTAAGAAGGAAAATGTGATAACATAAAACGAATCTTTGATCACAAAAAATAGCATTTTTTCAATGCATTTTTTCAATCCATATGGGACTTCATAAAAGTGATAACATTACCCAATTGATAATACTATCCACTATTACATTAAGCAGCATTCACTGTATCTCCAGTGAATAAAGGAACTGTGTAAATTATGTTGAAAGAAATAAAACTTCTAATGCAACTTTGAAAAGAAGTGTGTAGGCCTATGTTATTTTACATTGGAAGGCCCGGAAGTTAGGCAAAATGCCTTTTCTATTTGGGTGGATAAATTAAAGAGTTAAATAGAGATAATCATGTTTCTGTACATTTTGGGATGGCAGGGCTAGTTTTTATTTTGCCTTTTGTTTTGGCTTCTCTTGCCTGTTTTAAGGTAAGCCTTTTTTTGATCACTATGACTTTTTCTATGATTATTTACACATTTTTAAAAGCACGTAAAGAATTTCATTATGTGAAAGTGAAGAAAAGTTACACAAAAATATTTATTGACGATCCTGTTCCCTATAAATGAATTTATTTGTCTTCAAGCAGTCGAAAACTTACCTCCTCAAACGATTCAAGCTCTTTAAATAGCAGAACATATGAAAGGAATGCAGGGTTCTTGTTGCTTGAATTCAAGAAAAGTAGAGCGAGGACTTTATGTGATAAATAAATTATTAAATATAGTAAATAACTATTTTCGTTATAAAGAATGAGATTACTCTCTGTTTTGACTTTTATAAATGCTTATTTTAATTATATTATTGCCTATTTTCATTGTTTTAGTGCCTTTTTGCCTGTCTAATTTAATCAGAATAAATGCCTGAACTTCCGGGCTATAGTTATGATTTATGAAGGAAGAACTCCTACTATGACTGCCTGCATGGTCTTGTGGTTAGCATCACTGGCTATGGATCCACAGGCCCGGGTTTGAAACCCAGTACCTCCTCAGATGTTTCCGAGGTAAGAAGCTCTGGAACGGGGTGCACTCAGCCTTATGATAAAAACTGAGGAGCTGCTTGGTTGAGAAGTAGTAGCTCCAGTCACGGCAACCATCATTAACAGCCATGCCCCCCAATCCTGCCATCTGCTTATAGCAGATCACACAGCAGCCAGATGGTAAGCCTAGTCCTTCCAGGGACATAGAGCCATGGTGTTTAGTTTTTAAAACTACTACTATTGCATGAGAATACTATAGGAGAAAAATTCCTCCGGCACTGGGACTTGAACCCAGGACCCTTGGCTATTCGCGCCAATGCTCTACCAACTGAGCTAAGCCGGAGTTCAATTCTCAGCGCCAGACGGAACCTCCCTCCTATGACTGATTGCCCTAATGGTCTACCTCACAGACAGACAAGCTATGTCATATGCAGTACTGTGAGGCACACTAATTAGTGATTTTTGTGACCGGGCTCCCACTGTTATTGTACAGTTAACATAGATATATAAGCATTCATGAACCACAGAATCATTGTCTCTGTTGAACATTACATGAGAATACTATAGGAGAAAAATTCCTCCGGCACTGGGACTTGAACCCAGGACCCTTGGCTATTCGCGCCAATGCTCTACCAACTGAGCTAAGCCGGAGTTCAATTCTCAGCGCCAGACGGAACCTCAGCGCCAGTGTGCCTCACAGTACTGCATATGACATAGCTTGTCTGTCTGTGAGGTAGACCATTATGGCAATCAGTCATAGGAGGGAGGTTCCGTCTGGCGCTGAGAATTGAACTCCGGCTTAGCTCAGTTGGTAGAGCATTGGCACGAATAGCCAAGGGTCCTGGGTTCAAGTCCCAGTGCTGGAGGAATTTTTCTCCTATAGTATTCTCATGTAATGTCCAACAGAGACAATGATTCTGTGGTTCATGAATGCTTATATACTACTATTGCAGTTTGTACATTGCATAATAAGTGATTTTTTTACATTGCATTTTATAGTTATGAAATTACATTCCAGGCACTAAGTCTAGTCTCCAGTCAGTCTCAGAGTCTTCTGAAATATGAAGCTGAATTAGCTCAGCTGAGAAGCAAAGTGACATCGCTTAATCAGCAAGGAGAAGTTAAAGATTTGCAGCTTCTAACAAAAGACAAAGCCTTATCTGAGATGCAAGTACAACTTCTGTCCAGTAGACAGACATCTGTGATAATGGAACATCCAATAGAAATCATGAAACCACTAGAAGACAGCACTGAGAAACTTGCTCTGAAGGCAAGTATCATTCTCTTAAAATATTTCTTATGGACTGGCCCTGTTTTGCTATTTGCATTAGCTAGTCTAGTTCTGTTGCAGTTAAACCCTGATTTAACACAACCTCTTTTTATATTCTCTTGTATTTAATGTCAAATTTTGAAAACCCCAAATATAATATGTGATTAATGCATATTATTAGAGCTATCGATTGATTCAAAATGTTGATAGGTTAACCAAATGCCTTTAATCGATTAATCAGTCAGTTAATCAAATTTTAATTGGATTCACACATTATAAGTTCAAGAGAAACATATATTTTATAATTTGACATGCTATGAAGAAGACTTTTTTTATATACGTTCTGAATTTTAATTGTATTGATGGCATGTAACTAATAAAAAATATTTATAATATTGTGAAGTTGTTTGGGACTAATAAAGAAACATAGATTTCAGTTTAAGAGATGTTTATTGAAAACGATTGATGCAAGGTTCTTACTACATGACGAACTAAAAGTATTGAACAGGTGAGAAATGAGAACTGTTCAAGTTCAAGCCTCGTAATTCTACCTACCGCTTTATGACCATGACTTTGGGTATGGAAAGATGCTTACTGCTTCATTTGGGAATGAATAATATTTTCTAAAATATAATTCCACTTCTGATGATTGGAATGTAATATTGTTAATATACATATTTTAGTTTTAGTTTTGGAATTTTTTTGCTTTCATTTAAAGAGGTAACAAATGAATTAACATTAATACCTCTTCTTGTTAATAATGACGGAAGTTAGCTGTCATAAAAAAAAATGGCATAGGCAGTATTGTTGTGATGCTATCATAGCATCAATAGGGTGATCAGATCTACCTACATGAGAAAGAGGGCAATGGGGTGGGAAAATGAGGACATATGAAATCTCAAAACTTATAGAAATGTAGACCTATATTGGGAATGCCTAGTGAAAAATGTATTAAAAAAAACATTAACATGGTGTTATATTGCAATAATATACACTGTTTCTGAAGTGTATTCTAAAATGGCTTATGAAAGAATGCAGTGGCGTAGCGTAAGGGTAGACTTTGAGACTGAGTCTACCTAAATAATATAAGGAAATAGTGGATTCATAAACAAATAAATAAGGGCAGCAACAACCAAGCCATTAATCATTATAAACTCATTAGCCATGTCATCAAAATATTTTTCGCCGTTGCATTCCCCAATCCCAACGAATAAAGCGTAAATTTGTGGTGCCGCGTGCTTAGGCAGCCTTGAAATCTTATGATGCGGCAGTTAAGACGAGCGAGCTGAAACTAAGCGGTGATCGCGCACGTCTAGTTTCATCAAGTGCGAGTTATATGACTTCTCCCACTAAACGTTAACTTATTCGTTGCGAAGACAGGCCAATTTGTTTCGCAAGAGCGGCATAAAGTCACCACCAAAGAAACTGAAGAGATATTTGAGAACGCTAGTCTCACTGGGCTGTGACGTCACCTCCTGCAACACGCCGCCAAATTTGAATGTTAAATTCACGTAAACGGATTTCACAACCCCCAGCATGTGTTCTGCCGCTCTTGAAATAATCACGCGACTTTCTCTACCTTAATAAAATTCTTACTATTTTCTCTCGTCTGATTCCAGCTCTTAGAAAACACAACACAATGTTCTCTACCTTAAACGTTAAAATTACAGTTTTCTTGTTCCATCTCTGGGAATTCTCACGCGACTTTCTCTACCGTAATAAAATTGTTGCTATTTTCTCTAGCCTTATTCTACCTCTTGAAAAACTCACAGAACGTTTTGTTCCATAAGAATTAAAATAACTATTTTCTCGCGTCTTCTTCCATCTCAGGGAGCTCTCACACGACTTACTCTGTTCTAATTATTTTTTTCTATTTTCTCTCGTCTTATTCCAGCTCTTTTGAAGACTCACACACTTTCTCTAACAGAAGCATTGAAATTACTATTTTCTCATGTCTTATTCCATCTCAGGGAGCTCTCACACGACTTGCTTTACCCTAATAATTTATTTGTCGTTTTCTTTCGTCTTATTCTCCCTCTTGGAAAACTCACACAACGATCTGTATCTTAAGCAACAAAGTACCGGTAACTATTTTCTTGCGACTTATTTCACCTATTAGAACAGTCACATAATTTTGTCTAACTTAAGCACTGAAATTACAATTTTCTCGCGACTTATTTCACCTCTTAGAACACTCGCACAACTTTCTCTAAGTTAAGCATAGAAATTACTATTTTCTCGCGGCTTATTCCATACCTGACAACTCTCGCATGACTTGATAACCTTGTTAAATAATTGACTGTGTAGAGATAATATTATGTAAAGTTAAGTAATATTCAAAGAAGGAAAGAAATGATGCCATATTTAGGCCGGTATTCATAGTCGCAATAAGTCGTACTTATATCCAAGTCGAACTTTAATCTCATCTTAAGTTGAGTTTCTGACACAAATAAGTCGGACTTATGACGTAGTTACTTTATAAAGTCAGACTTGACAAAGTCGAGCTTATTGCTATTCATAGTCACTAAAGTACGACTTATTTGTCGAAATAAGTCGTACTTTATCAAGTCAGTGGTTCCCCTGACTTATTTCAGTTTAAGCCAGAACCATGAATAGTAATTTTGAGGATCTGGGCGAGATATTAGAAGAAACTTGCACCCCAAAGCGTTATTTGAGAAAGATGATGAATCCTTTCAAATTCTACAGTGACAATGAATTTAAAACGGGATTTAAATTCAACAAGACACAATTCTGGAAATATCAGTCGCCTATCTTTCATCAGCATTTCTCTCTACTGGCACTTCATATCAGCCCAAACTTCCTAATCTGTTTTGAATCACAGTAAAACAATAATTAATATCGAAGTAAATACATAAGCATACCGGTATTACTTCTGAACGATCTCCAAGCTAATATATACACAGAATATTCTCAAGAAACTATTGATCAGTTTACTTACACGCTGCATAATATGACCGGATGAATTGAATTCTTTGTTTACAATGCACAGGGCCGTCTGTATTTTTATATCACAAAAGCGAAATACGTAACCAGATGGCTTTGCATTACACGAAATCTGAAAAATCTTAAACGCGATTGGCTAATTCAATTGTTATGGCAGTGAACGCGTGATTTTTCATATTACTGAGTTCGACTTTAGTATGTAGAATAAGTAGAGCTTTATGAAGTCAGACTTAATAAAGTACGACTTTAAAGAAGACTATGAATACGAAAAACATATAAGTCGACTTGTCAAATAAGTTCAGCTTTATAAAGTCGGTTCTTAAGTCGCCGACTATGAATACCGGCCTTAGTCTCTTCAGATACCTGCTTTCCTGAGGAGCGCTCGAGTATGAATCCGGACAATAGATTGAATAAAGGGAAGGATACGGTAAAATAAACATTACATTCCTCAGTCATTGGACTGAGTGCAGAGTTAGTTTATCTTAAAATTGTGATTATTTCCGTGTAGCACGTTTTAATATAATAGGTAGGGATAACATCGTTTTCAACTCTATCGTATGAACCAAAGGGTAAAAACCAACTTCTAAGTTTGATTTAGGCGTTTTTCTAAAATTGAATCTTATACTTTATTTTTTTAAATCTATGTAACTTAGTTTAGTTTAAAATCCAAATCCACTAAAATTCGATAATAATTAATAAAGATTGTGGTACTAATACTAATACTACTCCTAGCCAACTAGTAATAGTAGTATTAGTAATAATAATAGTAGTAATAATAATAATAATAATAATAGTAGTAATAGTAGTAATAATAGTAGTAATAATAATAATATACGAAATCGAATCCATGTGCATTATATTAACATTATTTTATTATTTTAAACACTGGAAATTCATGTATCATTTGAACAGGTATAAATTCATATTTTAAAATCCAGTTTACCCAGAACCTAATGTCAAGCTACGCCACTGAAAGAATGTGTGGCTTAATAAAATTAAATCTGTACTTATCAAATTCATTGGGAGAGAATGGGACACATTACTAATGATGTCAAGTTTATGATTAGATACAAAAAATCTACTTTAATATTATTTTATTGATATGCTTAATTTTTCAACATAGGCAACAATAGACAGTCTTCAAAATATTGTGAACCAAAAGGAAGAAACCCTTGGGCGCTACCAGCAACTGCTAAAAGAAGGCAGAGATGAGCATAGTCAGGCTGCAGCAAGATTTCAAGAAGAGTTGCGTACTTTGAATGGTGAACTCAGTACACTTCAGCAATCACACAACAGACTCAAAGCCAAACTACGTCAAGCATCTCCAAGCACCAAGCCCATTCAAGAAATTGTTGATCAGTATGTCCTTCAGATACAAGGACTGGAAGATGAAGTGGCAGAGTTGCACACTAGGGTGGGTAATTTGAGTAATCAGTTACAATCATGCAGACAGGAGGCAGATCGATGGCGTACTTTGGCAGAGGATCGTCTCAACAACATGGGAGAGCTGCGTACAAGGTGGGTTTCTAAATTAAATAAACAGATCTTAAAAATTTACTACAGGATAGTAGAAATTATCATGCACTAAGTAAGGCAGTTATCAAGCTATCTATTAACGGAGTAGACAGACCCCGCAGCTCCAAGATCAGGGGGGCCCCTTCGATGACATCTTGGGGGGGAAAAAACTGGTAAAAAACAAATTAAAATAGCTGAATTTCCTGTGAATGTATTATCTTTTAAATATGTCAGTCCGGTTCAATTGCTGCCCTGTTAGTGATTGTTGTTGGTTATTCTTCAAGCCTGTCACTATCTTGCATCAGCTGATAGGTGGAAGTGATAATTTATTTACTACTTGAAGTATCCAATAGGGCAGTGTTTTTCAACCTGTGGGTCGCGACCCCCTGGGGGGTCGCAGAGCCTCTGTAGGGGGGTCGCGAGAGGTCGAGAAAACTTCAGTTTTTTTATACAACATATAATTTGTGAGACTTAAATAAAAAGTCGATAAGAGTTAAAATTATTATATTTAACAAAATTTCCATACAATCAATCATACAAGTCAGAAAAATGCTAGTTTAAAACATGTTATTACAAAAAAAAAATATATTGAAAATGTGTTTAAATAGAAAATGATTACATCTGTGCTTGATTATCTTAAATAGCAGTATGTATTGTTAACGCAAAATGATACTCTTTATGTTATTTACACAAACTCATTAACAAGAAATAAAACCTTCGAGTAATCGTTCATTTTAATGTGAAGGTTGCGCTTGAGTTTGTTCAATTAATTTCTCCCATCGTGGATCCGTTTTTGCCACATTAAGTATTAAATCGTTTTCCAAATTTAAGCGATTTCTTAGTTTACATTTTATTCGCGCCATTGAGGAAAATGCCAACTCGCACAAGTACGAGGTAGAAAATGGAATCAAACACTTCAAAGCCTCGGTTGTTAATTCCGGGTATTCTGTTCTTCTTTTTAACCAAAACGTATCCAAATTTTCAGACTTGAATTCCAAGTGTAACATCCCATCGGCAGATAGTTCCAGCAGATTCTCTTTGAGCTTAGTTGCTAAATTTGCCTCGTTTATAGCTGCATTTAAAAACGGATTTAAGATCCATCTTTGCCCAGTGTTATCCGATATCTCTTGCAGTGAGAAGTAATGACACAATTCTTTCTTCAAATTATGTAACACCATTTTCATACCAGATATATATGAGTTGATGTTGATCTCGCTTCCGACTTCTTCAATGAAAGACTGTGTGGACAAAAATGAATCAAAGTTGTTTTGATTTATAGATGATGACCACAATTCAATTTTTTTTATAAAGCCATGGAGTTTGTCTTTTGCTGTAATGACATTTTCATCACGCCCTTGAAGACTTTTATTCAAGTTATTTAAATGTTCAAATAAGTCAGAAAGAAAAGCCAATTTTAAAAGGAATTCCGGGTCAGAAATAAATTCAGAGTAATGTGACTTGGCTTGCTGTAAATATACCAATAGTTCAGCGCGAAGTTCCATAACTCTGCTCAGTACTTTGCCTTTTGATAACCACCTAACCTCTGTATGGTAAAGCAAATTGCAGTGTAGTGTCCCCATATCTTCACAAATGATTCGAAACAATCAAGTCTGCAACGCTTTTCCTTTAATACAATTTACAATGTTAATAATAATATTAAGAACTTGACTGTATTCTTGCGGTAAGGATTTGGCTGCAAGAGCTTGGCGATGGAGAAAGCAATGCATCCAACAAGCGTTTGGCATCTGTTCTTTCAGTCTAGCAATAAATCCACTCTTCGCACCAGTCATGGCTTTTGCTCCGTCACTACAAATAGCAATGCATTTTTGTGCCCAATCGATATTCATATCTTGCGTAGCTTCAAGGAACATGTCATGCAAGCATTGACCTGTAGTATTTTTGGGAAGTGCCTTGCAAAATAGTATTTCTTCCATTATTATTTCATTGGATTCAAAACGCACAAAAGCTACAAATTGCGCACAACCCGCAATATCCGTTGATTCATCAAATTGCAAGGATACAAAAGAACTTTTCTTTATTTTTTCTATGACTTGATCACGAACATCAGACGCCATATTGCTTATCCTGCGTTGAATGGTATTGTCAGAGAGAGGTATACTTTTGAGCTTTTCGACCTCTTGCTTGCCAAACATAATCTCTGCTATATCTAAAGCCGCTGGTAAAATCAAATTTTCGGCAATACTGTGAGATTTCCCTGCTTTAGCCACACGAAAAGCTACTCGATAACTAGCGAGCAACGCTTTCTCATTCCACGGGTTTATTTTTTTCATTAGGATGTTTTGTGTTTAGGTGGCGTACCAACTTCGATGGCTTCATGCTTTCTCTTGACAAAATTTCAAAGCAAATTACGCACTGCGGTTTACTGTCAATCACAGTAAACCCAAATTTTAAATAATTGTCGTCATAAAGACGCTTTTTCTTTATTCCACTACTCCCGCTAGACGTTGATGGTTCTGATGATCTTTTCAGGAATTTATCCATTTTCAATTATAACAACTCAAATAAATACGTACCGTAAAACAAGTGGTTCGCGCTCTTCAAACAACTAAACAGCAGACATGACCACGCGTGACTTACGCTCACAAATCAGTCTATAATTACTCCAACTCCAAGGCACCTTACAGTCCACATAACACCGAATTTACACTTCTGAATCGTTTTCACTTATCGGGATTGCTTCTGATTCGACTTCCTTCGCTGTCTTGCATCAAACTGCCATGGCCGCGGTTGACCGCCGTATTTATAGGCCAGCGCATTCTAGCGAGAATTATCTCGAAGCGTAAAGAAACGTCTCGAAACTTGTGGATCTTTCGTGGACTACCAGCGCCATCTGTTGCTAACATCCGGAACCTGCACTAGTTCCTAGTGTTACCAACAGATGACGCAAATAACGCAAACGCCTAAAATTGTTGTAAGTATTACATATTTTTAACATACATGGAAAAAGGGGTTGGGGGTCGCGAAATATTTTTTGATACTAGGGGGGGTCGTGTCATGAAAAAGGTTGAAAAACACTGCAATAGGGCATAGCACCATGTTTCATGCATGGAGCTATAATCTTGAAAAAGTCATTACAGATTTCTCAATTTTTTTTTATTGGTGTATCAGCAGTGCCAATTTATCAGCTATTCCTATGCCCATCGTGGGAAACAATTAGATTTGGATGTTTTTTTATATTTTTGCATTTTGTTTTGCAGGGTAAATCTTCGCCATTACAGTAAGTTTCAATTTGTACGATTTATACAATTTATTATAAAACTGGCTTGTGTTAGTAACTATAATGTTGTATGTGAAACTAAACTATTAATTGAAATTTACATAATATCTGCTTCATATAGTAAACTAGCATGTGCCCGCGGCTTCGCCCACGATAATTATTTCAAAAATTAAAAATTAAGAGCATAATAGTTAAATCATTATATTTATTAACACCTAAATCACGTGGACTACATACCACGATTAGATAGCGTCGCCTGGTAAAAGCGATCTCAGATTCGAGTTCCTTGGCCCAGAAAATCCCTGTATAGTGAGTTTCGTCCAAATCGAACGATGTTTAACCATATTTAGGTCTATGTTGATTATCCCTCTTCCGCGTAGGTTGAAAATTTCATATGTCTACGGGCCTTGACATTCTAAAGAAATTAATCGACCAGCGTGGGCTTACAACATTCAAGCGATCGCGATGCTTTTATTTCCACGGTATGACAAAAATAGCCAAAGCCAACTGCAATTGATTTGACATTGAAATGTATTACTGAAATCTGATGCTTCGACAGCGCTAAAATCACGTTTTCTGCCAGTTTTTTACTCATAACTCGCGAACGAAAGCTAAAATTAAAAATTCGGCTTCGAGGTGCATTCGCCCACCTTTCAGTCCATCTATCTTTAAATTTTCAGATCTTTGCGTTCAGTAGATTTCGATGGGCATCGTGGACAGACAGACAAACAGCATGTGCCCGCGGCTTCCCCCGCGATAATTATTTCAAATTATAATTATTAACACCTAAATCACGTGGAGTGCATTCCACGATTAGGTAGCGTCCCCTGGTAAAAGCGACCTCAGATTCGAGTTCCTTGGCCCAGAAAACCCCTGTATAGTGAGTTTCGTTCAAATCGAACAATTTTTGACCATATTTAGGGTCGATTATCCTTCTTCCGTGTAGGTTGAAAATGTCATATGTCTGTGGGCCTTGACACTCTAAACAAATGAATCGTCTAGGATGGACTAACAAAATCAAGCGATCGCGTTGCTTTTATTTTCAAGGTAGGCTATGAGGTATGTTGACAAAAATAGCCAAAGCCATCTGTAAGTGATTTGATATTGAAATTTATTACTGAAACTGATGCTTCTAAAACGCAAAAAAATGCACGTTTTCTGCCAGTTTTTCACTCATAACTCACGAACGGAGGCGAAAATTAAAATTCCGGCTTCGAGGTGCACATTCCGACCCTTTAGTCCGCCTACTTATAAAATTTCAGATCTCTGTGTTGAGTAGATTTCGCTGGACATCGCGGACAGACAGACGGAGGACAGACAGACGGATGACAGACAGACGGAGGACAGACACTTCCTTTTATTAATATAGATAGATAGGTTAGGCTTGATAAATCTGCTATAAACCAGAGTGGGGGAGGGCACCTACAGTAAATCTTACAGGGGGCTCCAAAATTCCTTAAACCAGCCCTGGGGATGGAGTTTAACAGTTAAGGAAACTGTTTACTGGTAAATGAATAAAAATAATAATTTATTCTTTGGTTTGCACCCAGTTATTGGTATTGAAGAAACTTTACAAAAATCCTGCCTGTAAGTACAAACTACAAAAACTTCATGTCTTCACAGATTTATTAACAGAATACTTTCCTGTACGATTTGAGGCTTTCCTGGCGAATCTTATGTAGAAAATTTTCTCGTGTTTGCAGCCAGGTGAGAAGTTTGTTGTGGTCCAACGTTTCCGAGGCTAACGCTGCCTCCATCCTCAGGGAATCTGAAGTGTCGAGTTTTGACATGTAGGGGAAATATATACCAACCCGAGTTGGGCGGAGTCGACCAATCAGGGAGCAGCTGTTCTGTTCTCGGTCCTTTTCCGGGCCAAAATGTTCCTTTTACCTTTCAGGTCCTGAATGCATTTGTTCCAGGCCTGGTTGATAGTGAAACCTTCATCCCTGTTGAAGTTTGTGTCTTCAAGTCTAATTTCAATTGCCTCTCTGATGATCTGGTCCCTTACGCAATGACACCAACACAGTAGTCCTATCTGCCGACAAGGGAAATGCCACGGTGCTGATGCATGCCTTGGACTATGACAACAAGATCCGAGAACTCCTGAACGACCCCACCTACAAACTCTTGAATCGCGATCCTACAGGTCCCATCGAACGCAAGACTGTGTCCTTGATTTCGAAGTCCACATTACCGGATGACATAAAGAAAAGCGTGAAGCCGCATGGTGCAGTACCCCCTAGACTCTATGGTCTGCCTAAAGTTCACAAGACCGGGGTACCTCTACGACCCATAGTCAGCGCCATAGGTTCTCCAACGTACCGGCTGGCTAAACATCTATCCAGCTTATTAAAGCCGCTAGTGGGCAGTTGCCAACATCACGTCAAGAATTCCATGGAATTCATAAACACTATCAAGGACATCAGAATCAACGACGGAGATCTACTCGTCAGCTTCGATGTGGTCTCCTTATTTACAAGAGTGCCAATCGAAGACTCACTACAGCTGCTGACACCACACTTTAGCCCAGACATAATCCAGCTCTTCCGGCATACATTGACTTCGACCTATTTTCTCTATCAGAACAATTACTACGAGCAGACAGACGGAGTAGCTATGGGGTCGCCGCTATCACCGGCTATCGCAAACCTGTACATGGAACACTTTGAACACCAGGCTCTGGATACAGCACCTTTACAACCAGCTCATTTCTACAGATACGTTGATGATACGCTCATCATTTGGCCCCATGGACATGAAACACTACCGGACTTCCTGAATCACCTCAATAGCATACATCCTAACATCACCTTCACCATGGAAATGGAAAAAGATGGCTGTCTTCCGTTTCTGGACATTTTAATCCAGAGGAAACCGGATGGAACTCTAGGACATAGAGTCTACAGGAAACCTACACACACCGATCTCTACCTTAACGGCAACAGTCACCACCACCCAGCCCAACGCAGGAGTGTTCTTCATACACTTACCAACAGAGCTCTCGCCATCTCAGACACAGACAGCCTACCCGGGGAAATAAATCATCTTAAGAAGACCTTCAAACAGAATGGGTACCGGGACGCTGAAATCCGACTGGCCCTGAAAAGGACCGGTTCTCAGGAAACCACCGACCAAAGAGAAAAGACTAGAACTGCCTACCTGCCATACTTTGGAAACCTGTCCAGGAAGCTAGAAAGGATTCTAATGAAACACCAGATCCGTACAGTGTCCATGCCACCCCCGAAAATTAAGAACCTCCTACGACCAGTGAAAGACAACATGGGACTCAGAACTCCGGGTGTTTATCGCATCCCGTGTGAATGCGGTAAAGCCTACATCGGACAGACTTCGCGCACAATTGAACAGCGCTGCAAAGAACACGAGAGATGCATTAGACTCTTCTACCCGGACAAATCAGCAGTTGCAGACCACACCATTAATTCTGGACCGGGCCACAGGATAGAATTTAAAAACACAACAGTACTTGCCAAGACAACACGCTATTGGGACCAGATCATCAGAGAGGCAATTGAAATTAGACTTGAAGACACAAACTTCAACAGGGATGAAGGTTTCACTATCAACCAGGCCTGGAACAAATGCATTCAGGACCTGAAAGGTAAAAGGAACATTTTGGCCCGGAAAAGGACCGAGAACAGAACAGCTGCTCCCTGATTGGTCGACTCCGCCCAACTCGGGTTGGTATATATTTCCCCTACATGTCAAAACTCGACACTTCAGATTCCCTGAGGATGGAGGCAGCGTTAGCCTCGGAAACGTTGGACCACAACAAACTTCTCACCTGGCTGCAAACCCGAGAAGATTTTCTACAGAATACTTTCCTGTTACATGGAGAAGGTCAGAAAATTCTAAGAACATTCGATATGATAAAATAACTTTTCTGGTATGATGTTGGTTGCCCATTTTCCATGACCACTCATTTTTTGTCTTCAAAGTTGGGGAGTTAGTTAAAGCACTCGGCTACAAATCAGTCCTCTACAGCCTGTGCAGTATCCTTTATTTGTGTAAAATTTCATTAAAAACACAATTACTTTATAAGTTGAATGTAAAAATACTGATGAAGATGTACTGAAGTTAAATTATTTAAAAATAATATTAAAGGAAACAGCAAGTAGGCCTAATAATAATTTAAAATGTTAGATTTACATAATATGTCCTCTTATCTTATAAACTTAAGATGAAACAGACAATTTATTTTTGGTTCCCTTTCATTCATTTAATTTACATAAAAATTAAGAACTTTCAGCTTCCTTCTAATTATATCATCTCTCATAGAATATTTAAATTGAACTTCCTGGTACAAGGTTTGTTTAAAATACCTTGAACCTTTGATTGGTAAAATTACATTTGTTTATGCAACATACATTTACTCCTACTCATTCAAAGTAGTAGTCCTGTTTGAAGTAGAAGACCGTACACTCCTCCCAGAATCTTGCCATTGTTGGAAACACTTCTGGAATGTAATTTTTTGGATTGTTGTTCAGCTGGGTCATCGTGTTCCACATAATGTCTTCTCTTGGTTCAGATAGGGTCCCTTTTAGCAGATTTTTCAAATTGGGAAATAGCCAAAAGTAGAACAGAACCATGTCAGAGAGTAGGAAGCCTGATGAACCATAGGAATGCTGGGTTTGGCCAAGAGAGCCTCGATCAGATGCAAGGAATAAGCGGGTGCTTATTTACAGTCCAGTCATTTGCATCGCACAGCGTCACGAAAGCAATGATGGATATCCTGGTTGTACTCCTTGGTGCATACTCATGATTCATGAAGCACCATCCCACGGGAGTCAAAGAAAAGGGTTAACATGATCTCAACCTTGCTACAGACCTTCAGTGCTTTTTCTTGTCATCTTCGAAGTGGTTTTACCACTCCTTTATCCTTGAGAAGTTTATGGCATTATCTTCGAAAGCCTGCTGGATCTCCTGAATGGTTTTCAGTTGGGTATCACCACCTTCTGGCAAAATTTGATGCAGTATCACTGTTCAATTCATTCCGTCATCTTGCAATGATTTGAAAACTCAAAGGGTGCTCATTGCACTTTCACACTCATAGGCTGACTGCCACCGACTGACACGCAAGAAAAAATTGATGCACCTGCATGAATACCCACTGTACATTGCCACTGAAATCGCTTCCTATGCTTCATATGTTCATGCAGGAAAAAATTAACAAATCTCATATACACCTATTAAATTTTCTATCTCTCTTTTTTCTTTCTCTTTTTTTGTGTGTGTTGTGAATCATATGGTAACTCATAATCATAACCTTACCAAATACAACATACTATTGTGCAAGAACTAATGTATTGTGATTATTTATTGTAGCTTTCAGCCACAAAAGCATAGGTTTCTATTAAAAGTTTTTACATAGAAAAAGTAAGGAAAGGAATTATTTTCAGGTTGGAGGAACAGCATGCTTCAGAATTAGTTAAGTATAAAGAAGAGTCACAGCAGTACCATCTTGAAGCTGAAAGCTTAAAACAAGACTTGACATTGGTGCAGGAGGAACTGAAGAAACAAATGGAAGCTGCACAGCGAGGACCATCAACTGTTATGCAGAACTGCATTAGCATGTTGAGAGCACAACTGAAAGAAAAGGAGGCCCATGAACAGTTACTTCAACAGACAATCACCGATTTACAGGTGAGGAATATGGTAACACCTTCAGTAACAACTGTCCAGCAGCATGTCTAAACCTACAGCCATTTAGAATATGAGGGGGGTAAGCCAAAGTGGTGCAAGTCATGTTTTTTAAAATTTTTAACCCAAGTATTGCAATGCAATGTTGAGGCATAGATCTGTTAAAAGAAAGATTGGTGTAAGTCCTTGTTGTGTTTGTACACTTACAAATGGCAGCAGAAGTTTCACTGGTGAATGAAACAGCTGCTTTGTTAACAGCCATAGTGGTGTAAGTCATTGACTTGCACCACTATTCCTGTAAGTGTTTGTGAAGTGTGAGTTGCTACATCCGCAGTTTTGTAAACTTTGCACTGTGTCTTATGAAACTGCTTCAAAGCAGTGATAACATCGACATTATTGACCATAAATTTATGGTAAGTGGGCATTAATACCTCCCTATTGATTCCGATTTTGGATCCATAGAATCCTATGCAAGAGGTAAGACCGTTGTTCCAGCTGACTGGCGGTCAATAATCGCAAAGTCAAAAAGAAGAAAGCTTTTTTCTGTAGCAGAATGTCAGTTCAAGACTTCAAGTCTACAAAGAATCTTGAACAAGCCATTACAAAGAGAGAAAAAAATGTCACGAACAAATCAGTGTCAATAAAAAATACAAAAAACTACTTGAATTATTTTCAGTGATAATCATAATGAAATAACGACACCTTCTGGCAATGTACAACACGAAAAAAGTGTCAACAATTTCTTGTGTAATTTATTATAATGAATCTAACAAAACCTTCTGTTTCTCAGAATGCATAAAACATGACTTACACCACTTTGGCTTTAACCCCCTCATATATAGAAGTATAGCCTATATTAGTACGGTATATAGAATGCCTGCTACCTCTTGAATATTGTAGAGAGTATTGTAGGCCAATAATTTATGGATAGCAAAAAGTAAAAGTTGAAGGTAAAATTTTACCTCATACAACATAAATTTTTTCAGGGAGATAAGATTGATAACCTATCATTAATCATTGAAATTACCTAAGAAAAGCATGTTGCTGGTTCTGTAATTTTAGTTTTTGTTTTATCATTTTTAGCAAGAAATGCAGCAATTGATGGACACTCCATCCAGGGACACTGCAGAACAGTCTGAGCCTGCAAGTAGAACACTTCACACTGAAATACTCAATCTCAAGAAACAAGTTAAAATGACAAAGGATGAAGCAAATAGATTACGGGATCAATTAAAGCAAAGGTACAGTTTTAATGTTACTGGTATTTATAGTACAATGAGTCCATTTTATGAGGAAACCTCGCATCACTGCCGCATTGCCGCGCTAGCATCACATTGCATCGCAGTTGTACAAAGCATACAAGCGGTTAGTTGCTTCGGTGTGTTGTAGTGAGACGCTTGTCTATTGTTGTCGTGTGTTACATAAGACAATAATTGAAAATGTATACGGTTGAACAGCGAATTTATTTGGTGGAATGTTACTTATTGAGAAATAACCATAGACGGAGATTTTCTCGTAAATGTCATTTTCAACAGTATCTCAAATAAATGGTGAGCAATAAGCCTCTACATGTAGGCCTATTTTGATAATAAATTGGTTGAGTTATTCTATTTTGTATTGTTTCTAAAGTGATTTGCTGGTAGTAACGGAACACAGTCCCCGCCGGTGCAAGCACAACAGTGGGGAAAGTGTGAGCAGGGGCAACGCTGTTAAAAAGTTTCCGCATAAAATGACCTCCCTGTATATTATAGGATTAGCTCTGGAAGCTGCCACCTTCTGGTAAAGGAAGCCGGTAAAGTAATTTTATTGGCCTAAGTCAGTAAAGTTGCCATGGTAACCCCAAATGGACATAGTTCCAACTAAGGTTCTTAGATGTCTCTGTAGTGTCTCCCAGTGTAAGATCAATTTTACATATTAAGGGTTTTATTGTTCATTGTTTATTAACAAGCATAGTAAACCTTGTCATTTAGAAATCTTGAATTCAAGAAATAAATTCCATAACATTAACTTTTTATATTTCTTATGACTGGGGGTAGGTGCAAATGCATGTAGTTTGCATTACTGCACCATGACTTAATCCCCTAGACCAGTGGTTCCCAAACTATGGGTCGCGACCCACCAGTGGCAGGAAAAATTAAACTTGTTTTCAATATAAGGAACATAAGGCATTTGAATACAATAAAATTTTTGAAAGGCATATGAAAAATATGTGCAATATTTTATATAGCCTACATTGGTTATCGTTGTGTAGTAGTGGGTTGCGAATTTTTTTTTTTTAATAGCCTATATTGGTTATCGTTATGTAGTAGTGGGTCGCGAAAAAATGTCTAGGTGAAGCTGGGTCCCAGGACGAAAAAGTTTGGGAACCACTGCCCTATACCATAAGAGCTAGTTAAAATGACTTCAGATGAGTCTCTTGTACGAGTTTCTTTTAAAAAGGTCTAATAAGTTTCATTGCAGAAAATATGATAAAAATGATGTTTAATTTCAATTTATGTAAATATATTTAGTTTAATTAATCATCATTATTATCTTAACAATCTCTTTAAAAGCTTTTTTAGGGAAAAGAAACAATCCACAGCAAGTGAAGTTTATAAACATGCACTACTGATACAGTCGCCATTATCTTTGTTTCTATTATGCAGAATCATTGAAAATTAGTGAAAGTGAGCTCATTAGTAGTAAAATTAGCGAACTTTTACTAAAAACTAAAAAAATCTTTAGCGGGCTCATCCAGTATTTCATACCAGATTCATCTGCTAAAGCCTTATTTTGCATACTTTATACAAAAATAGCTATTAAATTACATAAAAATTTTATCAATCACACCCTACTTCAGTATCATATTGGGCCAATAGACCATATCAACAGAAGGACAAACAGAATGCTTTCAGAGTATCATATTCTTCACCACCTTGTCACTAGGGATGAAGAATCAGGGTAAGCTCGGCTATCCCAGAAGAATATTGAAAATAGAGAAAAATCCTTAAAATAAAATAGAGATAAACCTAAAACTTTCTAGTAACAGTAATTAGAGATATCAAACATCCAAATTTCACTGTACATCTAGTCAGGAATTGAAAAAAATCAAACATTGTCCAGCTTTTTAATATTACTGGACATATCCATACAAATTTTCGTGCAAAACATGCTTTTACATAAGTGATGCTTTACAGTTCATCCTGACGGGATTTAAGTCATGGCAACTTTTTTATTTATTGAAAATGTGGGATCATTTTATAATCTTGAAATGTACAAATGAAAGAGCAGAGTATGGAATGTATGTATGATGCAGATTATGGGTACGAGATGTAGGATAGAGTAGGGAGCAGAGACCCATGACCATAGATACATGTTGGCATCGTTCACTCTATTGTATTGCAGTAGTTGGAAGCATGAAAGCATATAAAACCCTGGAAGTTTGGTATTGATGGTCCTTATTCCACCAGCTCCTTGTGACATTCTAAGAAAAAGCTATTCTGACACAAGAACACTGTTCACATCTTGTCACCATTCATTCTGCCCAGCTGCTGACTCACAACTTAATCCCTCTATGTATATAAAAATGACTTCAAATTATGTGTCTCTGTGGCTAATATTAAACGTAATTGACATCGGAGTTCATTGGAGTGTCAGAAACTATCATCTACAGTATTAAAGAGAAGTCAGCATTCAGGAAGGTTATGAATCCTATACCAGGAAAATGTTGTATAAGTAGCGCAGGCATTCTTGGGGTATGTCATTGAACAACACACCCAGCCTGCGAGCCTTTTAACTCGTGATCCGACGGGGAAGTACCAAACAGAACATATGACACGCTGCACTATGTGACCAAGTGCAGTTCCTTCAGGAAACATACCACAGCAAGACGTGCGTCGTGTTATCAGTTAAAACTTTAATTCACGTTTTCTGTGTGTTTTGTGACCATGAAATATGTGGTGTAAGAAGAAGAATAGTAAATATAACAGCGTTGTTTTTCATTAGAAGACTGGAATAAGACTGAGAAACGTGAAATGTGTATAAAAAATAAAACTAACAATCATAGTGGAACATGTCATGTGTGTACAGCATTTTGTGAGTGAGTGTCTCCTGAACTGGAAGACAAGGAACCTCTGTGGAGCGATGAGGTGTCTATGCGAGGAGAAGGAGGAAGTGTTATTGGTAAGTCACTCGCTTCAAAGCTTTCATTAATAAATTCCATACCCCAAAATTGCTTGCGCGACTTATATGTACAATGTGACGAGTTTGTAAAGTCAGCAAATCGCAAATTGTGCTTTTCCATAACAACGCACTCTATACATTAAGAAAGATCTTGTCGACAGTAAAATTAATTGATCCTGATCTCAATTAAAATACATCATCCCTCCACAAAAGAATGACAAATTAGTTTTGAATTTGTTAACCCAAAGCGATAATAGCCTTAAAGTGGACTGAGGTGATATAATTTTGTGGTACAACGTTATTTACATCAGATAAGATAATCCAGTTGAGAAAATATGCTATCTAGATGAAACTTGGGTTAATGTGGGCAACACAACATTAAAAGTATGGAGTGTCAATAAATAAAATCAAAGAAGCAGACTTTTGTATCAGGGTTAAGCACATTACGAGTTAATTGTTATGGAACCTAACAGGGTAAGGAAAAAGATTGATCATTTTGAATAATAGGAAGCGATGGCAGCTTATTTGTGTGAGTATACTTTGCTTTTCTGGCTATAATTGAGACAAAATTATGCCATTCACGTTGTTATATAATTATATTTGGCATAATCGAATAACAACTCCCCCATCATCGCGATATGGCTTCTTCACATGTCTGGCACGATGTATTTGTTTTCAACCGAGCCAGGGTGACCAACTCTGATTCTTGCAGCTCGGCCCTCTTCCTACTCCATTTGTTATTGCTAGCCGTGTACCTAATATTTCTTAAGTAACAAATTTTGTACAGATAGTCTAAATCAGGGACAGGAAGGAAAGCACTGGAAATGTGAAGTTACCCTCCCTCTCATCCCTACAACTGTATTTCAATTACAGGTAGAGATAACTAAATCAGTTCGTTCTGGGACTAGTCGCATGGCAGATAGAGACAATAAGGAAGGGGGTGAATGAGGGATAGATAATTTTGCACGTCCAGTGCATTACTTCCCGAGCCTGGTCTAAATAATGCATAATACTATCCACAAAGCGGAGGCGGCAGCCGAACCAGAGCGCAAACGCGTTAGCTGTAGTAGCATATCGAATTGTGCGAGTCTCGTTATGACGTGTGTTTTGTTATGTTGGTCACAGTTCATCACTAAACGATGTCATGTAAAATCATGCGCTTCTTCTCCGATCTGTACAATTAATATGCCAGAAATATTGCTACTTTTTGCCATTTCGTACTATAAAAGAAAGTGTACTATTTAGGGCGGGTGGGTTGAACTAAATCACTCATGAAGACAACATCTCCTCTCCCGAGAAAGATATGTGTTGAAATCCGTGTGTTTTAAACTGTTTTATGGAGATAATCTCATGTTAAAATATGGGGGGGGGGGGGAGTTGATACAGGATTTTACCTTATATTTTAACATATATTTTAACCTGATAGCAACACACCTTTGAACTGTTTGCTTGTTCATATACTTTCTATGTTAAATTCCAAGTGGTCAGCAGAGTTATGCATTTTACTTTGTTTACATCCACAAGTCATTTAGTATACTCTGAAGGGGATTAGTTTCTGTTCTTTTGGGGGGGCCTTGGATGTAACAAAGGCAGTTTAGTGATTATTGTTTCACTAGTAAGTCCCTGAACCCTTCTGGCATTATTATTTATCTGTACCTTTAGTTTGTTATTCATCTATAGATGATGCCATTGCTAGAGTATTATTTGTCACCTTGTACGGAATTATATTATCATTATTATTTTGAGGAGATGGTGGAGTAAGTAATAGTATTGGTAACTTTATATATCATTCATTGATAAACCTGACGTTTCTTCTTCAACATTCGTGTATATTTTTAACCACTGGAAATTCACCTGATTAATTTTAATATTGTGACTGTTGGTAGAAGAATACTTTTGTACATAGATTTTAACCTGACGTTTCTTCTTCAACATATGCTTTTTAGATTTTATTGTGTATTTATTATAATAAAATAAAATAAACAGGTACAAAAAAACTGTCTAGAAATTCTCCGTCAGCATCCTATTATTGCAATATCAATATAAAATATACTAGTGCTTGAAGGTGGAAAATAATTCATAATTAAAATCGTTTATATATCATATTTGTAAATGGTCAATTTACACTAATCCAGGTCATATTATGCTTTATAATGTCCTGGACATATTCAGCAATGAAATTAGGTGAAGAATATTGCTCTGAAATTCCAGTATATTTTATAGCAATTTAATTGTACTGTGTAAATATAAATATAACACAATAAAAAAGAAGTTTTATAGACAGTGGAGTATACTGATAATTACTATTGATAAAAACCTAAATTCTGAATTATAACAACACTTTATCCTTTCCTAGATTTAAAAATCATGAGGAAGCATTGAAAACTGGAATTCGGAATTTACAGAAAAAATACACATGTGGACAACTACATTAAATGCAATAACAACAACCCAAAAGCTCACCAATTTGCTGTTTTTCATAGCCTAGTTCATAGATTAATTAATATTCCAATGACAAAGACAGAGTATAATAAAGAATATAAACATATACTAGAAGTGGCAACGATTAATGGGTTTAAGACAAATTTCATAGACAAAATGATTAGAAGACACACTAAGAAAAACAAGATCAGAGAAATTAGTACATTGGATACTTTAGAAAAAACACAGCAACATTACAAAAAATTTACTTACCACCCTAAATTCTTTAATAAATTTGAAAAAGTGTTTAAAAACCACAATATAAAATTGGCACCAAAGAATAATTATACCATTAGGAACTTGCTCAACCACCCACTGAAGAATAGTACACCAAAAACTAAACTATCTGGTATCTACCAAATAGAATGCGCAGATTGTGATCAGGTCTACATTGGACAAACCAGGAGGAGTTTGGAAATAAGAATGAAGGAACACTTAAGAAACATAAAACTAATGCAGACCGAAAGATCAGCAGTTGCATACCATTGCTGGACAAAAAATCACAGTGTTAAAAAGGAGATCAAACTATTAAAACACGTTAAGAAACCATCCGAACTGAACGTATGGGAGAAAATATTCATCACTAAGAAAGAAGACAAGGTTATGAACTTTGAAATACCACCTATAGACGACATAGTGCGACTTACAAAAACTGAACGAGAGGGCAGCACAGAACAATGCATATATACAAACCAACATGGCAACCAGAATAACAGTCGACCACCAGCCGATGATGGGAGCGAATAAATGCTCTTGAAACTAGTCCTGTGTAATTAAAAGTGAAAGTAAGTGGAGAATAAAGTGTTGTTATAATTCAGAATTTAGGTTTTTATCAATAGTAATTAAATATAAATATGTAACAGTTTGGTACTGGAAGTAATCTTGCCATTACCTTAAAAGAATAAAAGTTTCATGGAAATTCATCCAGTTTCTATTAACCTTTCCAGAGCTGAATGTATAACACTGATAATAAGGCAGTCATCAAGTGAATTCAACAGTAGACTCTAATTTAATAATATTGAGTTGGGTTTAGCACTATGCTTCACTTATTTTATAAATACCTGTACTAGTTTCGAAGACCCTCGTCATTCATAATCATCAGGTTAACACCAACTGCCGGCTGGCTGCTTTTGCTGCGCTCTGGTGGAAGTGTGTGGCATTTGGCGATGAGATCTTCGTCTGATGGGATGTCGAAGTTCATAAGGTATCCTTTATGTTTGTGGATGAATATCCTTTCCCACACTGAGAGTTCCTTGTGACCTTCGACACATTTTATCAGTTTTGGATCCCGATCGATGTCATGCCCCTCATTCCAGAAATGGGCCGCTACTGCAGATTTATCCGTATTTGCGTATTTTAAATGTCTCATGTGTTCCTTTGCCCTAATCTCCAACTTTCTCTTAGTCTTACCCACATCGGCCCATTTTTGTTTTCTATAATGACTTACTTTTCAAATTATTTGCTTGCACACTCTTAACATGCGCTATGTTTCTACAGGATGAAGGCTTCTTCCAAGAGGGAGGGTTCACTTGAAAGGAGCTCAGAACAGATGAAGAAAAGACTCAAAGAATTAGAAGATCAACTGAAAGAAAATAAGGAAAAATCAGACAGTGAATCACGGAGGGCCAAGACAGCAGAGGAGGTGGCAAGATGGGACGAAAGGAAGAAGTGGCAACAAACTATAGAAAAGCTCAAACAGAAAGTCAAAGAAAAGTCTACTGAAGTAGAGAGGCTCCAAGCAAGTGTTGGGTCTCTTAGGGATATCATCACTAGACTTGAGAGAGAGAAGTTGGTACTGGACAATCGTCTGCGTGCCAGCAAAAGTAAGTGCAATTCCAGTACAGTTATTTAAATACAGTAGAGTCTCGTTATTTCAAAACTCATTAGTTTGACATTCCCATCAATCCAATTTGGAAATGTTTAATTAACATTTAATTCAACATTAATTGATTAATCATCAGATTTAAGTGAATGAATACCTTATGAGCATTCACACCAAAGTAGCAAATCATGTGAGTCGCGCTGTAGCATAGCTCAAAGTTTTTCATTCATACGTATATGTGACCTGCAGTATGTCCTTGTCTGGCCAATAAAGTATATATGTGATCCACAAGAAATTCCTCTCCTTACAGGTCACGCACGGTCCTGTAAAGCCAAGTGGCATGAGCTGCATAAACCTCTTTAGAAAAGGGGAGATAAAAAACTGAGAGAAGGGGTATAATATACCTTTGTATGTCTCTCAAACGAATTGTTGTTATCACTCAGAAGCGATGCTTATTAGCTGGTTCTCCAACAAATATCATGATACAGTATTTTGTCTTTTTCTAATACTGATTCTGTACTATTTTTTTATGTTGTTACTTAATAGTATGTTCACAGAACAATTTAATGTAGCTCACAGCATTGACTGGAATGATTATTTCTTTTAAACTGAAATTGCTTGCGTCTGTGGTTGTCACTCACACCTTAGATTTAACCTACGATTTTTTTTAAAGCTTTTAAATGCAACACAAACACACGGGTTAAACTTACAGTAAGTTTCTATGTAACCATTTTAACATTTGTAAAAGCAAATACTGTTATTATATTTTCTTTTTAAAAAACTTAATAATAATAATAATAATAATAATAATAATAATAATAGCAACAATAATAATAATAATAATAATAATAATAATAATAATAATAATAATAATAATAAATAGCCTTTCAAAAAAGTGATTTTTACATGATACTGGTATTGTAAACATTTAATTACTGTCAGTATATTGTTATTATTATTTAATTATTTTATAAGTTTATTATTATTGAGGATATTACTATGTATTATTATTATTGTTCATATTATTATTATTATTATTATTATTATTATTATTATTACTTTTATTATTATTATTAATATTATTTTATTCTTATTATTGTAACATTTATTATTGTTATTATTATTATTATTATTATTATTATTATTATTATTATTATTATTATTATTATTATTATTATTATTATTATAGTGTTTTTGTAACATTTAAAAGTGAAAAGGAAGCAGAGATTCAAAGATTATTCAAGAGCTTTAGCACCTCTTATACACAGGATGAATGCGCCGCTTTATTAATAATACAGCTGTTGACACATGTGTGATATTATGTTACAGCTGACTCTCAGAAATTACAAAGCCTACATGATGAGGAAGGCATTGCTAGAAAAACAACTTTCTCTTTTAAGATATACGAGAGTTATAAAAATATACACACAATTGTTAGTTCCGATCTAATAGTGCAAGCGATCGTGGGTTAAACTACAGCTCTTTTCAATGTAAGGTTCTTCTTCAGATGCAGCTGTATCAGAAACAAAGCTAGAAGCTTTAGAGGTGGAAAAATGTAAACTAGAAAATGAAGTTTTGACATTAAAAAGCAAACTAGAAATGCAGCAACATCACACAGGAGGACTTGGAGCTGCTTTGTTGACTGAGAGGCTGGAAGCACAACAGCGACGCATTGCATCTCTTGAACTTTCCAGGAAGGTGAGAATCAGAATGATTGTATTCAGTATTTACACTTGTATAAACCTACTAGTAAACCATGCAAAACTTTCACACTTTTTTAAATACGAAAGCTAGGAACTTAGCTAAGTAATTAGATTCAACATTATACAGCCTTTTGTAATAACATAAGAAATGCTTAAAAGTGTATGCCAAACTCACAGAATGCACTGGAAATTAATTATGTTTGTAACCATCATGAATTCATGACTATACAAGCTAGAACAGGTGTACAGCGAAACTACCTTCAAGCTGTAAACAATCCATCAGTGAATGCATTTGATATTGGCTGCCCATAAATAAGTAGGGAGTGTTTAAAATTAAATATAGGCTATTTACATTAAAGTTTAATATAGTTTAACATTAATTTCAGATTCAAAGTTGACCATAATTGCTAGCATTTATCATTTGTTTTATTGTTATGAACTGTTCATTCAATGAATTGTCTGTGGGTTTTTGATTGATATATCAGAACAAAACATTCTGTTAGTCTTTAAAACACTTGGAGGCTTTGAATATTACTTACTTACTCAATGACAATAGACAATTCCTAAGTAAGCTAAAGGAATATTATCTATTTTATGGAACACAAAGGTTCATTGCCTGTCATTCAACCCTTTTCTGTGCTAACTCCATCCAACCATCCCTTGCAAATCTGACTTCCCTTTAATATATCCTAATATTGTCCTCCCATCTGTGTTTAAGTTTTCCAATTGCAAAGTACAGGGTGTCCGGGAAAGACCTGACGAAAAAGAAATAATTATATATCTGAAACTATTGCATTTATTGACGTGATTTTTTCACGGTTACAAAGAGAAACACGACGAGTTTTAATAAGCCTCTATGTGAGCATCATTTGTGGCCTGATACTCAATTTCGTGCCACACACGCGAAAGCATCTCCGGTGTGACTAGTGCTATTGCATCGTAGATTCGGCCACGCAAATCTGCATTATTGGTCACAGGCGTACGATACACTTTGTCTTTCACAAAATCCCAGAGAAAGAAATCCAGTGGGGTCATGTCAGGTGACCTTGGTGGCCATGGTGTAGGTCCTTCTCTCCCATGGACTGTGGATTTTGGCATTTGCAGTTGTCTTGCCGCCTCACGAATGGATTTCCTCGGGCTTCTTACAAAAGCAGCCCGTACACTTTCAATGTCATTGTCATTTATGCGCGATTTCTTTGCCTTTCCCCGCTGTGACTCAACATTACTTATCTCCAGAAATTGCTTGTGTGAAGGATGCTGTTTCGGGCGGGAGGATTTCGGCCTTTGTGTGTTTGGAAACGACGTTGTAGCCTACGCACAACTTGCATTCCCAGTTCTCAGAATAAGACTGACTACACAAGCTGCGCAGAAAAAGCTTTTTTTCGTTTCTCCTCGTGCAACAACAATGTGCATGCTCATGCCCATTACGGGATACTACAAAACAAAACTTTGTGAGTTTGTCTTTCTAACTGTGAAAATACTGATCTAGTAACTGTAATAGTTTCTGATATTTAATTATTTCTTTTTCGTCAGGTCTTTCCTGGACACGGTGTATAATTTAGATAGGTTGATGTATTATCATCTAATATCCTCATCCTTCTCTTAGATGTTACATTTATAAAATACTAGCAGGTGTCCACAGCAATTAATTCAGAAATTTAAAATTAAGAGCAACATAATTCAAACATATTTATTAACACTTACGTGAGAATCATTCATAAACTAAACGATTATAAAGAAATAGTTAAAATCCTGTTTTGGAGTTCATTCCATGATTAGAAAGTGCCGCTTGGTAAAAACACCTCAGATGTGAGTTCCCTGGCCCAGAAAACCCCTGCATAGTGAGTTCTGTCCAAATTGAACATTGTTTGCCCATTTAGGCTTATTTTCATTATCCCTCTTCCATCCAGGTTGAAATTTTCAGATGTATGCATGTGTTGACATTATAAACAAATTAATCGACCAGGGTGAGCTCACAGAATCGAAGCCATCGACAATTCCATGCATTATATTGAAAATATTGCTATTCTTTTATTTCCAACTTATGGCAAAAGAAGGCAAAGCCGCCAGCAATTGATTTGACAATTGAAATGTATTACCAAAAACTGATGCTTCAATAGCGAAAAAAAATAACATTTTCTGTCAGTTTTTCACTCATAACTCACGAGTGAAAGCGAAAATAAAAATTCCAGCTTTGAGGTGCATTCGGCCACCCTTCAGTCTCTATGTTAAAAATTTCAGATCTCTGCATGCAGTAGATTTCGCTGGGCATTGCATACAGACAGACAGACAAACACTTTCTCTTATTATATAGATCACAAAACTACCACCTTTCCACTTTAGGTCATGTCCTGCATGAGAGCGACTACCTTTCACTTGCAAACATGCAATTTGCATGTGGTAATTGTTAATTAATTCAAGAGTATAAGAAATAATGCATCAGTTTACATTAACAGTTAGTTCTAAGAAAAATAACATAATCATAAAATAACATTTAGACAAGCAGTCTGTATGTTTAACTTATATTAATTCAGATAATGAATTAATTCTGCAGGGCAGCAGTGCGGTTTCTGAAGAACTTGACAGGCTTCAGGAACATAATGCTATTCTGCACAAATCCAATGTGCACCTCGAAACAGAAAATCTAGAGCTACGACTTGAACTGGAAAAGTATCGATCAGATACCCCTCGTCTCAGGGAGCAAGTGCAACATCTGGAAGCGTAAGCTATCAAACACTTTTTATTTCATTTAATAAAATTAGTATGAATAATGCTGAGTCTGCTCCGCCTGATACCTCAATAAAATCGATATAAGAGTATTTTACACACACAACACTAGTGTAATATATAGGCCTATATACATATGTACATTACATAGGCCTATATTGCAATTGCATAACCATACAATAATCCAGAATGCTTAATATAAAAAATTTTACAGACGGTTAAAATGGAGAACAGTTGGTTCAACTTATCCTACCTGTTGTCATAAAAGATACGCTATCACATTACAGCTTGTAAAACGTTAAAATACTCCCCAAGGTGCAGCATCACATACAAACAGTATATAAAACAGATTTAAAATCGTTTAAAAAAATTATATCTTCTGTTGATTTCTTCAGTCAGTGCATAAAATGTTTCCTACCAAGCTACCAAATAGCATTTTTTAAGAAACCCCAGAACCTGGACAAAGTTATAAAAAGGAGACCATATCCAGTAAGAAAAAGGACATCTGAAGAAACTGAAAAGAGGCCTGAAATTCACACAAAAATGTGTGGACAAGCTACATGTGTAAAAGCTCGTGTCCACTTTAGAGCTGAGAGTGCGAGAAACTCTCGAGAGTTGCATTTCAGTATGTGGACACAGGTCTGAGAGGTAGTGGAGAGTGGCATTCAGAGAGTCAACTTGCAGGTGGACACGCCTTAACAAGAATCTCATATCACATTTCAATGTCTTTCTAGTTAATTTGTGGGCCTATCAAATTCACTAATACTTCATGATGTTCTGCCGATATCCTGACAATATTAGATTGTCAAATTCTTCTAAACACGTAATAATTAAATGAATGGACTCACTTAAAAGCATTCAGCAAGCCCTCATAAAATGCTTACATTAATATTAACATCGAATAACACATTGTTGTGCGTCCATCTTGTCCGTAAATGTGAGATGAAAACTCGCGCGATATTTGCTTCAAGTGGACACGGTTCTGAGAGTAATGTCGCGAGTTTTACTGTCAGCTACCCTCAGGATTGGACTAGCGCTCTCTAGTGGACACACCACCTGGGATTACTCTCGAGAGTTTCTCGCACTCTCAGCTCTCATGTGGACACGAGCCTTAAGAGATAGAATATATGTAGGTTTGAAATTATGAAATCAGATCAAGAAAACAATTATAAATTAACATTAGAATATTTGAATTAGGCATTGTAGGAACATAAAAAAATGGATATCTGAAAGAAAATCCAGAATAGGTAAGGTACAAAACACCTGTATTGAGAAAGTTATGGAAGTGAAGAAATCAATTCTAAATAGGGGGACAATATGTTAGATGGTATGGACATATTAAGAGAGTGGGAGATGAAATATCATTTAGAAGGTCATTTTCTGAGTACCAAAATGAAAATGAAGAAAAGGAAGACCTAAGTAACGTAGGATGGATGGTGTAAAGTGAAGCATGATATGTCGGGTATCGAACTTGAATGAAGGAAATGCTATGGACATAGGGTTATGGAGAAGCAAAATTCTATAACATTTGGAGAAGCTTTATTGTGGAATCTTTCTATAAAAAGCCATACCGGTATGTGTGTTACTTGCTTCCAGTTACCAAATCACACTCCATAAATAAATTAGGGTGATATTATCTAATCTTTTTGTTTTTCTTTGCAGATATGTTTCACTTCTGAAATCTGAAAATGAGCAGAATGGGGAGGGTTATGAGGTAAGTCAGTTCTTTCTCTTATTTTTAATTTGACAGTTTTACAATTTCATTTATAAGTTGGTTATGTTAAAATCAGTTTACTAGCAAGCTACCAATGGAGCAGTGGCAAATCATGATCTCATTTATAAAATATACTGTATATAAGAGGGGTATCATTAGATATCAGAATTAAGTTACTCCTTTTACTATTACATAATATTTATTATTATTGATAGAGCCTATTATTATCCCAGTACTATTATTTGACAACTATATAATGCTTAATTTAATTCATTTTGTAGCCTATCATAGTTTCTGAGTTTAGCATGGACATGAACAATAGCATAATAATATAGTCTACTTCTCTTCAAACTTAATTTTTTTCTCCCCTGAAATCAGGCAGATATACTTGGTAAATCAGGGTAAATCCTGGTAAATCCTGTCTACAATTTTGGATTGTAAGACATCAAGCCACACTTCATTGACAAGAATTATTTTGAACAATACAGTACTGGTATTGCAATCATTTATGGTGTTTGTGTATTTGTAATTTCTAATGTATTTATTCAGACATCCTTTAAATAATCACCCCACTTTTTTTTTTACAACATGCTCTACTGTTTATATTTCTTCAATTAATTATTTTAACACTTGGATCCTTCAGAAAATTAAATCTAAATAATATACCATTATGATGAGGTATTGCAGTATTTACAACTTCAGCAGTGTATGTAAACAGATTTTTGTTCACCAAAATTTGATCTATGCAGGATTTAATGTAGGGAGTTATATGTCCTGTGTTCACAGAAAAACATAATTATGTAACCTACAGTGTCTTATTATATTGAGAAATATAAATTAAATCAAATGGATTGATGTTTGGCATGGGGTTCTATTCCCCACTTTTCGGCCTCGCTCTGCAAACACCTGGGACTCAGCAATGAGGTGATAATGGAGTTGTCTATCAACATCATTAAAGACTCCATAAATATCTTGGAACTTCACCTTTATAGACCGTAGTATTGAATAATTCTAATGATCTAATTTATTATCTTATTGTATTTTTTTTCTTATTGTTTGTTAAGCTATGTCTCTGGTAACCTCTGAATGGGGAATGCATTTATTATAAAGAAGTAAATAAAATAAATAAATCATTATTAAAAGTGATCAACTTATAAACACTTACTGCTCCACTTACTTTTCATATAAGTGATTATAAGTTGACCATTTTTAATAATGATTCAATAGCTTTGCTCTTTATATCACTTCCTTTTGTATTTGCCAAAATAAATTAAGTTATAAGATGTAGGTATATTTAAGAAATCAGTAATCTCATTGTTGCTAGTCATACTATTAATTTTCTGTAATAATAGAAGCTTTCTATAAGAATAAATCATAATTACCAGAAAATGATCAATGTACACAAAGAGTATTTGAGGGTTTAACAGTTCTACTAGTCAGTGTTTCATAGAGTTTTTACCATTTAAATAATCAGTGAAAGTAACATTATAATTTAAGTTTTGTTTTATAAAAATGGCTATGTCTCTATTTTTAAGTTCATCTTTCTCTAGCTAGGTTTCATCTAATAAAATATGTCTGGTTTTGAAACCAGATTATTTTGAGTTATTTCATGTAGATAAGGTTTATTTCTGATAATACATGTATTTTGTACTAGAATTGAAAAAACGTTCACTTTTAGGTACAATAATGCATTTTTCCAAAATCCAGTCATGTAATAATTGAGTACTACTGCGCACGATTTCTTGGGCGCTCGGCTCCCTAGTCCTCATTCGGTAGGTTTCGTTCAACTTCGTAGGTAAAGCTGACAACATTGAAACACGAAGTACGCTATATACCCTGACATCTAGTGGCTTCAATACTAAGCTTTCATTCTTATTTATTTATTGACGTTATCTTTTCTGACGCATTAAGTTATGGGGAAAAATACAATCTTTCGAACTGATGATTTCACAAACACTTCATTGTACATCCAACACTTTCCTCACCTCTTTAAGAATTCCATATGTGCTAATTTCTGATGATCCCATGAACTCTGATGTCAATTTCATGGACTGAAAGTTGAGCGAACTTTTCACAAAACGTATTAAATACGTTTAAAATTAGGACTATAGTTTTCTCCACTTTTAGATGCCTTACCTCTCTTACGTTTTACAACACGAAATGGTGAAGCATGTTCTGCTAAGACTCTTCTTTATGCTTAAAATTAGTCATCCAGTGTAAAAATATTGAGCCTATATTATGTATAATATTCTTATTTGATGACTTATTTGATAACCAAACACTTATGATGTGTAATTAATTGTTACGCAATACCATCACCACGTTATATTATTGGACTGCATTAAAATCGTTGTATATTAAAGTCACTACATAAAATACCATACGCGCGATTCTGCTGAAATGTTATTTCTTTGGTTGACAACACTGCAGAAAGACTGGCGGACTAGCTATGTTTTGTTCCCCCCGACCCTCACTTCCCCGTAAATCCAGCGCCCAAGAAGTGGCATGCGGGTAGTACCTGGATGCAACACGAGTGTGGTAAAATGCAATGTTTGAAGAAAAAAATACAAAGTTTGGAAGAGTAGAAATCTTACATGTATGAACTACCTAAAAATGTATTTATTAACTACAAGGTACATATGTTTATTGCTGTAAACCAACATCATGGCAAGGAAAAAATGTTTGAAAACCACTGCTGTTTATAGAAATATCTGGCAAGATATTCTAGTTATTTCAAGAAAAATGTTAAACTATGCTATGGCTCTCTTGAAACTAATTTTTCATATGTCTTACCTTCCAGCACAAACCAAAGAAATCTCTAGTGGAAATGGAAAAAACAGTTGTGGCCTTGAAACGAATAGTAGAAAGGCTGCAAAATGATAAAAAGCGATTGCAAGAAGAACTTAAGAAAGCAGTTCAGGAGGTATGAGTTGATTTTCTTAATTTCAGTATCTAGTAGCTTAACTGACTCCTGGTTTGGTGAGCTATCTGTTGATTAGAGCCAAGTTTGTGAAAGAGTTGTTGGGTTGAGTGACTTGAGGCTTTCCCAATGTTGAGGATGGATAATGGTTTCTTGGGCTTCCAACCAGATGAATAAGAGGATTGATTCTTTTTGTTCTAGAAGAAGTGAGCTACCATATATACTCAAATAGTACTCACATATTTTTTTTCAGAAATCACAAACAAAAAACTGGGGTGCAGGTATTATTTTAATACTGGAGTCCTCTCATCTGAATTTCGACATTTTGTACCATATTGGCCATGATGCTTTGTAGTAGCATTGCAGTATAGTATAACAGTAGCAAAGCTGTAATGAAAGGAAAATGAGACAAAGAAGATGCTTTCTTATGCACATGATCCGCATAGAGATGCCAAGCAAACAAGCAGAACCACTAATTTGGTAAAGTTCCGTAAATTTCCACATGACTTCGACCTTGGCTCAGACCAGATTGGATGCACATCATCACATGTGATTCCCGCTGAACAGCTGGATTCAGAATAGAGAGTTGTTGAAAGTGTTATGCTGCACATATAAGGCAGCGAGATTTCGGCTGGCTGTTACCATGCATGTTATTATAATTACATTTTAGTCTACCATGTTCCATGTTTAATTATTTTATAATATGTAATGTTAATCATAACTGTTTTAATTCAGAATAAAACTGGCAAAATAATTTTATATATGGGCCTATAGTTTTTTTTTTTTTAATTTTCTTTTGAAAAATTTGGATGCGGATATTATTCAGGGGCGGGTAGTATTCGGGCATATACAGTAATTAGGAAAAGGTTTGTTTTGTAAAGATTAAGAAGATGAAGAAAGGCTAGGTGGAGTGGGCAGCCAATAGGATAGCCAGGAAGTGAAACAGATGGTTGAAGAGCTCTGATTGATTGGGAATGAAAAATGAATTGCATAGTAGTGATGTGTTGCATAAACAGACCTTAAAACGGCCAATGCTCTATTTGAGGAAATACTAGCTGCCAGGTCTGGCTAAGCTGTAGACCACCATCCCCAATTAAATTTTAACTTTTCTATATATTGTACTAGGAGATCCCCGCGGCTTCGCCCATGATAATTAATTGGAAGATTAAAAATTAAGAGCAAAATAATTAAAACATTATATTTATTTATACTTGAACGTGAAACATTCATAGGCCTAAACTAAACAATTAATAATAATTAATGAAACAGTTAAAAATCCAGTTTTGAAGTGAATTCCACAATTAAAAAGCACCGCCTGGAAAAAACGACCTCAGATTAGAGTTCTCTGGCCCAGAAAACCCCTGCATAGTGGGTTCCATCCAAATCGATCAATGTTTGTCCATTTAGGCCTATATTCATTGTCCCTCTTCCGACTACGTTGAAAATTTCAGATGTCTTTGGGCTTTGGCATTATAAACAAATGAATCGACCAGGGTGAGCTTATAAAATGAAGCAATTCTTTTATTTCCAAATCATGACAAAAAACGGAAAGCCACCTTGCAATTGATTTGACAAATGAATGCATTACTGAAAACTGATCCTTGGATAGTGAAAAAAATGCACGTTTTCTGACAGTTGTTTACTTATAGCTCGCAAACGAAAGCGAAAATAAAAAATCCGGCTTCGAGGTGCATTCATCCACCCTTCAGTCCATCTACATTTAAAATTTCAGATCTTTGCATTCAGTATATTTCCCTGGGCATCGCGCACAGTCAGAGATAAAGACAAGCACTTTTTTTTATTACTATATAGATTTACCGAAATCTAATATGCCATGGAATCTAATGTGCACCCCAATTTTGAAACTTCAAATCATGAAAAAAAGTTTTTTTGGCGAATACAGTGCGCTTCAATAGTAGGCTATTTGGTATTTTATCATAGTATTTTATTTTTTAATACTATGGATTTGTGAATGATGATGGATAAAGGTGGTATAACGAATCAGGGGGGATAGTGAAGGAGAGTGCGGGACAATAGATACCTCCACATTAAACCCCACCACTTTTCAACACAATTGGTATGAAACTAGTGTCAAAATAGTACGTAACTTCAAGTTCAACCCCAATTTTGAATGCTACAAATTGACAAAAGATGTGCACATTAAATTCAAGTAAATTTGGTAATACAGACCTTTTTCCAATTAGCTCACATCTACCAGAATATGGCAGCAGAGGAAGCTGTGGAAAGCTTGCAATTAGTCCTCCTACTGAACCAGTGGGAAGCTCAAGAAACCATTATTGAATTATTTGGTTGTTGCTTGAATGAAGGTGCAGAAAAGTCTGCTTATGAAGACTGTAATTAAGAGGTGCAGAATTTGTGCTGGCAACATGCACCTCAATCTTACTAATTACGAGGGAGAATCAAATGAAAACCACAATTAATTTTTTCTCACTATTTTACTGCAGCAAGAATGTTTGCTTGTACATTATTTTTCTACATAGTCCCCTCCCAGTTCAATGCAGTTATGCCATCAGATAGGAAGTGCTTCTATACTGCATGAGAAAAATTATTCTGGTTGACACTGTAGACACTCATGCACCACCGATTGGATTTCTTCATCAGACTTGAACTTCTGCCCTTCAAGGAGCTTGTTTAATGGACTAAAGATGTGGGAATCTGATGGTGACAAACCTAGAAAGTATGGCAGATGTGGGAGGCACTTGAAGCATATGTCGTCGATGGTTTTCATAGTTGCACGAGCAGCATGAGGACGGGCGTTATCATGTTGAAGCAAAACACCTGCTCTCAGCAACCCCTTTCGCTTTGTCACCATCAGATTTCTGAAGTATGTAAATGCATTGAACTGGGAGGGGACTATGTAGAAAATAATGTACAAGCAAACATTCTTCCTGCCGTAAAATAATGGGAAAAAATTAATTGCCGTTTTCATTTGATTCTCCCTTGTACTAGTGAAATTGGAAGACAGAGTCTTGTAGAGGGAATTAACAGTTGCCTTATAGGGAATCGGATCCATTTTTGAGGTATAACTGACTGCAAAAAGAATGAGCATCTTAAAACATAAGTTCCAGATTCAAAATACTGCACATGCTTGTCTTGTCATCGCCTACATACACAAAACAACACTTAATTAAACCATGAAAATCCCTGTATTTTGTTTAAGAGTCTGGTATTTGTTATTACACCAAATGGAAAGTCCTATCTTGTTAAACTATGTTGAATTAAATAAGAATACAGTTGAAAAGTATAAATTCCAGATGTCCAGATGAGTGGAACACTGCTGTACATAAAAAATCGTATATATTGCTTGAATTTCATATGAGTGGTAGTTTCGAATACATGCAAAAAAAATAAAAAATAAAAAATAATTAAAAATAATAATAATAATAATAATAATAATAATAATAATAATAATAATAATAATAATAATAATAATAATAATAATAAAATAAACTAAAAGATTACTAACTATAGAGAAATGAAATTAGCATATTGGGGATATATATGAGAAGAGAAATTTGTTGTGCTAATCAGTTAAGCCTCAACAAAATTAAAGTTTTTTTTATTCATTATTATGGTTAATATACAGCATAACACGATCTCCTTGTAGAATGCATATACTCCTCATGTACGCTTTATAATATCCTTCTCATCAGGAATCTAAACAGAAATAAAAATGATGACAGTGAGTACTTTCATAACCATGAATCAAAATCATATGCATTGGCACCAAATTCAAACAGAACTGTAAATCTGATATTGAAATTATGTAGACCTTTTTCTGTATTTCTGTATGTTGCTCCCCAGAACTAGGGTTGAATCAAACTTGATTTTACTTCTATAGCTAATTCGCTTATAATTAAATAATTATTTTGTGCTAGAGCATTCAGTAAAAGCATTCCAGTTTATTCTGTTATCTTCTTCTTAGCATACCGTGTTGTCAGAAGCACACAATGGATTGATATTAGTCACTAGTCACTCTTGTGCCTATAATAGGGAAGGGGATTCATGGTGATTTCCTAATTTTTTCTACAAAGTGAACATGGAAATTTTCTGATATTCCTTTTAACACTTGAGGAACAGGAACAGTAGAAGACCTCAGGCATATAATTTGCCACAAACTGGATTTGACTCATATTCATGGCGATTTCCTAATTTCTTCTATATGATAATGTTGGAAATTATTTTTTAGTACATGCTCTGCAAAGTGGCGATTTCTCAGACTGCTAACACGCCGTAAAGTAGCACTTTACCGTCCTAGTCCAGTAAAGTAATTTTACCGTACTAGACCGGTAAATTGCCATGGTAACCCAAAGTGTACATGGTTCCAACTTTGGCTCCTAGATGTCTCTACAGTGTCTCCGAGTGCAAATTCAATTTTATATGTTAAGGGGTTTATTGTTCATTGTCCATTAACAAACAAGAATAGTAAACCTTGTCTTTAAGAATTCTTGAATTTAAGAAACAAATTCCAAAATAATAAATTTTTGTGTTTCTTATGACTGGGGGTGGGCACGAACGCGCAAAGTTTGGATTACTAAGCCATGGCTCATTCCCTTAGACCATGAGTGCTGTTGAAAGAAACAACTTCAGGTGAACCTCTTGTACGAATGCTTCTTTTAACAAGGCATAATAAGTTTTGTTGCAGAAAATATGATAAAAATTATGCATAAATTCAATTGATGTAAACGTATTTAGTTTAATTAATCAACATTATTATCTAAACGATGTCTTTAAAAGTTTCTTTTTAAAGATAAGAAACAATCCACAGCAAGCGAAGTTTATAAACATGCATTACTGATACAATCACCATTATTTTTGCTTTCTTTAAGCAGAATCATTAAAAATGAATGAAAAAGTGAGCTCATTAGTAGTAAAATTACAGAACTTTTATTGAAAGCTATTGTATGCACCAAGTATGCAAAAACTTTAGCAGACTCTTCCAGTATTTTATCCTTGGCCACAATACTAGATTTGTCCACTAAAGCCTTATTTTGCATACTTGATACATAAATAGCTATTATATTCCTTTTAACAGTTGAGGAAAGGGCTCAGAAGAAGATCTCAGACGTATAATTTGTCCCAAGCTGGAACTGAATCAGTGTCCATCTAGATGCAGAATGTTAAAAGGTGTGGTGTTAATGTACACTTGTGTTAAAATGTACACTTGCCCACTAGCACTCAGAAGTGTTGTCAGCAAGTGTAGTTCCAAATGGCTTCTAAACTGAGTGTAGATGCGAGCGGGCATCTCGCAAGTATGGATCGAAATATGCTCTTTTCACACACTTGATGGCAGCTGTTTTGATTTGAATTGTTAGTGTAGTGTGCGCATAGAGAACTAGCTATTCTGTAGTGTTTTTACCATATTTACAGAGTACCAGTAAATGTTTCTATAATGATTTTTATTAATTTAATTTGTAAATATTTATTCACAAACATTCATAGGATGTGTCTTCATTTTGAAGGCTTTGGATTCTAACTTTCTATGCACTTTTTCCACAGTCAACGTTTCTGAAATATATGTGTACCATAAAGACGTGTAAAAGATTTGCTTACTGAGGAAGAAATTGACGAAATAACAGATCTGGTCGCAGCAAATAGCTTACTTTGGTGGTTGTTTACAGTTTTTCTTAAGTGTTAGTGAATTCAAAATTTTAAAAAAATATATATATATTTAAAATGTTGTGTATTTTTCTTCACTGTTTGTTGAAATTATAAAACTCTCCATGTTCTCACTCTATAATGAACCTGATTTTAACCATCGATCCTTATTGACACAACTTGGAAAAATCACAAAACTGAAAGGTGTAAGAATTTAACTCCTGAACACAATAGCTCACCATGATACAAGGCACATCTCAATTTCTTCATATGCTGCTGAAAAAAGGAAGTGAGTGTAATCTAGTTTTAAAATGAAAACATGTCCATTCTTCAAACAGGATTGAGAGCCAGTTCTGGTTAAGTGTAATTACTCATACATTCCTAGTCCAAAATAAAATGGATGAAAACTTCTGAGAAACAGGGAATAATACCTTAGTAAGTTAAATCAAGATTCTTCAAGAACCCTTTTCATAGTTTCCATGGACTTCCAGGAGTCCGAGGACTACATGTTTCTTTTATTTTTATTTCCATACATAACTTCTACATTATTAATAATTTAATAATACACTTAAAAAGTATTAACAAAAGTGAACACAGCCTTATATATTCCTTACATAGTTCCTTATATAGTCTGAGTCCCCCCCCCCCAGTGGTGAAAAAAAAAAAAAAAAAAAAAAAAAAAAAAAAAAAAAAAAAGTGAACTGAAAGTGGGGAAGGTAGATTTTCTACCTGCAACATTCCTGAAGAGGCATTCAATAGTATTTGTAACCTTGCTATGTGGTGAAAAATAATTTGTAACTGTTTCTTTAGCATTATGGAAAAGAGAAAATTAATAATTGGGCATTATCAACAAAATATGGTAATGGGAACAAAAGAAAAAAAAAAAACATAGCACAGAATATTGTGTATGGTATTTGGGACTGTATGGTAAATTATAATCAAATTAAATTAATTAACGTGTTGGTTAACCCAGGTTTTGGTTAATCGAAGTTCAGTTTTACTGTAATGTACTGTATTTCCATAATAACACACTAATCTCTCATGTTTTATTTATCAGAGTCCATCTGAAGTACTTCAGGCTGAACTGAGAGCAGTTCAGGGTGAAAACAAAGAACTGCAAGATCAACTTAAACATGCAGAACACAGAATAGCAACTCTAGAAGAGGAGCTTCGCAGTAAGCAAGGTAAATTAACCACAGTGAAAATAACCATAAAGTTTCAATTCTTAATAAAATTTGAGTATCTTGTGTTCTCATGAATCTACCCTTCTTGCTACCTGGCTTCTGGAATTTCAAGAAGAGGGTGGGATTGAAATCTGGCTTAGCTTTCTTTTATTTTCTTGTATGAATGTTTGTCTCATGTCCTGTCAAGAGTCGGTCAATTTGACCATAGTACGACCATTAGTGAAGACTTGAAACTGCTTCCCCTGGTAAAAAAAATCAGGTATGAAGGGTTTTTTTTTTCTTTCTCTCTTTCTTTCTTTCTTTCTTTCTTTCGTTCTTTCTTTCTTTCTTTCGTTCTTTCTTTCTTTCTTTCGTTCTTTCTTTCTTTCTTTCTTTCTTTCTTTCTTTCTTTCTTTCTTTCTTTTTTTTCTTTGCAGTATGAATAGATATAGCCAAAAACTGCTGTGTGTGTGTGTGCATGTGAGAGAGAGAAGCTTATTTGTAGTGTCTGAATGAAATTTTATCTTGCAGGAATAACTAGAGCTCAATTACTGCCATTTAAAAAAAGTAAAAAAAGTTAAAAAAAAAATTGATAAATAGTGTGTAAAGCAAACGCATGTGCAAAAAACAATTACTTTAAGCATAGTTTTACATTCAGATATCGTCAATTTCATTTTCTGCACTGCTCTCTAGGTGTGAAATACAGTTCCACGTACTGCCATAGAAAAGTTATTTTTAATCCTTTCATGTAGATTTCCCTTTGAAATATTATTTTAAAAATTAAAAACAATGATTATTATCTTGATAAAAGTCGAAAATAAAAACTTTTTTAACTCCATTTATGTCAATTTTTATTTTCGACTTTTCTCAAGATTCAGCATGCTTCACTGTTGACATCACTTCGTTTTAATTCGTTTTAATGATCATTATGTTTTTAAAAAAGATTTATATACAATACTAAGCAAGAATTATAGTCCAAAAGCACTGTGCATGACCTTTTCCGTTACAGCAAGTTCCATGACCTCATAAAGGTTAATACAAAATCAGAAGCATACACATTTTATTTGTGATTGCTAATATTAGCATTCTGTTATCTATTTTCTTGAAATTATAGTAAAGTGGTAAAAGTGTATAGTCTTTGTCAATGCTTTTTCATTTTTTTCACAGTTTTGACAATCTATTTGTACCATACAAAATTAAAGTGATTATATGCATTGCTTGCATTAAAGTTGCTATTTTTAGTGTTATGTTCGTTATCTATCTCATGATATATAGAGGTGAGGCCTGACAATAGTGCTGCAATCAGGAAAACAAGTGATGCGCTACAGTACCGCTGCAATGGTAACCATTTATGTACATAAATCTAGTTAATATTACAATATTATAGGGCTTAGTGACGTTGCATCTATTGAACTTTTGGTCCATTGGGGTTTGTGGTTAGGTGGATGAGTATTTTCATAATAACAAATATTACCACAAACGGAAAGAAAAATGAAATTTATCAAATCCATTGTTTTTTTTAAATTGTTTTTTGAGTTGAAGTTTTAAATTGCATTTATTTGGATTAAATTTGCTGCACATGTCATTCTGTCTCTGGCTATTCTGCAGTTGCTATTCATGTATTAAATTATATGCACCCTTGTGAAAATGCCTCCTTTATATACATGTCAGATGATCAGCAATATCTCGCAGTAGTTCTAAGGTTGGTTGCAAACCCCAAATCTCGAAAATAGGGGTACAGTATAGCTATCTTCTGGTGAAAGGTGCAAGAAACCCTTTGAGTTTATCATAGAGTAAATTGCAGCTTACGGGTAGAATTGATGTGTACAAACTGACTCCACCTTGTATAACCTTATGCATATAGTGTGATTCCACTTTCACTCTAAATAAGTTTGGAAATAACATAAAAGTGATGAACACTTGATAAAAACACTTAGTTATGATAGTGGTTAAAAGATCAGTTAAAAACAATAAAAAACACATAACACAAGACGTTTCAGCCCGCCCTCCAGGCCTTCCTCAGTCAGACTGATTATATGGATCACTTCTTTCACAAACGGTCGTGTTGTTCAACTGTTGATGTAGTTGTTGTTATTCGTCGTTGCTTGTATTGACCTCAAGTTCACCGTTTGTGAAAGAAGTGATCCATATAATCAGTCTGACTGAGGAAGGCCTGGAGGGCGGGCTGAAACGTCTTGTGTTATGTGTTTTTTATTGTTTTTAACCGATCTTTTAACCACTATCATAACTAAGTGTTTTTATCAAGTGTTCATCACTTTTATGTTATTGAGATTTTAGTGGAATGTAGGACCATGCATTTTATCTTTTACGAAGTTTGGCAATGTTCCATCAAGACAAAAGTGAGAGTACCCCTTAAATCTTTTTAGAAAAAAAAGCACTGGTCTTCACTATTATTATAACTGACTTTTTCTTGCAGATCAACTAGTCCACAAATCTCGTCTTCTTGACCAAGTAAAAACTTTACTACAGAGAGCAGCTACCAAAGAGAAAGCACTTCATGAGAAAGTGTCAGCATTACAACAGCTACATTCCCAAGATCACAATAAATAACATTTAATTCTTTCTCTCACCTTTTTTATTTTATAGATTAATCCTTGATGAATCCTTTAATCTTAATACCAAATCTTACAATTCATGAAATACAATTAACTAATGTTAACCAGGGTTGCCATATTTTGATAAGCAAAAAACGTAGACACATTGAATGGGGTGGCGAGGGTGATAAAACTGCAGACTAAAATTCGGGAGGACTAAAATTAAAATCTTGGGGGCAGCCAATTGGAAAGTGGTTTTTCCTACTTGAAAAGTGTATACCAGAGTGGAATTTACTTAACACCTACCCCGACTACTCTCTGTCCATTGTGTGTGAATGAATGTATTGTCCTAGGAGGAGGCCCTGTATTGTATTATCACATACCAAGGGGTCCTTCCATGTACAATTTTCTATCTAAATATATCTGATCCATAGATGTGATTCCACTCTTGCAGGCATGGGCTTGTAAGACCCACGAAAGGATGAGGTAGGTGAAATGGTTAAAGCAAAAGGAGGGCATTTTAGAAGATTTTTACTTTTAATTGTGATTTCTGGGGCCTGGATTTTAATGGCCTGAAAATAGTTTTAAATATTCCTGATAAAGATGACATTATAGCCTTAGAATAGTTTAAAATGAATATACAGTAAAAATAAAGAAATAATAATCCCACTTCAAACAGAATTTATTAGGGGAGAAGGAATGCCATAAATTTCAAGGAATTCAATAACCACAAACCACACCATTTCCAATATTCTTTAAAATAAATTGTACCATTAGTTTGAGCTGTTTTTTGTTTTCCCTACAAATAGCCTCCAAAATTGTGTTTAAATAATGAAAAATGCCCTATTTTGGAGAAAACTGTGCAGAAATATTACCTATAAAATTTGTTTAATTTCATTCCTGATTGCAAGAGTGATGCTTATTTTCAATACAGCACTGCCTTAGTATCATAATAAAAAAAAAATCATCATTGAAATCAAGCCCCTAGTGATATTAGTCTATAACACTAAAAACTTTAACATTTTGCCAAATTACAAATATTTGCCAGGACAGAAATTACAACTTGGGGAAACAAGATGTGTCCGAGAAATACTAAGCACATGGCAACCTTAAATTAATTAACGAAACAACTGCTGTACAGGTTTCCCCGTGTGTGAGCTAACATAACAGTAGCACTGGAAGAATTAGCAGTTGATGAATGCACCACAAGAAAAAGTAATATGCCTGTCAAAAATTGACTCGTTAACAGTGAACCATAATTAGACTAAGCAGATTTTATTCTTATGTTTAAAATATTACTCTTTACATTGCTTAACGCAGGGGTGACCACAAGGGGGGTTAAGTCACGAAGTGCATTGTTAAAATTTCTGGGGAGGGGAGGTTTTGGTAATTGTTGCAAAAGGTAATTAAAACCTCTTCTAATTCTTTAGAATATAGTCTGTAATCATTTGTTATCAGTTATGTATAATTATATAATGTAAAAGCAGCCTCATTAACATACTTTTAGGTGGATTTTGAAGAAAATTCTACCTATTGAAATCGATACCATGTCATGATTTTCGAAAAATTCTTTCATATCTTTACGTTTCCTGTTTCCCTAAGTAATTTACGAAACCACCGCCCATTAAAAAAAAAAATTGTGATATTTATATATAATATATCTTTACATGCTAGCGGCTGTAATTTTGAAGATATTTGAACCAAATTTTATTATGTTATTTCTAGGTCCAATAGTTCGAACAAGTTCGTTAATGAGCAAAATTGGCCCAAAGGGGGGGGGGTCGGGGGAGGGGGTTGAAATGTTGAAATATTTATGCCCCTATGAAATAAAGAGGGAAACTTTGTTTGAATAAATTAGAGTACTCCCTATGGAGTTCACAGTGACACCAACGATTCGGGGGTTTTGGGGGTAGGGGTGGGGAGGATGGAAATTCGAAATTTTTGACACCATCTCTTGTGGAGTATCGTTGAAAAGCTCTTGTTGAGTACTCTACAAATCAATAACTAGTTTCTTGATAGCTCTCATATAAGGCGAGATTTGAATGTTTGAAAAGTGCTCTTTCCTCTTTTTTGCAGTTATTATTGCGGGTTTGTCATGCCAAGGCAAAAGAAGAAGAGTGCTGCACAGTGTCAGTAAATTAAACCAAATGCACTTCGAAATCTACCTCAGCCTGTAGGCCTGCCTAAAGGGATTTTTTCAGTTGACACTGTTTTTATTACAAATTCAGCAATACCTTTCTTTTGGGAAGAAGTTTTAGGGTAGGCCTACTCTACTATTTGTGAGTGAGGATGCTTTTAATGAAACAAAGTTTGGGGGGGGGGGTAGCTTTTCATGAAATTGGGTGGGGGGGGGGGGGTCATGAAGCTGGGGGATGGACATCCCTGCATAACACAACTAATATTATATTTTACATCCATCTTCATACCTTATTTCTTAAGAAACTTAAAAAGTTATATTTCAGGATTGTTCAAGATGGTTAACAAAATCACTCTTTCAATTCAAACATGTAATGAATCACATTTAGTACACTTGTAAAATCTAAAACATTTAAAGGAACCTATCTGACAAAATTCTAGTGTGTGAGTTCTATTACGGAAAAATAGAAAATGGATAGAAAACAACGACATTATAATTCAGAATAGAAGTAGTAGCTTATAACTGTGCAGGTTATAACAGCGTGTTCTTTTGGTAAAAACAAACCAAAATTTCAAATGCCATTTTTGTCCCAAGCAATTATTTTTCTCACGAAAAAATATTTTGTCCCTAAACTTTAACCATTCTTTACTAGATCAGTATTGCCCATCAACAGAGGATAGAATTAATTAATTTTCCCTTTAATTTTCATAAAGTTGGTAGTTTTCATGCAAATTAAATACAAAGATTATTTCTGGACCACACACTTCATAAAGTATGACAACATAAAGGCAAGTGTCTTCCACCATGTAGTATGTTTGTTTTGTACAAGTGACAGACAAGACACTGCCTCCACAAGGCAATTCTGCTATTCTGCAGATTCAAGTAATCTAATTCTCTTTTTTAACGACGGATTTAATCACAAAATGCCAAATAGGTTTTCTGTTTATTTTAATGTTATCTACTACTGCACACACATACTATAATGCATTCAAAAAGACGCTGTGCAGTTACAACATATGTTGGAAATGTTGTCCTTGTGCAGATTTACAAACCTGAACCTGCTTAATTTTATTTATGCACTCTTTTTTGATGATTTCAAGAAGTTTTGTTTTCTGATATGCTTCCAGAAGTTGCATAGTGTTGTCAGCTTTATGAGTCATCTTAGTTCGGACTTCCAACATTTTCCGTAGTCTTAAGTGCACAGCGACTTTCCAAAAGCACCGTACTTCCACTCTGTTTAAACATCATGCCCTTGTTATGCTCCAGGAGTGCCATATTACAGAGTCCTTTTTTTCTTTTCTTTTTTGTTGGCAGCCTTTGTTTTATGTCTGTTGTTCTTATGTAAATACTTTTTTATATTTACTATTGAAAGTAGATTTTGATTACTATTTTTACCCTCATATAATCCTGGCTTGGAACCATTTACCTTGCATCCACGATACAAAATGCCACAGTCTACTCCTGCCAGGCCTGCAGCTCCTGCATCTGCAACGAGGTCAGCCCAGCGAGCATCCACAGAGCGAGCCATAAACGTGTTGAGGTATTTACCCAGTAGCCTGCCTGTTGCTCCCAGTTCTCCTGACAACTGCTTGTTTGTGCTACACACGCTGTGTTGCACGCAGCGAACCTGTGTGTCCTCCAACAGATCTTCCAGAGCCCTTCGCTTACGTTGTGAAGTTATGATTCCCACCATATTAGTGTTCTTGGACAAGTTGATCAATGCACCCTTATGAATGTAGAAAAAGTCAGTTTTAAAATCTATCTTGTTATCAGCAAGTCAAAATAATTTGTTTCAAATTCATTGTGACACTCATATGACCCTGCACTCTAATCATATACAGTGACATCAAGAAATCGCTCTGCAGCTCTTGTGTAGGCAAGAATCCGCTAAGAAACAGAATTCAGTTGGCAGCGCTTGCTTAGGATTGTAATATTCTGCTACAATAATTTATGAAGCAAGAAATAAAATTAACATATAACTCACCTATGTAAAGAAGACGTAGAAAATGTTTACCGTTTTCTTATCGACACAAATTCATGCTATTTAATTTATTTTTGAAAACTTTAATGCAATGTAGTTACTTATTCTGAGATCAACTCATCAGCAATAGCAAACAGATGCACAACAATGATTAACATGGCCTATTCTGGGAACCTGCGACGAGTCTGTTTGCTGGGTACAGTTGATCTTGATAAATAAAATAATGTGGTACTTTTTCTCAACTTTAAATCTTTATTATAATATTTGTGCTTAGTCCTTTCACAGTCATCAAGGAATCTTGCTTTATTGATGAATCATTACATAAAATGAGTAAAAATATTTTGAATTAGCATAATTTTAGTGGAGTGTAAGTAGAAGGAACCTATCAGTTATCTATAGTTATCTATGAAAAAAGTGGTAGAATTTATTTTGCTAGTAGGTATGTTTGAAAAACGAGTTGGTATGACAATATTTGTAACCATTATAAAAAATTTAACATTTAAAAATGTATAATGAATTTTAACAGTTTCAATTTTTATTATACTGGGTCTATTTAATAATCATATAACAATATTCTTAAGTAAAAGAGTAAGTTATTAAGAACCAGAATGGTACTTTCCAAGATTACAGGGTGGATAAGAAAAATGTCTATTCATTTATGGTCTGTATGCACGATAACTTGAATATGCTTCATCAGATTTTCATAACGTCCATAGGAAGAACACTACTGATTTTGGACTAAATTGGTTGACTGGTATTGGATTAAAGACCAATTAACGGTCACATGCTTTTTAAATAGCAATTATCACATACTTCAAAGCCGCTTGGGCAACTCACTCAATGACATAATTGTTTGCCTACTTCCAGATGAGCCAGAAACTTGAAATTTGGCATAGGCCCACTTATACCAAACTTATAGACTGTAACTGATGGAAATATTCCAAAAGATTCCTATTTTAAATTTTTTATCCTCCCCCCCCCCCCAAAAAAGCATTCAAAATGGTAGATGCAATTTAAGGTCTCTGCAGACCTTCTTTGGGGGCTTGTAGTAGCTAAACGGTATGTCATATAGAAAACCGATTGCACCATCAGTAATTTTGAGAGATCTAAAAGTTTGTGTTTATTACTTTTTGCCATATCTCCATTGGTTACATACCTTAGATAGAGTTAGATTTTTGTTTTTAAGTAGATTTTGATATTCTTGAAGTGAAACTTCTTTAGCCGTGGTGGGGGTAAATCGAGAGCTTATGTAACGCTCAAAATCATCACGAAATTAGTGAGGTGTGACGGAACGGACTGCACAGAAAATAATCAACTCAATGATTAGGCTTATCCAAAATTTAAAAAATCCAAAAATTAAAAAATCCAAAATTTAAAAAAACTAAAAATCCAAAATTAAAAAATCGAAAATCCAAAATTAAAAAAAAAAAAACAAAAAAAAATTCAAAGATCCAACATTTAAAAAATCCAAAATTAAAGAAAACCAAAATTAAAAAATTAAAAGATAAAAAAATTTAAAAAATCTAAAATCCAAAATTTAAAAAGTCCAAAAACCCAATATTAAATTGTCCAACAATCCAAATTTGAAAAAATCAAAAAAATTAAAACAAGTTTCACTTCTGTCGCATGGCGTTCCATGCACACTTTTTTTTTCACATTGTGTAACTGTTACACACTTATAGGACAGCTAGAATCGTAAAATTTAGCAAAAATATTGGCACATTCAACTACCCTAAGCCTGCAAAATTTGGTGTTTTTAGCTGCCATATAAGTATGGAAAAAAGCAGCTGGATAGCCATGACATCTTTCACATCTATGACAGTCTAGATTATCTATTCATTAACATTGATGTTTACCCAGTTTCACATGACCTAGAAACTTGAACTTTGGCAGACTTACAGCTTTTAGCATATAAGCAATGAAAAAATTCCAGAAGTTCATTTTTTAATTTTTTACAATTGAAAAAAATTGTTGTTGTGAGGAATTTGTTTGTTCTGTTAATATTCTAATTATCCCATTTATTCCTTCACATATGATGATTAAAATTTCTCAAGAATCCATGGTATAAAACTCAAGTTTCTGAAATATGGCCTATTAACTCCATCTGGCACTTCTTTTATTAGTTTACCTTATTTATTTTATATCTGATTGACGCCAAAGTTGGTTACAATCGATTATTTAACAACTAGTGTGATATGTGCAACTTTTACTACTGTGTCTAGTGTTAGTTCTATTTAAAAGAAAAAAGGATAAAATCCATGAATCTTATGTCCTGGTATCTAATTATTTAAACCAAAATCATCGTGATTTTACTTGTTCCCTTTATTTGTTATTTTAAAAATTGTACAATTTCACGGATATATTTATTTAAAATATTATAATTATGTTTAGCATATTCATTTTTAAGAACAACACTACATATAACTAACCACTTCCTCTTCTATTGGAATCCAGAAGTCAAGACTTACAAATCTACTAACTACTACTAATAATAACAGAGATAAAAATTACCCTTCCATCTACTTACACATGTTAACTACTAAGCTACTGGTACTAGTTAGCTTCTAATCTATTAAACTGAAGTTCACCGGTATCATGTAAATTTTTATTTTTAAATCAAGCTGTATATAAAAAACGTTATTTACGATCCAATTGGTGAAAACGGGATATTATTTTTCAAGTAGGTATGTTTCCTATGTATCCTACGAGTAAAATAAAATAATTTTAACTTGTGTATCATACACTAATTATTAGACAGTCCTTAAAATTTGTGAAATAATAAATGTTAGATTTATTGTAATGAATTATGCACCATGGAACCAGCCTTTTTGGAGCGCACAGACAGATGTCATTGATTTTCTGGTACGTAGCTGCCAACTTAAGGACTCTTTTCACCCACCAAGTATGACATTTTTGCAATCACTGTGAGAATTTCACTGCTTAGTAAATTTTAAAATATTCAATTTTTATCAAAGTGGGTCTATTAATAATCGGCATTTTATTAATTTATAAAAAGAGTATCTTCCATGCGAAATAATCGAGTTAGTAACCTGGAGTGTTATAATTTTATACCACTCAGTGGCATAATTATCGCCTTGAAATGAATATCATTAACTGTTAAAAATGCTTTGTTTACATTTGATTAAAAAAAAAACTTTTTTTTTCTTGTTTGAAATGAGTCGTTAACAAAACAATATACCCTGAAAAGGGTGTCGTTACACTGAAAGGCCTTGAGGCATAAATAATGATCCAAGGTTGAGAAAAAGGTATCACATAATTATATTTTTTGTTTGACCATATTATAATAAGCTTATTACGTGTAACCTAATGGTATCATAATGATACTCATTTTAACACTGATTTTCATTATGACAGATTTGGTATCAATTATTATCGAACACGGAACGATCTTGAAACTTTGAGAGTAGCAACTGAAAATTGCATAGTAAGTAACCCCTATTTAAAATAAAATAAATTCTGTTGGAGTTAATTATAATTAAGTTAATTCATTTCGTGTTGTTAAAATCCGTTGGTTTCAACAAAACGACTAAAAAGAAGCTTCGAATTGACTGGACGCAATGAGCTGCCATCTGTCGCAAAATCCAAGAGCTACGAGAACCAGCTGATGCGAAGGACGGCATGGCCGTTTGTTTGAGCGAATCTAAAATTTCAAAATTTAAACATTTAGACTAATTATGGCTGAACATAACCTGTCGTATGTAAGTTGCCAAAAATGGCAATTAAGATACTCGTATGAACATTATGAAACGAGCAAAGCGAGTTTCATAAACACACTCGTATCTTAATAAATTGTTGCATAATGTACTATTGCTTAAGGAGAGGTCATATGGGTGTCACACGTCTGACAAATCAAAGTAGAGAAACGACTATTAATGCTTACCTGTAGATTGGAAAGGATCACAAGGAATGTGAGAAATCCAAAAGCGATGTCTCGTGGAGTGACCCTATAGTCATCTGGAGGATGGTCATCAGAATGTGCGTGCACACTGTGGTCGTAATGGTCGTAGTGTGCGTGTGCGTATTCCGATACCGGGTGCGCGAAGGGGTAGTCAGAAGAACCTGCCGCCTTCAAGTCGTACGGAGGCGGCAATGGTGGCGGTGCTGACGTAGCTGGAGATGCGCTGCTGCGAGACACGTCAGTAAGCGGCGTCGCTGTGGGGGCGGCATCCAGAGCACTAGAGCAAGTGACAGCAGCCACCGCGAAGAGCAGCGTAAACCAAGGCATCCTGCAATGTGCACGCTATGCTATGTGCGATCACTTTTGTACCGATACGCTCCGACTAACTCTCAGCTTATTCTGCTCTGATGCCTTCTCAAAATGCAATCTGATTCAATTGCTCAGAAAATAACGCTATGGACGTATTAACATCCTTAATATATATTAAATTTCGATTTTCATTGCAGAACTCTCTACAGCTGATGTGAAAATGTGGTTTTACTTCATATCAAGTGAGAAGCATTCATCAAATAATGTATTTTTGGACTTTGCAAAATTTTTAATTTTCAGATCTTCCTCCTTCGCTTTACAGATTATTATGAGCGGTATGCGTACCTTCTTTAACTAAATACTTAATCTCAATACTTACTTACTCAATGGCAATAGACAATTCCTAATCAAGCTAAAGGAATATTATTTATTTTATGGAATCCAGAGTTCATTGCCGAGCTTACATGAGCCCACCATTCAAGCCTATTCTGTGCTCCGAAAAATTTTACACTGACAGGATCTATAAATCAAGTAGGCTAAGCGTTTCTTAACAATATTTTTTTACTGCGGGAGGCTGTTAACCTCAAGCCAAACCTCCAAGCTGGAGGACCACCTCATATCGTCATTCGTAGCTACCATCCGTATCTTGAGGCCATATCCTCTATCCGCAACCTGAGGACGCACCAGGCTGTGGTGACAGAGACCCACCCCTTATATACATTATATGTATAGGTATACACACACACAATTAATATATATACCGTATTTTACGGACCATAAGACGCACTTTTGTGCCTTGAAAACAGAGCCTTAAAAGTTGGGTGCGTCTAATGGTCCGAAGTACACTAAAAAAATTAAATTATGGTAAATATTGCTGAAATACCATATTATAAACAAGGTGTTGTAAACAATAGACAGTTACAAATTTTAGCTCTGACTGTACATCACTACATTACAATCGTAAAATGAGGGTAGCCGAAAGCCAGGTATACAATGCGAAAAGTAAGGAATGTTGAGTTCTTTTATACAAAAGGAGTGTCTTCGTATGGTGGTTTAAATGAATGCAATGACATCTAAACAGCCTTGTCCTGTTACGATTGACGTTTGCGAATTGAGGGTTAGAGGGTGTAAAAGTATTTTCAGTCTTTCATGAGAACTCAGTTCAGTTGTTAAAATTTACGCGATGCCACCTGCACAGAAGAGATTTTCGTACAATGCAGATTTTAAGTTAGAAGTGATTTACACCGATTCCATTGTACAATGTTATAATATGTTTATGTATATTATTCCCTTTAAAATGCTTCGTTTAGAATCACATTAAATTTATTTTCCTTTAAATTTCCATCCTAAAGTTAAGGTGCGTCTTATGGTCCGGAGCGTCTTATGGTCCGTAAAATACGGTATATATATATATGAAGCATCTCAATATAATAATAATAATAGTAATAATGAAGATAATAATAACAGTAACAATAATAATGATATTAGCTGTTTAAAGTCCCAGTGACTAAACGATTTGTGGCGTAAATTATTTAACATAAATTAAGTTAGTGTTTCAAAGTCTTCTGATAATATAACAGTCTTTTAGTAAACCATGTTGTACGTTAATTATAAATCCACATCACTGAAGTTAATATGCCAAGCACATGGAGTTTCAATAGTAGCCTACATTACCAACATACTTCACCAACAGGAAAATGTACAGTTGCCGATGTACCTTATTTCTTTAAAAACAGTGGCAACATTTACGTTGAATGTGATATTTTATTGAATCAGTGTCACTTAAGTAAGTGACTCATGGTTCCACCTACCGGAGATAAGATTTAAATACGCAATCATGATGTAAGAAGGAATGGAGACTAAACCCAGGGGGAGATTATATGATAAAGAAAGCAGGAAACCGTTGACTTATTTTCGTTCTCCTGCGAGGGTAGGCCATCACGCAAGGGAAGTTCAGGGTCGTACCTTTTGTCGGATGCTAGATTGAATCTGAATAGAACACGGATCTTCCTCCCACTGTATTTTAACACTACATAAATTCTAAAAATGCCTGAGAGTTAATTCTAAAATATTATGTCCGGTGAATTCAGAAAAGTAGAAAACCAAGTCAGCTTAGGCCTTTAAACATATAATTTACGGTGTAATATTTAAAAAAAGAAAAAAATGAAGCCCATAGAACTGTCGTGTTAGAATTGCTTCTGCAGCGAGTTTGAAGAAAAGGCCCTATGAACTTAATTCTAACAGAAAACTAAAATATTGCGTTATTACTAGGGATGGTACATTTTCGCAATCGCGAAAAATGCTGAATGTCCCCAAATGCTGTTAAAATAAGTAACATTTTGGTTTTGAAGTTGATGAAGTCCATTATTTTGTTTTTTCAATCCGCGATAAAATGCGAAATGTACGTATTTATGCGAAATAAGTGCGAAATTACATTGTAAGGGTCATTTATGTAAATAACAATACAGGAAATGAAACTAACCAATTTTTTGAAGCAGATAATGGGCTCTTTAATTTAACACTGGCTGGTCAGATGAGTGTTCGATATGAAGAGAAGAATTCCATATTTCAAACATATAGGCCTACAGACAGTTTCTTATGTGGTTATGATTAATTTTACAAACATTTGGTAACCAGTATAAGAGACAATTCAGAGGTTAACTGATTCAAATTTTGTGAGCAATGGAAATAACATTTCCATTTCTGCCAATGCAGTTATTCAGGTAATCTGGTCACCTACCAATAGCGTGGATGTAGGACGCTTTTTCAGTAAATACAACTTTTCGCAGATAGCCGAGCAGGTTAAAGGAAGTATTATTGAAATTTCTTCAATGTTAAATTTGCAATATGTGTGCTGAATACTGATTTTAAATGCTTGTAGGGAAATACATGTTATCAGTGCATGTGTTTTGACGTGTATTTTAGTGTTCACAATTTCACTACAAGTTTATGTTGCGTTATTCCTGTTTATATGCTTGAAATTATTGTAACTGTAAAAAACAATAAAATGCACTTGGTAATGTACTGCATTTATAAAACCTAATTTTCCAATAATAAAATTTTCCATCCCAAATCGCTACAAAATGCTAAATTTTATTGTTAAATTTGCTATAAAACGCGAAATTTTATTTTTTAAGTGCTAATTCTTTATTTTTTAATTGCTAAAATCTACTATCTCTAGTTATTACTATTATTAATATTATTATTCTATTACTATTACTTTTTTATTATTATTATTCTTAGTTAAAATCCTCGTTTCTACTTCAAATACTAAAATTTGTTTTTAAACGACTTTATGTTATCGAACAATGCAGTTCACATATAGAAAGACAGAGAGAGAGACACATAGATCCATGCGTTCGGACATTTTTGTGAGTTTTTACTCAAAGGAACTCATAACATTTTTTTTTCTGTTAAAAACTTAATTTCGATTTTCATAGAAGACTAAGAGTACTTTATTGTGCCGCATCCTATTTGGTATGCATGCTGTGTAAAAGGGACTGACTGAGGGTTTGCAAGAAAATATTGATGGGGATGAAACAAGTCACGCAGCTGTCATATTGCTGAACGGATGTAACGCCCTCTGTATGACAAATCACTTGGCATAGCGTCAAGGTGGATACAATTCCGTTTCAATATCCTTATTATTTATGTCAAGTGGGGGTATGCCTGAAATTGACGGAACCCAATGCGATGGTTTGCATGCTCGCGACAGACAAATACAAATCTGTACAGATCCGAAAACTCGACTATCCGTAATTCGACATTCCGCAAATCATGATTCTTTTCTCCAGTGATAAGAAAAGTTTGGTTTCAAATGCATAAAACTTCAGCATTTTGCATTTTTCAATTTTCTTTCTTCTCATTCCGGCATAATATAACTGACCATTCGGTTGCATAGGCGTAACCAGGCCGACCATATGGGGGGGGTTATAACATCCGCGGGGTCTGGGGGTATGGAATACCCCCCAGGGAGAGGGGGGTCCGGGGGTCCTCCCCCGCAAAATTTTAAAAATTAAGATGCCAAATTACGAGTTTTAAGCTTCCAGGGGTCCCCCCCCCCCGGAAAATTTTAAAAATTAAGGAGGCAAAATAACGAGTTTTAAGCTTCCGGGGATCCTCCCCCGGAAAATTTTAAAAATTAAGACGCAAAATAACGAGTTTTAAGCTTCCCACGCTTTATACATGTATTAAGTAATTTATGGGCAGACTTAAAAAATTATACAATTTTCCTTTTTTTAATCAATGGGGGGTTCAAACCCCCAAAACCCCCCCCCCCTCGGTACGCCTATGTTCGGTTGCCTCATCCTTATGAAAAACTGTGTTTATCGTAGTTCATTTGAGCCTGTGATTTTACTTGGTTTAGAGGGTGGGCAACCCTCTACGCACTCTTCTGGGTCCTACTTTCCCGTAACTATCCTGTCAGATATGCAGGAGGTCAATTAACGTCCAACGTTTTTTATTACAAGCAAGAGAATAACTAATTAATCTGACATACATTCGAAGAATACAAACGTTTTTGTAGACGAAGATGCCTACCTGCTTGCTTAGGATGAAGCAATTTCTATGCTGCTTTTCACAACTGTTGAACACTTTTACGAATTGTGCATTTCAAGATTTAATAAAATACAAGCACAGATTTACACTGATCTTATCACAGCTATTATACAGGGTGTTAATGAATAACACCTAAATATTTTACCTGTGTATAGAGGGGACATAGACAAGCAACTTTTATTGGGAGATTTTTGCTCTATGGATTCAATTTTTCCAGTTACAGCATAAAATCTCCCAGAGAATGGCCGCCACTGACTTCTAACGTAAGAAAAAATGAAAAGCAAAGGAACTTCGTTGTTAACACTTGTCTTATGAATAAATAAATAAATAAATAAAAAACTAATGCAGTATCGGCCAGTCATGTGATTAGTCTGTAAATTTGCAGATTATGAAACCCTAAATTATGATAAAGCTGTTGATGAATGATTAAGAATCAGGTTTTTATCGATCACTAAGAAGGTATGAAGTCAATCCAATGAAAATTTTAACTCTATTTCGCTTAATTATTGACTTACGAGCACCAAATTGTAATGACTTTAATGCCCTGTATCACACACATTTTACGCCATAGATCAAAAATCTCCTAATAAAAGTTGCTTGTCTATGTCCCCTTTATACACAGGTAAAATATTTCGGTGCTATTCGTTAACACCCTGTATAATGCTAAGAGAAGACAAGGGAACGTATCTTCAGACCTGCCAGAAAATGAAGGTACAAAACATTAGTCAACTGGAGACATCAGTTTTGAATTTAAAAAAAATAGAGATTAAAAAATTCATTAGGATTCTTAAACTGTTTACAGTAGTCATACCTCAAAACATTTGTAATTTGGATAACGGAAGACTTTGATGCTCTTCTTTATTTTATAATGACAAGTATTATGTCACAACAATTTATTAGACGCATTTAAATCCATACGTAACACAAGTCTCACCGCCTGTGTGGTATCGTCGCTGGCAACGGATCCACAGGCCCGGATTAGATCCCCGATACCTCCCCGCATATTTTTAGATAGGGAGGCCTGGAAGGGGTCCACTCAGCCTCCTGATCCAAACTGAGGACCTACTTTTATTAGGAAATAACGGCTCAGCTCACGAAAACAATCATTAACAGCCATGGGTTCGGTTTGCTGACCACAATGTCTCTACTCCAGCCATCTGCCTATGACAGAGGACGCAGAGGTCGGATGGTAGGCCTAATCCCTCTAGGAATGTGGCGCCACGGATTTAGTTAGGTAAGCAAAACAAACCTACACTCATGAATTGCCCCGATCTGAACCTTAGAGCCTCATATACCCCGTGTAATGATCCTTGTTCTTTCAATAACATCCAGGCACATAAACAAAGTATCGTTTAATTTTATTGCATCCCTATCATATGATGGAACATGGATACGCCCAGAAAGTATACAAGCAATCTCATTAATTTAATATGAGGTTAATTCCATTCTCATCCCAGGTTTCAGTTTGTGTGCCGTCACATCATAAGCAAGACTTTAGAGGGAACATACTTCTATTCATTTATCAGGCATCTTTTCATCTCCTTCCGACAAGAATGGATAAGCTAAGACCCTGGACGAGCTTAAACGTGTTGAAAGAAATAATATATGCTAGAGATATCTATTCAGCTACCAAGCCTTTATATTACCTATCTAAATTAGTTGGATTGGCTCCTTTCTGTTTTTCCGAGAATGATTGTCAGAATTTCCCAAAGAAAAAGATTAAAATTTCAACTCTTGGCACGGTACATAGTTGGGGAATGTGTTTCCTCTTGATCAACTTCTTGATATTCTTGTTGGTCTCAAATATGCACAAAGAACTTCCTAGCCTTATAATCGACATCGTGAACATATCGGATTCCTATTTTTCTTCGCTTACTGGAATAGTAGCATATGCTCTGTGTGCATCTGTGAACCGCAAGAGAGTGCAGAGAATATTCTCGGTTATTTCACAAGTGGACCAGTGTTTGGTGAGAGAAAACACTTTATACAGAGCTACCGGCGCTTCTCTTTTGGTAGGAGTTTCCCTGTTTCTAATCGTTCATGGCATTGGTTACTACGTAGTGCGTACGTTCATTCCACAAGAAGCAAAGGATTATGACATTCAATTCGTAAATTTTACCATCTATGTTGTTGGCGCTGTCACCATAATGCAGTTCGTGTACACTGTTTTGATAATGAAGAATCGCTTTCAAATTCTCAACAACGAACTTTTGTCGCTGTTTTCCATTAAGGATGAGAATGTTTTGGACGATAAACTGCTGGGGTACTGCCAGTCATCAGCGCTGAGAAGGAAAACGAATGAAGCTGTAAGCGAAGCTGCATTAAAGGAAGCCCTCATTCCTGATAATGAAATAAATACAAAAGGAAACTCTGGCTTTGATGAAATTGGTTTGGAGCATTCAAAAAATTATTTTTCTGTAAATTACAAGCAAAGAAACGATCGTCTACGACGACTTCGTGGAATCCACAACATAATTTGTGATACTTCGGAACTGACAAACACTACTTATCAAGTTCAAGTCCTTATGGATGTAATTGGTGTAATGGTAGAAATAACAACATGTCTTTACCTGATCCTGACGTCCTCTGCTCAAATACTCACATGTCGCCCAGCAAACTCGAGGCGTTGGAATTTACTAGGGCTGTATGTTATATGGGTGGCTTTAAATTTATCTAAGCTATTAGCAATCATGATCAGCTGTCGCAGTGCCACTATGAAGGCAAACTACACAGCTGTACTGGTGCACAAGCTTTTGATGCTTCAGCCTTTGCATTCAGACACAGCAGCGGAACTCCAACTCTTTTCTCACCAGTTACTTCATCGCAAGCTCAGCTTTAGTGCGTGTGGATTCTTTCGACTAGATTTCTCGCTTTTATACAGCATGGCTGCCTCAGTAACCACGTATCTCATCGTTTTGCTGCAATACACTGGTCAAGATATAGGCGAAGCTCGAATAGTGAGGCTATGCAACACCACATCTCAGACAACAGTGTAACCACTTCTACGCTTCATAGAGAACCTACTGTAGCTTCAATATCACAAATAGATTTTATGATTAATATTTTTCCCACTCTGTACGTGAAACTTAAAAAGTGCATGGTTCTTGAAATATCTAATAATATACTAAATACTTATATTGTCCAAAATGTATTAATAGTCATGAAGTTGGACATGTAATAAATTTCAAATTATTATACAAGCATGCAATTTCATGTTATAGCTTAAAATTATTTATTCCAAGCCTCAAACAATTTGATAGCTTTCGCCACCTGTTTCCTGGTTTTTGGCCTTCTCTTGACAGTTAGAAGCATTGAAATAATGAAAACTTATATCAATAATACATAAATTAATGTTCATTTTAAATTCCATCATAGCGTTGGCTACTTAATAATTCATGAGCAAGCTATTCCTGTGCCACGAATGCGATATCTTCTATGCTCTAAATGAATTATTACAATTTTATTTCTTCTTTCTGTGGCAGTGACTTGTCCATGGCATTCCATAGGCCTATGTCCTCAGCAAAACTCGAGGATCCAGTGGTTGATTATTTGCCTTCGTTTCCATTAGCTCCCTGCCTACTGTTAGTTATTCGATAGAATACATCGGATCGTGAGTGAAATTGAATAAAATATTTGAATTCTGCTTGGGAAAAAACTTTTCCCTTTGTCACATGTGAAAGGTTTGTTATGTCATCAAATACTTCAGATAAAATATATAACACACACAAGATTGAACGCATAAGAACGAATGTGCAAACTATACTGTTGATAGAACTCTATTTTAGAAATAGATAGTTGGAGAGAAGAATGTGGTAGCCCCGGCATTGGGCTGATCACTGATACAGGGAGGCCCTTCATGTCCTTGTCTGGTAAAAAAAAATATATATATATGTATGTCATCCATAGGAATCCTCCTTCCGGACAGGTCGCGGTCCTGTAAATGCTAGGTACCGTGGGTCAAAAAACTTATCTACAACAGAGGATGTAAAACTCAGAAAAAGAGGAAGAAGAATATGATATATGTTCTTGTTTAGAGAAATATCTGTTGTGTCCGTTGATTTAAGTCATGTGAAATATTTATTTACTTTTTTGGATATAAACGATAAATGTTTATCGAAAGCAGTTATGATAGCTAATAATGAGATTTATCATAAATCATCATTTACGGAATTCCTATTGCTGTCCAGTATATATATTATCCCCACAGAGGCCTCAAGATATAATTTATAATCTATATTTAGAAACCCAATACATCTCTTCAATCATCAAGTGCCCACTAAAGATAATATTATAAATGTGTTATTATTAACTCGCAAAATGTAAAATAAAATAGTAAATTATGCGACGAGTCTATGATGACATTTATTAAGACAGGCGTATGTTTAAGAAACAAGCATAGCGCATAACACTCATAAGAGTGTCTTAATTACTATTAGGAAAGTTGCACATAACTGTTCTTGTTCGACCATAATTGAATGTCTAAGTTTTAATTTTGTTTTATAATACCTCATGATTAGGGACCGGATTCTTAGGTTTTTACCTATTTTTTTCCTTACTTCCAAAACAAAAAGCGCTCATACACTTTTTCGTATCATGTCCATATGATTCACTCACATTAATTCTGTGGTACCTAAATGGGGTATAAAAACCTAAATATACCTAAACGGGATATAAAACCTAAAATATATAATTTAGGCTCCTTTTTTGCCTTTTTTTGTTTGTCAGTTGAGAAATCGATATTTTGCGGGGAAAGAATCATTTTTGTCGGGTAGAAATTAATAGGCCTACCACCAGCGTTTCATTCAACCCATTGTCGTCTAGGATGGACAGTATCAAGAGAGGAAAAGAGTACCGGCGTATTCCTTTTAAAATATTCGTACGAACAACCATTGTTGCCGTGTATGAACAAGGATATAGATTTCTGTTTTAAAGCGCTTGTTTTTTGTTTGCCTTTAATACTTCCCTGTTATTAATACTGAGTGGTCACACTGTGAGTTTTAAGAAGACGTATTAATTATTCCGAAACAAATGAAATCGAGTTTATTACGGCAGTGGATTGGCGACGATCTGAATTTCACTACAGATGGCAAATTAATAGGCTAATTTGTAAAGCCTGCCGGAAACACGTATTATTTACCTTTCTAGAAAAGGGGGAAGTTTTCGTCCCTAGTTGATCTGTTATGCGGATAGCATGCGTAACAACAGAAGAAAGGAAAAAAATCTGATGTGAAAGTCACATAACTTCCTCTGCCCAAAAAAAAGTTAGCAGTATTCACATATCCTTGTACAGAATCGCAAGACACAATTTTACGCTAATTATCCTATAAATACCTCTTCTTTCAATGATGCGACTAAAAGCGCAGGCTATATAACAAACTTTAAAAAAAAGAACAGGTGACTGCAGACGTTTAATTGAACTTTCCGCCGTAAAGAATAATTTCCGAAATTTATCGAATATTTCCCTCAGATACTTCTTTACTCTATACCTGGCCAACAATACATCTTTCTCACTTCACATTCTTATATAGAATAAGAGGCCGTGAAAGAGCACGTATTCAGTTGTTCATCACGCAAGACAAAATTTCTACAAACAGTGGGTGAACAGTGGGTGGCTTGTAACTACCCTCAGAGAATTTTTTCGAAAAAAAGTTTCAAATAAAAGTTTTAGCTCTCAGTAAAAGGAACACATGTACAAATTTTAAAGAAAATCGTTAGAGCCGTTTTCGAGAAAATCGCGAAAAACGAAAATTTCTTCATGTAAAGTCCCCTTAAAAATAAGTGAAATTTGTCGCCAATCTTCGAATCACGTCTTCAGAAGGTACCTGACCCAAATACGAAATTTTGTTTTCATACGATTCTCCGTTTCGGAGCTAGCCTGTTCACAAACTTCCACACAGACAGACACACACACAGACACACACACAGACATGTTTCCAAAAATAGTATTTTTGGATTCAGGGGGCCTTGAAACGTGTATATATGCTAAAAACTCAACTTCGAATTTTAGGGTCGAAAACAATACTTCCTCTACCTATAGTACCTATGGTACGGGCAGAGGAAGTAATAATCAGTTTCACACTAACCACATACAACCTTAAAGTATTTTACTCACTGAATTAGAAGCATCGGATTCGAATCTTGAGAAGGATATTGTATAGATACAGTATTAACTAATGAGTATGAGATAACAGGAATAACTTCCCAGTTGAGAATCTTGAAAGGTATTTAGTGATATACTGTAACCAGGAAATGTGAGGCAATCTTATTTTCACTGCTTCTTTTGATTGTTTATGCTTTCTTTCTTCAATTGTATAATATTGTCCTAAAGCAAGTTTACACAAATTTAAGTCAATTTTGTTAAGTTAAACTTTACAAGAATTATGTATTCAATCCTATGTAGCACATTCAAATTCATTAAACCAATTATTCTACCCGAAAACGATATTTTGGACAAAAAACCTAAAAAAAACTATTTCACCTAATGGAAAACCTAAAACAGTGTTTTTAAAAACCTAAAAATCCGGTCCCTACTCATGATTAATAAAGCAAACGACTCTGCGATCAGCTGTTAGTGGTTCTCGTCCTTTGCTATAGATGGCAGGCGACAAGGCATACATGCCGCAGAGCTTCTCTTGACAATTTAATCTCAAACAAAGCACAACAAGAAAAGACACCAAATGGACTAAATTTAGTATAATACTAAAATTAACCTGAACATAATTGATTTTATTTTAAATACAGGTTGTTTATTGTGCAGTCTTTGATGTTGCAATCAAGGCTTGAATATTGTTCGGTGTACGATATTAATAGTTGGATAACAGTGTTATAATGAAATTCTGTACTTTAATGGATATAATTATGATACTGTTACGTCAGAGATAATAAGCCTATTATAGTATGATCTATCAAAAAAGACTTTAGTGCCACCCGACTATGAATATCTGTGCGTTTAGTTGTTAATTTAAATTCCAGTTGTGTAGTGAATTTATTATTATGAATTAGACAAAAATTATATTCCCCTGTTTAACGAAAACATAAATCGATCTTTTACTTTTCATTTTCTTTTACCATTTATTATTTAAAGCAACAGTAACAACGCATTTACTCAATTTAGATACATGACAAAGAAATTTGCTGCGGTAGAAGGATATTTTGATTTAAAGTGAAAGAGACAACAGAAAGAGATTTTTTGAAATCGTATTAAACAATTCAATTGATTTATGAAAAAGGTTTCCGATACAGAACACTAAGAAGAAACAATCATATGCTCGTGTGGGAAAGCTACCTGTGCACCTTCTTTCACATGCCACGAAGCCCTACTAATGGCAGAAATCCTCACATCGTACCATCAAGTTGGCAGTTATTTGACACCTTACTTACTTACTTACTTACTTACTTACTTACTTACTTACTTACTTACTTACTCAATGGCAATAAACAATTCCTCAGAAAGTCAAAGGAATATTATCTATTTCATGGAACCCGAAGGTTCATTGCCGCGCTTACCTGAGTCCGCCAATTCAACCCTATTCTGTGCTAACTCCATCCAATCATCCTTAGCAAATCCTACTTCCCTTAAATCCATTCTAAGATTGTCCTCCCACCTACGTCTAGGTCTTCCGCATGGTATTTTCCCTTCGGGTCTCCCAGTCAATACTTTTTAGATATGTCTTTCCTCCCCCATGCGTGCAACATGTCCAGTCCATTTCATCCTTCGCGATTTAATTACCCTTACTATGTCTGGTGAAGCATACAGGTCATGAAGCTCGTCGTTATGCAGTTTTCTCCAGTCCCCGTTTTCATACCTCTTGGACCCAAATATTTTTCTAAGCATCCTGTTTTCGAACACTCTTTAGACTACGATATGTTCTTCCGGATCAGTAAGTGGACACCACAATCATTAAAACAAATAAGTCTTGTAAAACTACCAGGTATTGTCCTAGAACAGGCCTTTCCAACTTCAGAGGAACTGGAGGTCAAATTTATTTACTGAAGTCTCTTGAGGGCCGCACCAAAATTACTTAATGTTGATTCATATTGACTTTACCATTTGGCTTATGACTTAGAAATATGATTCATGAAGACAATTACAGTTATCACTGATTCATTCGTAAATGTTAAAAAACAATTTAAAAATTATATTCCAAATACACAGAAAGTGTCAGTTTTAATAAAGCTGTTGTAACACCAGTTTCTGATGAAAATAATAGCAATACAATTTGGAGAACAGTCAGCTGATCTTCGAGACTAGTAGTTCCTAAACTCAATGAGTACAACAGAGAATAGTCACTTAGAAAGTCCGATACTTATTTTTTATCTACTTATATTTGGTAAATCTCACACTCGAAAATGGATATCACAAAGGTATGCACTTGTAAACATTTATAGGCATGAGCTAAAGACCAAAATTTCACAGCTGGGGATATTTTTATCTGAAATGTCTGAAGAAATTGTGTCTTTTCTGTCTGGGTTAAAAAAAAAAAACGATTCAGGTTGAAAATCGCATAGTTCAAGTTGAAACTTTGATATATTTTGATTCTCGATGTTCACTTTCGAGGGCTCGTTAAGAAGAGACAGTTTGTTCTTTATGTTTTCAAAATCAGAGTATCTTGAAAAAATTCTTGAATCATCATTTCAATATCCTTATGCAATTAAAAAAAAATACATATATTTCTTTTAACATTTCTTAACAAGATGAAAAACGTGAAAAGTTTTTTTTTTTCTTAACAGATTTTCAACTTATGCCTATAGTAACGCGCGCAATTTTAACTTGATGGGATACTGTAATGTTGTTTGTTCCCTGGGCAATAAGATCTTTCAAGGGCCGCCAGTTGGACAGACATGTCCTAGAGTAAAATCAATTAATAAGTTTCATTTTTATTGTTTTCAGTCTTCTTAAATAGCTGTTACTAGAAATTATTAAGTATTATTGGGCATAAAATTTCGGCACATCTAGAAAATGTACCCGCTTCTAGATCTGAAGGTCTTAGGTTCCAACCCGGCCGCGGTCGGTGAATTTTTCAGGACGTACTCCTGGGTACGGAACTACGGAGTCCTCCGGGGATGACTTTAAGCTTTGGGTTAACTAGGGTGGAAGAATGAGAAGTTTATTTTATTAATATAACAATTTATTTACTTTTTTTAATTCTATATCAGTAATGATGAATGTAGAATGCAGGTCAATCATTCAACGTTACTTTTACATGATATAAAATTATACATAATAAATGTGTATAAATGGTCTTTAATATGAAAAATTACTTAAGTTTCTGATCTAAATCGTATCATCATTATGATTTTTTTTGAAACTCTGTAAGAGCCTAATAACTTATTCTTTTTTACTTTCTTCAACTTGCAAAATAATAGCTTTTAGTTAAGATACGAGGGCTATTTTTTTCAACCTCCGATGTGGCGTAAAATGAAAACCACAGTGAAAATCAAAACTGTTTTATTTAGAATATTTAGGTACACCTTCTAGCTACTTCTCTACATAGTTTCGCTCCGATTGAGACATTTGTCGTAGCGTGGTACCAACTTTCCAATACCCTCTTCATAGAAGCTGCCGCCAGCGTATTGAGAATGGTCTTCACGGTATTTTGAAGTGTTTTGAAGTTCTTCATAGGTTTGGAAGCACTGTCCTCCCAGATCTTTCTTCAGCTGCCGAAAAAGACTTAAGTCCCTCGGCACAGGGACGAGTTTTTAAAATCCATTGTGACAGGGGATGAAAAGTGGATTCGTTAGGACAATCCAGAATCAAAAGAACAATCCAAACAATGGATGCACACAAATTTTCCGAACAATCCCAAGATCTGGCTTCCACACCAACGAAGAATTTCAAAACACTTCAAAATTCCGTGAAGACCATTCTCAATACGCTGGCGGCAGTTTCTATGAAGAGGGTATTGAAAAGTTTGTACCACGCTGAGGAAAATGTATCAATTGGATCGAAACTAGGTAGAGAAGTAGCTAGAAGGTGTACCTAAATGTTCCAAATAAAACAGTTTTTATTTTCACTGTGGTTTTCATTTTATGCTCCATCGGAGGTTGAACAAAAATAGCCCTCGTATATACCAGGTAAAAGTCCCAAGATGCGTTATATTGCGTTTATTTTCTTGCTCGGGATTCAAAATTAACTTTTATAGTTTCGGATTTATATTATTTCGTGGTCGAAGATAATTTAAACGCTATTTATATTTTAAGAAGGAGAATCATAAAATGCATTCGTTCTCTTGTAGGATTTACAGAAGTTTTTTACACTCATGTTTCTAAAGCTTGCAATAATTATAGGGTCGATGATCAGTCCTACTTGACGGCTGATAGCGTGAGAGGATGTTCAAGTGGCATAAATAGACAATTAATTGTATTGAATTCATTTTCTTTCCCATTGGATCATAAAAACTGTAACTGAATAGTCAGACTAGTACTTTTATCTCGAATAACAATCATGATACCTATAAACATGTAAAATCCTGTCCAGAAAAGAGTCATGTATTATGTCTTAGCCCATAGAGAAGGTGACAAGTGAAAAATGTTGGCTTTCTGCAATAAATTATTTACATTGGAAGCAATTAAACAACACCATTCGTGCAAATTCATCCATCATATTAATCTCTTCACATACATATTTTAAAGTAGACCTCAATGTAGTCTAGACTACAAGATAGCAAGATTGTGTGTGCTGATTTTGAGTATCATGTTAAGTAGCTCAAATGACACTGACTACTGGTCTCTGATAAATTTCTCTGATAAATGCGTGCTACATTTTATTCTTGTTATAGATCTGATAAATTCTGAACAATTTCTGTATTAAAAAAGTGGCAGGATGTAGTTCATTGGTCAGTATAGAATAACTTTTGTTGCCTACCAGTCTACAGAATGTGAATTGTTCTGCTGAAACACAAGCTGCTAAATATGTATAATGGAAAGGATACAAGATTTTCAAGAAATGTATTTACAAATAAATATATGAATCATGAAATTTATCCTGAACCTACAAATTCATGGATAAATAATATCGAACACAGAGATGCATTGTTTAAAAGATTTCCAACTAAGAATAAAAAAGGCAAAAGTTGTTATGGGTGCAACTGTGATATATTTACGACATTCTGTAAAGAATCAACACTTCACTCGCTAAAGTACGTTGGTGATGAAAAGAGACACAAGATTACCAGGATATTATGGGCAGTTGCTTTTATTTTGGCAGTAATCACAGCGGTATATCTTATATGTAATGTATACAGCAAATGGGAACGTACACCAGTTATAATATCAACTGCATCCGAACCAACAGAAATTGACTCCATTCCTTTTCCAGCAGTCACTGTGTGTTCAACATACGCAGTATCAAGAGAATTGGTAGAGGAATTCAAAAGAGAACTCATTAGAAGAAACATTGACGCTCCTCCATTTGTATGTCCAAGAGACCAAACATTTGGTCCACCAATGAGGCCAGGCCCCCCACTACCAGAAACATTTATACCAGGACAAGGTTTTCCTATTCCAAATACGCCAATTTTTACAGAACCAATGAAACATTTAAACACCAATTTACCGGGAAGAAAGTCCGGTTCGCCTGTAAGCATTGCACATATAAAGAAACCAGAAATCGGTGTGCCAGGAACATATTCTCATCTAACAAAAGAAGTTGATCAAGCATCTTATATTGGCTTCCCGCTGGTGAGTTTTAATTTTTCACATCAAAATTCTGATCTAAAAAAATCAGAAGTTCGTGTTTTAGTATCTAATTTTGAACAACGGAAATCGCACTTTGATTCTCCAGGAGAAAATTTTGATCCACAAAGTTTTGACATTGATGAATTAGCAAAATCAATATTTAAGGATATCCATGACTGCCAATACTTCGTCAAAAACCTAATGTATATGAACACTGAGAGTTCATACTATTATAAGCCCGCGGGACCACATGAATATACTTATAAATCGTCATTGAAAATTGATAGTGGTATGTGTTGCACTATCAATGGTGTAAACCCAAAATATCTGTACAGGAACTTGTCTGACAAGGATTTGCTGACACGCTTCAAGAAAGATGATAGCGTAGCAGAAATTCTTGGATTGGATATCCCTTCTTTGGATTGGAATGCTGAGAAAGGGTTCAATGGGGATACCTACAAACGATCTCTGCCCTTCAGGATATCAGACAAAGTTGACGAACTGCATTTTCTTGAAAACGAAGACAACTATTGCGAATCAGACGTCTTGAAATTAGCCATTCACAGCCCAACTGATTCACCAGCATACAGCATGCAATGGCTTTCCATAGACTTGAAGAAAGTAAAATATTTACATGTAGAACCACATTTTATCGATGCCTCGGAAACCTTAAGATCCATAAAACCGGAGTATAGGAAATGTTATTTCCAATCAGAGAGATACCTGAGGTTTTTCAGGACATATTCAGAATGGAACTGTAGGCTGGAATGTCAGATTAATATTACTTTAAACAGTTGTGGCTGCCTACCAGAATACTTGCCAGAAATAGCAGGAATTCCACATTGCTTAGAAGAATGCACTAACCTTAAAGACAATTTAGTGTACAGCGAATGCCACTGTTGGCAATCTTGCAAGGACCTTACTTACAAAGTGACAGAAGGTGGTAGACGATGGGATCAAAACATGGAGGTAAATGGGCTGACAGCCATATTCTTTCCTGAGCAGAGATTTTATGGACTCCAACGCACAGAATTCATGGGTCTAACCGACTTCATCGCCAGCACTGGAGGACTACTTGGACTCTTCATAGGATTCAGCCTTCTCAGTGCCATGGAAATATTATACTTCTCCAGCCTAGGTGTGTGGAAATTATTCAGCCGACCAACTGTTCATCCAAGTAAAACAAGATTAAACCAATTCATGTACCATCCTTAACTATCTAGAGATTAGAAATATTGGTCACATTTACTTCCAAATTTTTTCGACCTGAAATTCAATTTTATTTTCGGAAATACATGTATGCTACAGCCAATGTTAATCTATAAAATATTTACGCTTACTATTTTGTTAGAGTTTACTTTTTTATTTAGCTTTAGTTTTACAAACTTTAACTAGTCTACATGTAGGTCATATCGCTTGTTGGGGATGTTGGGATGTAATGATAGCCAGCTGTAACTATTGATGTTTCTATTGTAGTTTTTATGTAGACCTATTCTTTTGACTCAAATCCAATTTTAATGATTGTGATATTAGATGAAATAGAATTAGTCTGGTAAGTAAACATTCCGTCATTTCAACAGGAGAAAAATGGAAAAAAGTTTCATAAAAATTCGTTAGAGGAAACTTTCCACAACAGACATAGAAAGAGACGAACAAACGGACAAACAACGGCCAACAACATCGTTAAAAACATTTTCAGCGTCTAGGCCTCATTAACATATTTTCCGATCTTATTTCGATTAAGATTTTTTCACTTTATCTACTTACAAACTATGGGAGAAAGTAAAATGCATAACATGATAATGGCAGTCAAAATCAGACAAAAGAGACAGAATCCATAAAAGCAAGAATTCTGAACATTCGCAGATGTAGAAAGCATGCACAGGTAATTAAATATGTACTGTACTATCTGAATTTTTAAAGGAGAAAAATCAGAAGATATTTTTATTTTTTTATTTTTTTTATTTTTGTGTCCTTTATGTCACCTACCTATTTATTAACTGCTGTCTTCGTTATTTACATGAAGCCGTTTCGGAAGGATACAAACCGTGACAGACAGACACTCAAACAAAAGACACGATAACTGAAACGGACTAAGTGGTGAATATTCTATTCGAAATTGATTTGATTTAATAACTTAAATAAAGTGATCACAGGACTACTTCACAATATGGCAATTCTGTATGTCGATGGAAATCTTTAATTTATTAACGTTGAGTGAGCAATGTCATTTAAAATATTCTGTGTATTCATGTGTTTGTGTTTTTGTGTGTCTGTCGTTTATGCATTTCTTTACTTATGTGTTTGAGATTGTTTGCTTACTACTTATGTGTTTGCGTGTTTGTGATTGCACTTTCACCTGCTTGTTTGTTCGAGGATTGCGGGTTGAATGTTTCTATGTTTCTGTGGCCTTGTATTTCCCTGATTCTGTTTTTACATGTCTGTGTTTGCGTTTATCGAGTGTTGATATGTATCTGTGTTTGTGTAGTGTGTGTATGTGTTTGTTCATTCTTACGCTTGTTAGTTCTTGTTAGTTTATTTGTTCGTTAAATATAGTATTTATTTGCTTACTTGTTTGATTATTTGTTTGTATGTTTAATTATCTGGTTATTTAATACTCTTTTTGAAAAAGAACAATACATTCAAAATGTTCATTATATTTTAAACCATCCAGGGCATAAATAAAATATATCAAGTTCATCGTGGGTGGCCTTTATGAGTTTTTAAACATGGCGGCATGTGAACATTTCTCTTTATATAATCGTACCAATTTATTAAAATGTTTTAATGTTGTAGGAACAAATTTTGAATTTCACTTCTTCTGAATGGATTAGATTCTTATATTCATGTTAGTGTGCCTCACAATACTGTTATGATATAAATGTCATTCGGTGAGGTACCCCATTTAGGGTAATCAGTCATAGGAGAGAGATTCCATCTGGTGCTGTGAATCGAACTCTAGCTAGTTCAGTTGGTAGAGCATCGGCACGGAAAGTCGAAGGTTATGTATTTGAATCCCAGTGTGAGAGCAATTTTTCTCCTAAAATATTCTCATGTAATATTAAACAGGAAGAGTATTCTGTGGTTTCATGAATACATGAATACATATTTCAACTTCTTATTGGTGGTGAATTAATCTCCCTCTTCAAAGCAAAGAAGTAATCAAAGTTACTGGGCGCCAGGCAGAGATTGTAGGGAGTGTGATCAGGTGCTCTAAACTGAATTTGGCAACATGGCGACCCTAATGTTACCTCTACCTGTCTCGAGTTTTTACGGCGAAAAGGTGGTAAAGTAAAGATACTAAATGAAGCCATAACCACAGTTTCAGGAATTTAAATCTAGGAGGGAACCTTCACGGTGTTTTATTATTGTTTCAAGTAAGCAACTTTGTATTCGTTTTGCATGTTAGATTTCTGATTATGTGTTGTCAAAGGTAATTGTTTGTTAATTAGATGTACTGTATATTTGATGTTGATTTAATTGAAAAGACCTTAAGGTATAATCGTATAGATCTACTTGTTCTTATTGTTATTCCTTATTTTAATTGTATTACAGTTGTTATATTGCATTAAAGTTGTAGTGTATATTTAAATTGTAATAAATAATTGTATTATTGTATGTGCCGGTAATGATTCTGGTAGAATGGAAGAAAGGGCTTAATGTCCTAATTCTACGAGGTAAATTAATAATATTGTATTATCAAATACTTGCATAAAAATGTAATCCTAACTTACCTGTCTGTTCCAATTTGTCGCTAATTCACTAAATTGATAGTGCTGAAACTCTAGTTGTTCACTCATTTCACGTAATGTCATGGGCTAATTCTTAAAATTCAATAGCAATTAAATTGTAATGGTATTGAAATGTAATAGAATAAAATTTAAACTTAACTTAAAACAAAGTTAATACTAGAGTAACCCCATGCGAAACTTTCGTAATTTCCCCCTTTTTGACAAAAGCCAGAAAACACAGGTAGGCCTACTTTGTAAATACGACTATAGGCCTATATAAGTTTCTGGAAACTCAATATTATTGTAATTGTGGTTTTTAGTATGTAAGATAAATGACGTTGTCCATTATCTGTCTTGTATTGATCTAACGGACGAAATAAATCTAAAACTAAATCTAAAGCATCTGATTTCGTTTCGTTGTTATGAACAGTTCTTTGAATGAATCGCCTATGGAGCTATGGATCGAGATAGGCTATCGAAACGAAACGTTCTGTTCGACTTCAAAATATAACATTTTAATTTTAATAATTTAGCCAAAATATTTAATCTAACTCAGTAGTATGCAACTTTGTTAAACCGAAGAGAAAAATCTTTCGACTGATACCTTACACTTACGTAGTTAAAAAGTGTAATTCATTTACCAGTTTGTAGCAGCTAGGCCGCTGATTTACTGTCTTGGAGAGCCAATCGAAATGCTTCGGGCACCGAACATCGGAAAATATAACATAGACTCGGATAGCGTCATTGAGGGCTTCTCGGGAAAAGTTTTTTTTTTTTTTTTTTTTTTTTTTTTAAATCTATGGGAGATAGAGTGCGTGTATTTAGTCTGCTGTATTGGCTATTAGCTTTTTGCCACAATAATATAAATTATAACACAGATAGAAGATAATGTTATTATTTCTAGACAAAAAATGTTAATTGAATTGAATTAATTTTGAACCTGGGACCTCCAGAATGCGATTCCAAGAGTTACATTCTCGACCACCCCGTTAGGTTTACGGAAATAATTATTTCTAAACTTTCAGAGCCCTATATGAACACTGTTTAATAATACCTTTGCCATGGAAACCGAGCCCTTTTTCGCGGGTTTTTAGGGCTAAAAATAAAAAAAAAACTTTTTGGAATTTTCCTGTGGTTTACAGCCTAAAAGCTAAATGTGTACCAAATTTCAAGTTTCCAGCTCATCTGGAAGTGGGCAAACATTAATGTCAGTGAGTGAGTGAGTGAGTGAGTCAGTCAGCCATGTGGCTTTATATTACAGGGATATAGGGATGAACACGTGCCAGGATACAATAACAATATTAACACATGCACATTTGATGGTCTACTAGTAAACTCACAGATCTATTAAATACACGTCTATGACCTCATAGTCGAAGGCTTGAAGCGTGTATTTGAAAGATCGAAGTCCGGCAACAGAGATTTGAAATTAGATGCTGCGAGACATATTGCCCAGCGATACATCGAGAGCTGACACAACGTATTTTAGAAACACGTTGACGTTTTTAAGGTAATATTTAACCCTGCATTTAGTCTTAATGCTGAGTTTTATTAATATTAGTTCCAGACAGGCATGTTTCAATGTCATTCTCAAACTCCAGAAGAAAGGCGTATTAAGGAACGAAATAGGCCTACGGTTACTTCCTGGTAACGTTTCTCAGGTAATGCTAAAGACGCGCAAAATGATGTTGTACCCCTACGAAGGTAGGTAATTGTCCTATATAATTATTTTCATGTCGTACAATAAAGACCCTTTTTCAAGGTGTGATTTTATAGTTCATGGAAAAATCGTGAGATATGTTAAAATAAACAGAAATAGGGTTTTACATTATTGATGTTATTTGAACAAACATACTGGAACTGTGGAATGATAATTCTTTCACACTGGCTGTGTTTTGGCTAAGGTGGAAAGGTAGAAAGAGACTGAAAAATTCAATGCCATAGCCGGGATTTAACCAGGATCTTCGGCTCTCGGTGCCGCTGCTCTACCACTGAGCTACCATGGCAACATGCCGGTAAAACATTACATTCTCGAACTTATTCTCCATTAAATTTTCCATACCGGACATGTTAGTCAGTTGGAGAATTTAATGTTGTACTTGCATGTTGCTATTATAGCTCAGTGGTAGAGCAGCGGCACGGAGAGCCGAAGATCCTGGTTCAAATCCAGGCTATGGCTTTGAATTTTTCAGTCTGACTCTACCTTTCCATACAGAAACTATGCTCACCATAATGCATGCTATTTAGGATAATTATCATGAAATCGGTATTTTTGGAAACACTACGTTTTTAAATATTATGTGTTCAAAAATACGTTTCGGACTAGTTCCAATCTGGTGGAAAACAGATTAAACGCCACAATGCAATGTGATCTTCTGTCAGTCTCTTCGAGGCTAGAACAATTTTGTTTTTTAGAAGTAAGCTAGTCTCGAAGGGTGGTAAATAATTTATTTGCATTTAGGCTTATTTATGGGACAGTATACGGCTCTATCCACTATTGAAGCCAACGCATCGTCATCAAAGTTGCCATGGCGACTTGCTAGTGACGTCACACGCTATTGATTTGTCTGTGACGAAATTTCGCCATTAATACTACCTATGTTCCCACAGCCCATTGTTGTACAACTGTTCACGGAAATCTTCAGATCCTCTGCTACTTTCAGTCCTATCTAAATTTCTATTTCGTAATATCATAATCATCGTCGTCGTCATGAATAAATCACGCTTAAATACTCAACACCGGTTCATGGTTCTTTCATCTTCCATCTACTTCTATAGGACGATCGATATAGCTCTTTTCTTGGAGTCTCTAATTTTGGAAGTCTGCTATTATCGATCATGATCAAAGGAAGCTTTCATTTCTTGTGACATTATTTAATTCCTTCTGTTATAACGATCGCTTTCCTTATCTTCTGAAATCAACAATCCTGTTAGGCTAATTCCAACAGATGTCTGAAGTAACCAGGGACATAGCCAGAATTTTTGTTCGGGAAGGGCCAACCAGGGGTCTGGGGGGTACGCTCCCGATTTTTTTTTGTAAAACTAAGCCTTCAAATTTCATTTTAACGTATTTTTAAGTTACAAACAAAATATATTTTTAAACACATACCACACTTTTTACTGTCCCAAAATAATAACATTTAAAAAAGGAATTAAACTTAAATTCGTAGGCTTGATTTTATAGTTATTAATAATAGTGTAATATAAAATGCCAAAAGTCTAATAAAACACATTATTTAAGAATACTAAATGAGAAATTGGTCTGCATTTTAATTTAATAATTTAATGAAATGGAAAGGGATTACACAATAATTGTGCATTATAACATTTAGCTTAAATAATACTTTTTAAATGTATTCATTTAAGGTCGCTTTTTAACAACCAAGGCACAATGGGTTCATCATTGTTTTATAGATTCTGACTTTGACTTTCTTATTTACAGCTCTATATTTAAATGTAGTCTATGTTTTAGTCCTTAAAAGCATCGGTTCCCAGCAGCTATTCTTCACTTGATTTCTTCCCCTTTCACATTATTTGATGTTATTACAGGTCCAAAATACTTGAAACAACTGACTTCTTCAAACTCCATTCAACTAAGTTGAATTTTTCTTGATGTATACTCAGTTATTCTTCCACATCTCATGTATTTTGTTTTATCTTCATTTATAACTAATCCAGTGTTCAGTGCTGCTTCTTTGAACAGCATCAATACTTCTTCAACCGCTCTCACCGATCATCCAAGCACTAACACATCGTCAGGATATGCAATTTAGTCAAAAATAGGGTAGGAAATTATGCACCAATAGTCTTAATCATCACTTGTATGATAAAATTATAGCAAAGTGTAATCATAAACCTGCATAGCTTAAGAAGAGTAATCTTTTTGTACATATTTATTTTATTTTTTGTTGTAATTTATTAGCCTACCCCATCCTACAATACCGTACTGAAGACTGAACTATACCTAAAAACATTAATCATAAAACTGTTTTGGAATAAAATGTCTTAATTTAACTCCACTTACTCCCTAGATTATTTTCAGTACACACGTGTAAATTTCTTCACTATAATAATATAGTGAAGTGACCCTCTCTCAGTGAATGAATGAGGTCAGTGATCTTGCGTGACTGTACTTGCTGATTTGAATTTCTCCACTGCATCAATGGAAATGAGGATGAATCATACAAAGATGGAATTACTAGTGTTAAGTGCAATTTGAACGTCGTTTGATGCGCCGAGAACTACCGTTCTGGGTCACCTCTTAGATGAGACAAATAATAGAGTTTCGCCCTACATCTCTTGCAGCACGGCGACCTTGTCAAATTAGTTATTTACACTGTCGTTATTGTTACTGATAGAACGGAAACTTAATTTTTCTTGAGTATTATTTGCCGTTCAGATTAACGTCTTAATTTATTCCTCTCCAAAGTACGTTTACACGACTATGCAAAATGTTTTTGTCCATTAACCCAATGTTAAATGCACAACGGACCTATTATTTCGAAATGATATTTCGTCATATTTTCGCATGAGAGCTAGTGGTTTACTTAATGAATTTAATCCAGTTTGTGTCAGTTATCGGAAAGAATGGTAGAATATAAGTAGGTATCTTAGTACTATATTCAACATTTTTAAATATTTATTAAATCAAAGACGTTTGTGAAATATCAAAGGCGATTTGTGTAATAGCTTTAAAAATGTTGAAGGATGTAGGAAAGTCGTCATTACGTTGGAAATATCACAGTTAAATTCGTATATAATCTTAATTTATTGGTTGTTAGTAGTTATATGTACCGGTGTGAATAATCTTGTGTACAAACCATCCGCTAATATCGTATAAATTAGTGTTGTCGCTGATGACCTCAGTAGTGAAAAAAAGAACCTTAATTTAAAAAGAAATTCTGGAATACTTGTGCTATCTTAATGGTTCTGCCTATACAGGGTGTTAAAGAATAACACCGAAATATTTTACCTGTGTATAGAGGGGACATAGACAAACAACTTTTATTAGGAGATTTTTGCTCTATAGATTCAATTTTTCCTGTTACAGCATAAGATCTCCCAGAGCATGGCCACCACTGGCTTCTAACATTAGACAAAAATGCAAAACAAAGGAAGTTCGTAGTTAACACTGTAGTCAGTAGTTATGAATAAAAGAAGACTAATACAGTGGTGGCCAGTCATGAGATTAGTCTGTAAATTTTGCAGATTATGAAATCTCTAAATTATGATATAGCTGTGGATGAATGATTAAGAATCAGGTTTTTATCGATCACTAGGAAGGCACGAAGTCGATTTAATTAAAATTGTTACCCTATTTCCCGTAGTTATTGACTTATGAGCATCAAATTATAATGACTTTAATGCCCTGTAGCATACACATTTTACGTCATAGAGCAAAAATCTCCTAATAAAAGTTGCTTGTCTATGTCCCCTCTATATACAGGTAAAATATTTCGGTGATATTAATTAACACCCTGTATAAAATATCAGTTTAGCAACTTACTAGATATAGCTTCAGCTTTATTAGCAAATTAATGTATTAATTGTTGATTAGTAAATGTTGCTTGTCATGAAATTATAATTTTAAAAAATTGATATTCAGAAGGGAAGTATTTTATCCACATGTGAATAAATGATGGTCTGGGTTTAGTTCTCTGATAAACGGTGCTTCACTTTATTGATGAAATCATAACAAATCATAACAAATCATAACAGATAACACAGTCCGTATCTTTGCAGCCCAGATCCCCTATCAGACAGAAATAGGACTGGAAAAGCCAAATAATATAAATTCATGGGGAATGGTGAAGAAAAGAGGCCCAATTGCTACAGCCAGGTACATTACTTTTTTTTTTACCTATTAGAGAAGCGAATGAAGGTGGCATTTTGACCAGGAACATGGAAATGCTTTGGGTTATATGTTCCATAGTGGTAAAAATATTTACTGTTATTTTCTACTCCTTGATAACTTACATTCTGTCGCTTAGTTTCAAATTTTAGATCGCGACTTCAAAAAATGATAAATAGAAAACAAAAGTAATTACCAGATTGATTGGTTTCTCGATTGAACAAACGCAAGTTTTATCAAAAATTCTTTAAATTGAATTATGTTCTCTTCGGACTTCTTTGTTTTTTTTTTGTTTGTTTGTTTGTTTGTTTGTTTGTTTGTTTGTTTGTTTGTTTTTTTTTATTTTATCTTTGCTATTAAACGATGTTAAAGAGACTGTTTTGAAATATTGGTAAGTACAAATACAGAACTGTAACCATTGATTTTAGAAGAAAACTTACAGTTCCGCAGAACACACTATCAATTTTTCAAACGCTCACTGCCATGGAATTATTATAAAAGTCTTAATTGTTACATCAACAAAGCGGAATTCTGTTGTGATTACTCAATAAAGGGAAGCAAAACTTTTTACATTATTTTCACCATTTCGAGGAAAATAAATGGTGAAAAGTTTTAATAAATTCAAATCCTGTAAATTACCATGCTAAATGTCATGGGTGACGACCACTCTTCACGTAGGCTATGCGGATTTATAGACTGACTGGTAGACTCTCATTATAAATACCAGTAGCTATTAGTCACAAAGGCGTGAACTCAAAATGATGCGAATTGACTATTTGGATCAAGTGATTATTATTGATCGATATACTGCAAATATACAGAGCCAGGAACTATCAACCTTGGCAATAGGTATAGGTCTATTATAAGCTTATCTGCTATTCTGCAAAACATTATCTTGTTATTCATTCATGATGAAAGAAATACATTCAATTTTCGTCAATAAAATAACGTGATTATTATTTCTTTATATGCACATGATCCATTGAATAGGCCTACATGAAATTTCGTACATTCTGATATTGAAATAGGCCTACACCGCATTTAATTCTAACATAACTTCCACATTTATGTTTCAGGGTGAAGTTAACCTAATTGTCGAGACCTATTAGCCGTGAAAGGCACGTTTCGAGCAGAGTTGTTAGATGTGTTTGTTGCATGACCCCGGAAACATTGCATTGATTCTCAGTATTCACGTTCTTGTAACTCGTCCTCAGTTTCTTGTAATTCTTAGAACTGAGACAAAATTAATTTATTGTATGGAGATTTCATTAGAGAAGACTGGGGCCTACTCATAGTTTCTCCTACGGAATAGGTTTATTCTATTTTGCGGCTGGTATTTCTTTACTCTTAGTTGGGTTTGCAGGGATACCGTCTTGGCCAGCCTGCTCTGTCATAGGCTGCTGTGCAGTGTTGATGATGAATGTTTTTACGCGTAACATTTTCCCACTCTCAGATACACTGAGAGTTCATCCAGATGAACTAAGTTACATAAATTCTTTCAGTGTCAGGATAATGAAGATGGATGGAAATTCTATCTCTATCTGTGCTAATTAAAAGGTCACATTGGATTCTGTGTTAATGCATTTACATTATGAGGGAACTATTTCATACCTTAAATTAATTAAAGTCAAGCTGGGATTTTTTTTATGTTTGGCAGACGTAAGTCCATGCCTCCTATATGATGGATGCGATAATGGAGTCAGCTTTTAATATCAGCGTGCATACTGCAAAAGATGTTTTCACAATGTGCCATTTCGTTAAACAAAAAATGTAGGCATCCTTACTACTTAAAATGCAGATTATTTTATTCAGGCTGCCTATTGCCTTAGTTTAAGCTGAAATACTATTACAATATACAGTATTATAGTAAATTACAAGCTAATTTACATTTAACAACTCAGAGGTTCACAAACGCTGAAAACTCACACATCTGAAAAAAAGTACTGGTAACATTATTAGAATAAATAACTGGTCTTGAAAAAAAAAGAGGATTTATATAATTATTTTAATATAAAGTAAATTTGGCAGCAGATTAATGATTTATAACACATTCATCTTTAGGGGTTTCTCATCCATTGTTGCTTTACACCATACTATATTATTTACTGTGTTTAAAACAGCCTGGATACTGTAAATATACTTCGGGATCCGTTTGCACCAACAGAGGATAAAACGAATGGTGTGCCCTGTAAAACTTTATCTTCATAGATTATGAAGCTTTGCCCACAGGGAGGATTTTCAGAGTGAAAAAGCGTTATGTATATTATTTTACAGATTTGCGGCATACTATTTAACTATATACCGAAATCTGGTACCTCTCCACCTGAAATTGTGATTTTGTGATTGTGATTTGTAATTGTGATTTTGATACATGGTGGAATCTGAACAGCTCTCCCCAGGTATGGAGATGAGACTTCGCATTTTCATCTAATGAAAGGAATGCAACCCTTGGACAAAATCTATATTAATAAAAATGAATTTACAAAAGGGTTGTTGCCGCATCACTTGAGAACGGCTAGACCGATTTGGCTGATTCTTTTTTTGTTGTGTTCGTAATTGTCACGACAAGGTTTGTATGGAAGAAATTTTTTGGAAAATCCACGGGAAAAGTCGGAAATGTGAAATGAGGCAAAGTTAGAGTTTTCTGATGTCAATTGTTTACATAACGAAACTATTGTTTACGATGTTTACATTGGGCTTTGGATACTATATTACAATACTGGGCTTTAACAAATGCTGATACTATCGAAGTATTTAATACATAATTGTGAAAATATTCTTGACGAATAAAATCCACGAAAATAAAGCAGTCACATAACTTTCTCTACCCTCGACATGGAAAATATCATTTTCTCACTTCACATTTTGATGTAGAATAAGCGGTCGTATTGCAGGGACAACTTACGTGTTTGCCAGTGAGTATGCTATATCGGAAGTCGGTAAAAAATCCTATCCACTGATACGTCACTCATAGCTGTAGGTTTGCATTAGTTGAGAAATAGGCCTAGGAATGTTTTTCAGAGGCCCTATGCATCTAAAAGAAGACAAAAAAAAGGGGATGGAACATTTTCAGTCCTACGCGCGCAGTATATTATGTCCCAGGTTTTTGGGAAGGAAAGTATGAAAGTGATATTGAATTTCTTTTTTACCTCAGCCCCGAAACGATTGTATGGTAATATGAGAGTGAGAAATACAATTTTCTGTCAAGACAATACAATCTTATGTAACCGGAAATTCTTTTTCTTCTTATTTGCACTCCTCCCAGGCATAGTGTGTAGAAGCAATGGAATGCAAAATTCTACATCCTCTATGAGCCATAAAAAGCTATATCTAGCGTTTTCTGAGGGAAGTCTGAGTGCCATATGTCGTTCTTCCTCATTTCGAATTTTACATACATGTTATATAAGGACATAGAGTTTCAACATCGAAAGTCCTCCATAAGTTAATTTCATATTACAAAATACAAAACCCGAGTGACGCCGGGACATTTAAGATAGTAATAAATAAAATAATATAAAAATCAAATATATTAATATAAAATATAATAATATAAAATAAAATATAATAATATAAAATATACTGTATAAAATAAGACATAATAATAATAAGTAAAATAATATAATATAATATAAATAAATTAAAATAAATAATAAATAAAAACATAAAAATAAAATAAATAAAATAAAATAAAATATAACCAAACCACTAAATTTTCATACTTAAATATGCCGATGAAACTAAATATATGAAATAAAATTTGAGACTCACGAGCCGGGATTCGAACCCTGGTACCAAATAGCAAAAATCCAGTCAGAGGGCGCTTATTCAGCGCTTGGGCGAAGGGGGACTTCGAGTGGTAAGGCTTTAGCATGGGTGAGTCATTATATACAGTGTTACAAATTTCACTCACTGTAAGGCGACGAGCCCACACCTTACAAGCCCTACCTCTCACATCAAACCGCCTTTTAAACCGCATGCCCACTCTGACATTCAAAAAAATTTAGTTAAAAATGTCTTCATTACATTAATTGTGATACGCGTTACCTGGCAATACCTCACGCTAGGTGTTAACACTACGGGCGTGGTAATATTGAACCGGTAACATGTAATATTTTTCATCACATGAGCCTTAAGTTTTAATGTGAAATAAACCAAAAATTGTATTTTGGTATGCGAAAATACACCGAAAATACGCCAATATTTGTACCCAAATTTGACGTTTTTATTCACCATAAAATGGGATTGATAGTGATGGTATATATCCTGAAAAAAGGTTGTTGTATGGTTCAGTGTAGTCTGTTAGTGAATAAATTAATGAATTTCATATTGCTCCTTTGAGGGAAAATTTATATTATGAAGTTAAAAATCCCTTTAGGCAAGCCTACAGGCTGAGGTAGATTTCAAAGTGCTTTTGGTTTAATTTACTGTCGCTCCATAGCACTCTTCTTCTTTAGCCTTGGCATGACAAACCCGCAATAATAATTGCAAAAAAGAGGAAAGAGCACTTTTTCAAACATTTAAATCTCGCCTTAAATGAGAGCTATCGAGAAACTAAATATTGCTTTGTAGAGTACTCATCAAGAGCTTTTCAATGATACCCCACAAGACGTGGTTTCAAAAATTTCGAATTTCCATCCCCCCCCACCCCCACTCGTACCCCCAAAACACCCGAATCGTTGGTGTCACTGTGAACTCCATAGGGAGTACTCTAATTTATTCAAATAAAGTTTCCCTCTATACTTCATAGGGACCGAGATAAATGTTTTAAAATTTCAACCCCCTCCCCCGACCACCCCCTTGGGCCAATTTTGCTCATTAACGAACTTGTCCGAACTATTGGGCCTAGAAATGACATAATAAAATTTGGTTCAAATATCTTCAAAATTACGGCCGCTATCGTGTAAAGATATATATATATATATATATAAATATCACAATTTTTTTTTTGAACGGGCGGTGGTTTCGTACTTAGGGAAGCATGAAACGTAAAGATATGAAAGAATTTTTCGAAAATCATGACATGGTATCCATTGCAATAGGTAGATTTTTCTTCGAAATCTACCTAAAAATTACCACCCCTCAAAAAGTCAGCTTTAGGATCACATGGGAATGAAATCAAGATAATTCAATAATATTAATCTACTATTTTATTAACTATATACAGGATATAAACGTCTTTGTGACTTGAAATTGTAGGCCTATATTAATTTCCAATATTTGATCTTGAATACCAATATCAGAATATCTGTATATGAGTCTATTTATAAGCGGAGTCAATAATGATTAAAATTTAAAAGACGAAACTTATATTAATTATTATTAATTAACTCTATATTAATAAACATGAATTTACAAAAGGGTTGTTGCAGCATCACTTGAGAACGGCTTGACCGATTTGGCTGATTTCTTTTTTGTTGTGTTCGTAATTGTCAGGACAAGGTTTGTATGAAAGAAAATTTTTGGGAAATCCATGGGAAAAGTCGGAAATGTGAAATGAGGCAAAGTATTGTTTACGATGTTTACATAGGGCTTTGGATACTATATTATAATATTGGGCTTTAACAAATGCTGATACTATCGAAGTATTTAATACATAACTGTGAAAATAATTCTTGACGAATAAAATCCACGAAAATAAAGCAGTCACATAACTTTCTCTACCCTCGAAATGGAAAATATCATTTTCACATTTTGATGTAGAATAAGCGATCGTATTGCAGGGACAACTTAAGTGTTTGCCAGTGAGTATGCTCTATCGGAAGTCGGTAACAAATCCTACCCACTGATACGTCACTCATAGCTGTAGGCTTTGTATTAGTTGAGAAATAGGCCTAGGGATGTTTATCAGAGGCCCTATGCATCTAAAAGAAGACAAAATGGGATGGAACATTTTCAGTCCTACGCGCGCAGTATATTAACTTATGTCCCAGGTTTTTGGGAAGGAAAGTATGAAAGTGATATTGAATTTCTTTTTTACCTCAGCCCCGAAACGGTTGTATGGTAATATGAGAGTGAGAAATAAAATTTTCTGTCAAGACAATACACTCTTATGTAACCGGAATTTCTTTTTCTTCTTATTTGCACTCCTCCCAGGGATGGTATGTAGAAGCAATGGAATGCAACATTCGACATCCTCCATGAGCCATAAAACGCTATACCTAGCGTTTTCTGAGGGAATAGTCTGAGTGCCCTATGTCGTTCTTCCTCATTTCGAATTCTACATACATATTATATAAGGACATAGAGTTTCAACATCGAAAGTCCTCCATAAGTTAATTTCATATTACAAAATACCAAACCCGGGCGACGCCGGGCCATTTAAGCTAGTATGAAATAAAATATGAAATCAATATATTATACTTAACTGCTGCGATTGTATCTTGTTAAGTGATTAACTAATATCCTATTCTATATAATGACATACCTCATAGTCTTGCGATATTCTATCCCACGTTTTAGATATATTGGTTCCAGTATGAGGACTTATTTTAGTTACACTGGGTCAGGTGTAGCTTCAAATTTCGCACACGAAACTACATTTTTAAAGATAGTGGTGTTTCTACTGGTGTTATAAAATGGCTTTCCAGTAATTTAATTTTAGAAAATAGAGACAAAACCCAACGAACTATTTTACTCTTAACGAATTTCCTGAAAGCATGGGTAAAAGAAATGTAAAATTATTGGGCATATACCTAAATTCTAATTTAATCTGGCATGTTCATGTAGACAGTACATGTTATCCAGAATGGTTTACCTATTGAGAAGTATATGACATGATAAAGTTCTACATCAAAACAAATATATTTCGGCTTTTTTGGGAGCGATTTTAAGTAAAGCTTACTATTATATCAGTATTAAAATAAGGGAAATCTTACTTTAACAAAAGAAGTAACCGCACCTATAGAACTCATTGCAAATTTTTCATACAATAACGATCACAACGAAGTATATAATCATTTCGTATTTGAACTTTTATTATACGTCCATTAAAAATCGAATTATTGTTAAATAATCATGTGTACTTTCAGAATGTTAGACATATTGAGAAAGTGCAGGTACCGTTCACAAGATTAGGAAAAGTGACATTTAATTACCTTGTTAATACATTAAGTAGTACAGGATTATATAATAAAATACCTGCTCAACTAACAGTACTGAATGTCACTAGTTCAGAGAAAAGATTAGGCCTAAGGCGTAACGATCATAAAAATCAATTTTATAGTCTGACTTAATATATAGACTCTAGTTTTAACGGGTAAACAGTAATGTATTTTGTCCGCCGGCGTGGTCTTGTGGTTAGCGTCGCTGACTACAGATCCGTCGCCCCGGGTTCGATTCCCGGTACCTCCTCGGATTTCTCTGAGGTAGGGAGGTCTGGTAGGGGTGCACTCAGCCTCGTGATTCCAAATTGAGGAGCTACTTGATAGAGAAGTAGCGGCTCCGGTCCAGTAAACCACCATTAACGGCCGTGGGTGTCGGCATGCTGACCACATGCCCCCCAATCCTGCCATCTGCCTACGGGAGATGATGCAGCGGTCGGGTGGTAGGCCAAGTCCCTCCAGGGATGTAGCGCCACAGAGTTTAGTTTTTTAGTAATGTATTTTAAACTTAATTATTATTGCATGGCCTGAACATTAATAATAATAATAATAATAATAATAATAATAATAATAATAATAATAATAATAATAATAATAATAATAATAATAATAATAATAATAATAATAATAATAATAATAATAATAATAATAATAATAATAATAATAATAATAATAATAATAATAATAATAATAATAATAATAATAATAATAATAATAATAATAATAATAATAATAATAATAATAATAATAATAATAATAATAATAATAATAATAATAATAATAATAATAATAATAATAATAATAATAATAATAATAATAATAATAATAATAATAATAATAATAATAATAATAATAATAATAATAATAATAATAATAATAATAATAATAATAATAATAATAATAATAATAATAATAATAATAATAATAATAATAATAATAATAATAATAATAATAATAATAATAATAATAATAATAATAATAATAATAATAATAATAATAATAATAATAATAATAATAATAATAATAATAATAATAATAATAATAATAATAATAATAATAATAATAATAATAATAATAATAATAATAATAATAATAATAATAATAATAATAATAATAATAATAATAATAATAATAATAATAATAATAATAATAATAATAATAATAATAATAATAATAATAATAATAATAATAATAATAATAATAATAATAATAATAATAATAATAATAATAATAATAATAATAATAATAATAATAATAATAATAATAATAATACACATTTTTAATATAACGATAAAGCTCTACGCTGTGATGCATGGGATGCGTTCGCTTCTCTCGTGCAACGGGCCCGGGTTTGATTCCTGATCTGGAGAAGTTACCTGAGGTTTCTTCAGGGGGTTTCCCTCGCTTTTGAGACGAATATGGGTAACTTTAGGCCTTTGTGGTGGTCCCCTGATGTCACCTGGTCGTCATTATCATCTTCATCTCATTCACGCTTTGTTCGGAATGAGTGTGTGTATATGACTGGTGTGTAACGTCCTATGTGTCCGTATTGTCAAGGAGGTGACCCCGGCTTTGGGATGATCACGCATCCGAGGAGACACTCTAGGTCCTTGTCTCGTCAAAAAAGTATGTATGTGATCCATAGAAACTTCCTCCTACTAGTAGTCCCGTGCTAAAATTTAACTTCTCCTGTAAGCTCCTCGAATTCTAATCTCGAACTAAACCTTTTTTTTTTACCTTACAATCCTCGAGTCGAGAAAATAGATGACTCATTATAATATATATATATTTTTTTTATTAAACTAAACTAAACTCCCTGGCGCTACATCCCTGGAGGGACTTGGCCTACCACCCGACCGCTGCGTCATCTCCCGTAGGCAGATGGCAGGATTGGGGGGCATGTGGTCAGTATGCCGACACCCACGGCCGTTAATGGTGGTTTTCTTGACCGGAGCCGCCACTTCTCAATCAAGTAGCTCCTCAATTTGGAATCACGAGGCTGAGTGCACCCCTACCAGACCTCCCTACCTCAGAAAAATCCGAGGAGGTACCGGGAATCGAACCCGGGCCGACGGATCTGTAGTCAGCGAGGCTAACCACAAGACCACGCCGGCGGACATATATTTTTTTATTAAATGAGAAATTTCCTCAAAACAGAGGTTTGTCTCCAACCAAACAAATACAACAGTCAAGCACTATCACATAACTCATCCTGACACACAAAATATGATACCACCATTCAGAACTCTACACTGCTCACTACTGCTCATTATAATATAATAATCCTTATTCCTATTGAAGACATCTGATTCGCAGCACTGCTTGCTAAATCGAGGGGTTAGCATTCAAGCTGCGAGTGAATCATTCATTTAAAAATGCAAACCACTTAATTGCTCTTATGACTCATAGTTTACGTTGTACAGAGGGGATGATTGGCATAATCTCCCGGTTTTCAAATATATGTTTTCGTAAACCTGCGTTCCCATAATTCATATTGAACTCCCCTACATGTTAAGATGAAAGTTATGGTAAAATATGAATTATTAATTATTAAGTAATTATTTAATTATTCATGTGATTTCTTTCTTTCTTTCTTTCTTTCTTTCTTTCTTTCTTTCTTTCTTTCTCTTTCTTTCTTTCTTTCTTTCTTTCTTTCTTTCTTTCTTTCTTTCTTTCTTTCTTTCTTTCTTTCTTTCTTTATCGTAGTGTTACCTCTCCGTTTTAGGAATTAAGCGACCCAAGCCACCCGGGCATTCGTGTGATTTAACCGACAATTCCATACGCTCATAATGTTTAGTAATTTTTGTATGGTTATTTAACGATGGTTGTGTACTGTTACTTAGGCCGGTAACCGTCGCCCTAGTGCCGGATTTTCTTTCGCACACGTAAATTCCAACGAGCAGGCAAGAAAAACCGGTTGAAAAACTATCTACAGGCCGTCATGGTTTCTTTTTTGAAAAAGGGTGTAACTAAGAACTTGTAAGAATAATACTTATGGAGTTATTAGAGGTTAGTGGCCTAGTGCATACTTGTATTATATGTAATTCTAAAACTTTTAGTAAATCCATTTAATACCTAATTATCATGAATGTGGACAAGGAAAAATACTTACCACATTTTGCCCCAGCAGAAAATAAATTAAGGTTCCGTTTTTCACTTGTCAAATTTGTATAGACTGAAAATATGCCTCAAAATCTTCCAACTTCGCACCTAACACATATAACCCAAAAATTATACTTAACACATGAGTGCACTAAGCCTTCGAAATAATTTTAGTATATTCAGTAAGATACGGATACAATATATGCACAGCTTGACAATGTATCATATTATACGCAATTTCTTATAAAAAGTTACAATATGTAACACCTACATGCTTCGATACATAGTTAAGTACCACCTCGACTAAGTTACATAATCGGCTGGTAGGATACTGTCTATAAATGTAGGCCTAGCATAACTCTTACACTATGGTTATTTAAAACTGATACAATTAACGCAATAAGCTACTTACCGCCTTTACTGAAATTAACTATGCAGGTGTATACAACTGTAGATTACAAATAACACATTGCATGCCTTACATTATCAAGAATATGATTGTAATAACATAGATAATTCAGAACATGATGATAAATATATGTGTAACTGTAATTCTGGAGATCTGTCTTTGTACATAGAGGAACAACTGTACATAATTTTTAAGACTTTGACCTTATAAGGATTTAATTTAAAACGTTTTTAATTCCTTCCACTTATATTGGAAGTCAGCTTTGTCTCCTATGGACCTTATTTGCTTATAAAGTTATTACAGACAAGCATTAAAAACAGAAATAATAATAATGAAAAGATTCAAAATATAACTAATGTAATATTTTGTTTTAAAAAGACTATGAAAATTCCGAAATTGACCCAAAATTGCCACATAAATGACCTATCTCTTGAAAATGACGTAATATACAAAAACAAACTGACTTTATTTAATCAGTTATTTCATTATACACATTTGTATATATTCGAACTATCTTTCAACCTTCATATTGAAAAAGTGCAAAATCACCAAATGCCTTGTCCTAGTCATTACATTTAGAGATTTATGTTTCAACAGAATTTCCAGGGGGGAGGGCAGCTTCCCTACCTTGCCTCTTTCTCGGACGCCCATGGCTGTATTGTTTTCCATCTTGTACTACCAAGTTGACAGTACATATTCTCAAATCTATATGCAAAAGCAGAATATTTTGAAAATCACTTTGTTTTGGTCGTAACAAGAACTCTTCAACAAGACGTTCCTTTTTTAAATGAAGTTACATTTTTTAGTGTATATATTTCTTTCTTTCATGGCATATGTGAACCCAGGTCCCAAGTTAATTCCTTCTCCTCTGATAATGCTTTTAGTTTCCTGGAACTAGTTCAAGAACTTTGGATTGAGTCAATTAAGACAAGGGATTCTTCTTGAAATTTCTCAGAATGTTGCCAAGATGGGCTGGACATTACCACAAGTTCATGACGGCGACTTTATAACCAAGAGTTTTAATGAATGTGATAAATTATTAATGTAACCTAATTACATAAAGCTGTTGTTAGGAATAATAGCCAATGTCATTTGATGTAAGCAGGGCCCGGAATCTTAGGTTTTAAACAATTTTGTTCCTTGCTAGCTAAGTGTGATATTTTAACGTAAGTATTTGTTATATTTTCATAGCAGTCACGTAGTCCATCTTATAAATCCTAAAAAGGCTAAATAAGATGTTAAAACTAAAAATGGCTAAAACTGATTTTCAATTAAAGTACGGTAACTACTATAATATGTAATTTATTAATCGAATTATTATTATTCTACTAAAATTAATTTTTAAATATCTGCCTACATTTTGCATCTTGCTCATTGTTGCCAGTAGGCTTACATTATTTTATAAGATAAAATATAGCATTGCATTTTGTAATTTTGTGATTTTGTACTCCATTTTCCCGGTAAAGGAAATCGTTAGTAAACCGAAATACCCGGTTTCTTTAGAAGAAAATTAAAGGTATTCTTAATAAATTTACAATTATAATTTGTTCACACTCCATGCAAAAGCAAGACGCCAAAGGTGAAGTTTTTTTCTTATTCTAAAAGTTGATTGATGAATTAAAAAACGTTGAGAAAATGTAGTGGAGTTGGAAATGATAGGGGTAATTCTAAAATTAAGCAAAAATTATTTCTATAGATTTGTGGTTCAGAACAATGGAAATGTAAGTAAAAATAAAATGAATTAATACATTTTTCAATGTGTTTATTGTTCTTACTAAAGTGATTGTCGGAAAATAGTAAAAAACTAAATTAAAACTATTTTATTATATTTATAAAACTAAAACACGGGTTATAAAAACCTAAAAATCCGGGTCCTAGATATAAGTAATAGATTGTACATTTCTGATAGTTGTCCTGTCTCGATCTGGTTGAAGTGATCACACACACGCTTGGAAGAGCCAAAAACACAGATAAGCCTGCTGTAAAAGTACGAATTTGCATTAAGGTACTCATGCTGCACAATGAAATCAAGTAAATAAAGTAAGAAACACAATTGATAGAAAAAGAGCCGCCATTATAGTAATTGACCAAATAATAAACGGTAAGAATTTTAAAAGGCTGCAGCAGTAAATAGAGAAAAACAACACTATGGATCTTGTTATGGTTATTTTGCTGATAAATATGAACAGGATCAAATTCCGCATTTACAAAGGCAAGTTCCGCTTATAATAGCCATGTTACAGTCTGATAATACCACAGGTAAATTTCTCAACGAAGATTTTCTGTTATTTAAAACCCATAGACAATTTCCGCACGGTTTGGAGCAGGAAAATGAAAAAGGTGACACTTTATTTACTGCCTGTTCCAGACTTAGGATTGGTTGATTTATAAGAAAATTGTTCGATGTATTTTCTTTCGCCTTTCGTTTTACAGTATTATCACACTTTTCTTCTGCATTTTTTTATCAACAAATTCTTGGTAAATCATTTCGGTAAACTGTATGTACTTTAACATTACATGTATTTAGTGAACTGCATCTTCAAAAATGTTCACCCCTTTTTAACATCCAACAAACTGCTGTTTGGTGCTCGAGGTACCATTAGGCATTTCTCAGTCAGTATCTTCAGGTGCTTTGGATTTCCGGCAAATCTTCTATTGGATATTTCTTTACAAATTTTGCGTGATTTCTTAACAATCCTTCACAGTCATAAATTAAATTTCAAAACACTTTTTAATAATGACTATGGCTGTCTCCTAATTTGATTTTTCTCTGCTATAACAATTGCCCATGCATGGCTGCAATTTTATTTTCAAAATTGATAAAAAAAAACATTTATATAGAAAATATTGTCTTTTATAGACTGACTTTAATAGGCTGTATCTTTTGGTAGCTCTTGGACTGGACAGTTATGTATTTGTGATTAATTTCTCTCTGTACAAATAAATTGGTGTATTATTTTAAGTCAAAATGTCGATAAAGGTAAGTTTATACTAACTTTTTCTTTCTAGAACACGACTGAAAAGGAGGAACTAAATGTTGAACCTATGAGGGTTTGAGGGAGGAGAGGACAAGGAGCACATGTTTTACATATCTAAATGCAGAACACACGAACGGCAATAACAGAAAAAAATATGAGAAAATCCCATAATCATATTATATACAGGTGTCCCATTTATCTTGTAAACCTCAAATAACTTCTGTGTACGCTTTTCTTGAAAGCTATTTTGCAGGAAGGGCCTAACATGGAGCTTTTGGTTCTTGTGCCTACATTATTGTAACAGATATAAGTGAAGTCATCATTTTTTTGAAATGGCACCACGTATTTTACCAAGTCCAATGGATTGCCATCTTTACAACGAATTCAAAATTTTATCATGAAGGTATCTCTGAAACAATAACAGTAACACAAGTAAAGATCTGGAAGCAGGTACTGTGGTTCTAAAGTGTCAGGTTTCAGTACTCTTATCAGTATGGACATTGTAGGTACAGTTTCTTTATATGACTTAAAACAACGAAACTAGCATTTTTCTTGTTGCTTAAAGCGATAATTGAATTGATATCATACAAGGATCGTAACTTTTTAAGACTTGCGCACTTGAACTCTAGCTTCGGGAACAGTTGTTTGTATTTAAATTTTATTTCACTTAACTTTTTTTAGGGTTTTTCGCTATGGTAGAAAAAATATGATAAACGTGTGTGAATTATAATATAATAGAATCTCGGAAACATAAAAAAACCCGACTTGGTCTCCTGTTTTCAAACTTTTCCTCGATTTGTTAAAACACACTTCCCTACGAGTGTCGCAATACAGGCCACTATTTTGTGTTTGCTGATAACTCCATTGCATTGATTTTTCGTAACTACATTCGGGAGTCATACTTCCATATTTTTTTTTATCGATTCAGTAGTTTTTTATGTACCGGTAATCCTTAAATAAGTATGTTCATAAGACTGATACTAAGTCCCATCATTCGTTTAGTATGACCGTAAGCGTAGCTGCTGAATCAGGAATCATTTTACATGGAGAACAACCCATGCAGTCACTGCAGTAATCTTAGAAGTTATTATTGTAGTTTAGAGTAGGATTATTCGAATGCAAATATTTCCAACACTTCTAACTTTCTATACCTTAATTATAGGTATTGTAGATAAAGGAAGTATTGTATTCGTCGATATAATTTTCTGAAGTCTGTTGAGTCCAACGACATTTTCATACGAAATGGCACGAGTGCTTTTCAACTGATCGATGAAGTCACTTAAAGTGATTTATGTGCAGAAGATGTAAATCACGAGTTGTATTTATTATGAATGTTCCACGAATAAACCGAACTTATACAAATAATGAAAATCATAAATTAGATCCATAACAATTTGGCGATATTTCAAACACTTAAAGCAAACGACATCTTAATCTCCACTGAGCCATGATTTTTTCACATAAATGTATAATAAATAACGAAATTATATGTTTTCGCTGCGCACACGTCTCATAAATTCATGATCAATAAGGAACAGAAATAAATTATTAGCGCTAATTCTTTATTGCTCTTATTATCGAACGTATAAGAAAGATATAAATTCTTTGTTAGATAAGGATAGCAGGGCTTGAAAATGAAAATTTATATCAAAGAGACCGTCTATACTCTACTTTGGAATTTGCCTACACTTATTACCTCTTCCTTTTTTCTTCCTCCCTATACACAATATGAGACGTCTGGATCTTTAGGCAGTTGCGTTGGTTTTTCAAGGCGGTAAGGTAGTCACTCGTAGGGGCCAGCTAACTGTAGGCCCACCCCAAGAATTGTTCCTGATTCACAATACTTCTTCTGCATATATTGTTGGCCTGGATGACGAAGGAAGCATTGCACTGACTTTCTGTGCTTAAGTTTGTGGGTTTGATCATTGCTCAGATCGATGGCTTTTAGGTGTTCTTAAACGTGGAATACTTAGATTTACGATCATGCAAAGAACTCCTGCGGGACAAAGATACGGTAGGCCAGCGACGGTCTTACGGCTAAATTACGGCATTCCCGTCGTTAAAATAACCAGTCAACCAACTAACCATTTTCATTACGGCTAAATAAAAAAGTTCTACCTACTTTGTCGGGGTACGTCGTAGCGTAATGGTTGAGGCGCTGCGCTACAAACTTGAAGGTCGCGGGATTTGATCCCCGATGAGGTCCTTGGAGTTTTGCAATTGGCCTAATCCTTTTGGTGGCACTATGGCCCTGGGGTCGACTCAACCTCAAACAGAAACGAGTACCAGGAGCAATCCCGGGGGTAAAAGCTGCCGGTGCCTAAGGCTGACAACCATACCACCTTCAAGTTTCCGATTGGCTCAAAATCTGGGGGACTCAACCTCCTGGAACCCTTAGGGCCCCCATGGCCTGTATAGAGAATACTTTGCCTGCTTTGTCAGGAATATATTTCAAAATATCCATCTTTTGCAGATAAATATTGAAGGATGAAAGCATCTGTATGAAAGAGATGAGAAAGATATTTATTTCCCACGGATGAAGAGATGTTCTGCCCACACACGCATCTGTTACAACCACGCACATCCCTCCACCTGTGCAGGTGCATAACGTGCATACAGGTGCATGCAATTGTACAGCATCACAAGTCAAATTATTCCAATATGTTACCATGCATTATTTGCTAAATATTCCAACGTGTGGGATGAAGAAGGGGGATGGTCAGAAAAAAATGACCAGTACAGCAGCTGACGCTGACCACTCCCCTCCCCTCCTGGATTAAAACTCATTGTAGACTAGGGATAAATTTCAATTTGGTTTGGACAATATTTGGACAGTTGTAATATTGTTTTGTTATCGTTGCGAATCAGACAGACTCCCCGGCCTCCCTTATGATGACGCCAGAGGTCACATCTTATCGAGCGGTCGGTGTGGGTTGTAGTCTACCCTTCCAGGCGCAATCAGAGGGTCACGTGACACGAGCGTAATATCGATCAGAGTGGTTGCTAGGGGTGACGGGGGGCGCGTGCGGAGGGAGCTGTTTGGGCTGGGTTTTTGGAATATCACTAGTCTTCGAGAGATCATGGTGGCATGTATATGAAAGTACTCCGTAGAGAGGCAACATGGGGACCGTTCTCAGCTTTAGCCCGCGAGAGAGGCGCCCCGTATATACTAGTAACACTGGGGGTGAATTCACCCTCAATAATTTTAGTTACGAGCAGCTCAACAATGCTAAAAACCGGGAAAACAAGGGCGTGACTGCCGCGGCCAACTCGAATCACAACAATATCAACAACAACAATGAAAACGCTAGGATTATCTCAGAGAAGAATGCTCTGGAGAAGAATTTCAAGAAGCACTCGTTATTCATTAATGCTCTTAGTTGGAAACGCTTCTCCACAGCTAACAATAACAAGAAAAAACTCGACAACAAGAACAAGAACCTCTCAGCGTTCAGACAGCCCTTGGTGGACAACATCCACCCCTTGGTTGTGGACAAGAACAAGAATATCTCATGTTACTACCCTGCCGCCCCCAACAAGACTTCAACCGCCTCCACCACCACCTCCAGCACCGCGACCACAGCGGTTGCCGGGAGTCTGGACATAGTTCGGGCCAATAACACCAACAATAACAATAACACAAACCATTGCGACAAGTTGGCGCCCAAGGCTGTGCTATTGCCCAATCTTCAGGCACAGTCACAGCATCCGCCGCCCAAGAAGACGGTCATCCAGGCGTCCACGTCTGAGCTGCTCAAGTGCCTGGGCATCTACCTGCATTCCAAGTGTTACCGGCTCAAGGACTTCCAGGCGGGAGACGCTGTCATGTGGCTCAGGACAGTGGACCGCAGCCTCCTACTACAAGGATGGCAGGTCAGTCAAGTAATCCTTATAAATTACAGTGCTTGAAGGTGAATGCAATATCTTCAGAACTCAGACAATAGTTTAAATATATAACTAAAATGAGAGCGTTGCATAATTTTATTTAATATCCATAATAAATAAGAGTTTTTCCGCCCATCGTCTAACGTATTTCATTTAAGCATGTCGACACCAATTCTTCTTCAAATATCTAGTTATCTTTGTCACTTAAAAGAAGTCTGAGTATAATCTAACGTTCCCACTTATGCGCTTAGCAAAATGTTGTTCTTTATTTTGCATCCATTACAAAATGCATTTGTATGCCCACATGTAGTCTATAAGTATTTCTTTCGTAACGCATTACATTCTAAGTACAACATTATGGTAAACACTTGGGATTTTCAAACCTTTACCTGTCCATTTATTCGCTTACTCCTGAAGTCTTGGCTATAGGTTTACAGCAAAAGGAACGCAACAGAACGACTAATTTAACTAAAATCTATTTAATAAAAAATTTCCTCGACAGTTTAAATTGTTAAGTTTGGAGGCTGTTTTACTACAGGATTTGCATACATGGTATATTTATCCATAATTTATGAAAAACCATCATTTATGATATTCCTTGAATATAAAGGAAAGTGCATTTGTGTATTTTGAGTTTTCAACCTTAATTTATTATTATTATCACTGCTGCCTGAGAACACTACAGCATGCAAATGTGTTCATTTATTACCAAAATGTAATTGATATTGATATGTAATTAAATATATAATTTCTGAACATACTGCCCAAACAAATAGTAAACTATTACTTAAAAATTGTGCAAAAAATTTCGTTTTCTAAATGCCCATTTAGTAGAATTTTCTCAGAGGCATACCAAGGGAAATCGGTAAGTAATCATAACTTAGGATGCAATGTCTGAAATACGTTTCAAATATTAAGAATCATAAGTAGGGTACGTATAGTAAGAAACCTGAGCTCAATAGTTTTGTAGCTTGTGCTTTGATCATGCGTGGAGCTAAATTGGGTCAGATCCGGGCACAACATTAAGGCCTAGTACTACCGAACAGCCCCTCTTCTATATGTAGATATTTACTCACTTGACCGCAAATCTGTACTGCAAGATCGTTCGAACAATCCAATGCAGCTGTTTGCGTCTTTGACGTATTGCTTACATAGAAATACACCAAGATCAAAACTGTTGTTATTCTACCACTAGACGATTGGTAAATGATGAACAGATGAACTAACGTTATTATTAGAATAAAAAAAGAATATAGACAATCCATGGAAAAAATTATATGTGAAATTATAGTCTCAAGTTAACTTTGCAATTTTATTTTACATTTAAATCTATTTAAAATATAAACAATGATTCAATCAACAACTGTTAAAGCAAGGTATCGAATAATTTAAAAAAGAATAAACAAAACAAAATTGCGAACAATATATATATATATTTTTTTTGTAAAATTTGAATTTTGAAATAGATTTTCTTTTCTTTTATATTTAATCATGCCATACACTGCATGCGAGTTTTTCATCCCCTCCACCTTGCCAATATGGCGACTGTAATGTTATCTACGGCCGTAAGCGACGGTGGCGCCATGTTCAGGTAATTGATATTGCGAATGCGAATAAAAATATGGCGCTTGCGAAGATAAAATGGTGAACTACAGTAACAGTACGAAATCCGCCTCCACTACAGCTTAATAAAAATATGAATAACACCATGCATATTCAAATGAAGAACCTAAGATATTACGGTCGAAAAGAAGTTTGTTTCATATTCCTAAAATAAAGCACCAATAAAAACAAATTTAACGAAATTATTATTGAAAGATAAGTTATTTCTTTTCAAGTTTTTAGAAATCATAGTTTGTTTATAAAATCGTTCAATTATTACAATTTCATTGAAAAAGCGTTTCATAAATTAAATTCAGTATAGTCAATTGCCTTTCAGTCTCTCGGGTATGCACTGTTTAGGTTACTTCAATTTCCAATTTGAATAAATAAGAAGGCCTATAAAGTTATTTTCGATATATTATGCCATACTTGCAAGTATCTAAAATTTAAACGAAAATTAATGCAAAATTAACAATTAAATGTGTTTTAATTGGCATAAGTTTAAATTTTGTAACAGGAAAAAGGATAAAGGGTAATTTTATAATAGTTCTAATTTAGTCGTTCCTTCATGTATTGAAATGATACCCCCCTCTGTAAAGACATGTTTTATACGGATTATATTTAAGATTTTATCCATTAATAACTTAACTTACTTACTTACTCAATGGCAATAGACAATTCCTAAGCAAGCTGAAGGAATATTTTATGGAACCCGAAGATTCATTGCCGCCCTTACATAAGCCCGCCATTCAACCCTATTCTGTGCTAATTCCATCCAACCATCCCTCGCAAATTCTACTTCCCTTAAATACATTCTAATATCGTCCTCCCACCTACTTCTGGGTCCTTCAAGTGGTCTCTTTCCTTCGGGATGCCCAGTCAATATTTTTTTAGATTTCTTTCTTCCCCCATGCGCGCAACATCTCCAGCTCATATCATCCTCCGTGATTTAATTTCCATTATTATATTCGGTGAAGAGTACGGGTTATGAAGTTAGTCATTATGCAGTTTTCTCCAGCCCCGTTTTCATTTCTCATACATGTAGCTAACAGTATTTCGTTGGAACGAAGCATAAAGAGTTTAATCGGTATGATACATCTCAAGACGTGATTACGTTTAATTTAAAAATAATTAGAACTGTAGTTCACACCCGTGTACAATTATACCCACTTGTAGCCTATTTGTTTTCCATGTCTTATAAGAACAGTAAACAGTTACGTTTCACCAATTTTCATAATTTGTGCAAAAACAGACATTTAGCATTTATATCACAGAACAGGGTTGAATGGCGGGCTCATATAAGTGCTTATATATTTATATAAATAAAAAGCATATGATTCCATTGATAGAGAATCCCTTCTATCAGTCCTGGAGGAAATGGGTTTGGATAAGAAAACAACTAATATTATAAAAGCGGCTATCACAAAGACGTTTTCAAAAGTTAAATTCATGGGTGAACTATCAGATCCATTCGAAATAAGAACAGGAGTGCGACAGGGAGATGGGCTGTCACCGTTGTTGTTCAATTGTACACTTGAGAAAGTAGTAAGAGAATGGAACAAAAATATAAAGAGTGGAATAAGACTGGGTTGCAAAAAGAAGAACCTTAAAATAAATTGTATTGCCTTTGCGGATGATATGGCCTTAGTTGCTGAAACGATGGAGGAAGCAAGAGAACAAATACTTGAACTAGCTAAACAAGCAGCTAAAATAGGTCTTCACATTTCCTTTGAAAAAAACCAAAATCATGACAATCAACAAACACCCACGTCAATACCTCAAAATCCAAGAACAAAAAATAGAAATAGTAAAAGAATTCAAGTATCTCGGAGAATGGATCAGTTGGAATGCGGTGGAATGCAAAACAATGGAATCCAGAAAAAACAAACTTGAAATGGCCTTTCAACTAACAAAAGATACATACAACAAGAAATCCCTTTCATGGGGGTCAAAAATTAAACATTACAGATCAGTAATTAAACCAGAAGCACTGTACGCGGCAGAAACGCTAAACATGAATTTCAAAGGTCAGATGGAGAAACTTGAACTAAAGGAAAGGAAGATTTTAAGAAAAATCATAGGACCTAAATTTCAGGATAATAAGATGATATACATCAAGAATGAAACCCTCTACAAGAAAATTGAAAAACTTTCAGACACTATGCGAAAAAGGAGGATAAATTTCTATGGTCATCTTCTCAGAATGGACTCTGTTAGATTAACCAAACAAATCTTTGACTTCTTCCGCAACCGCAAAACAAAACCCAACTGGTTGAAAGAAACTGAAAAAGACCTAGTTGAGTTAAAAATTACAGAAAATTCACTATTAGATCGAACGGCTAAAATAATAACTAAAGACGAAAATACAAGGTTCCAAGACAGGTCGACACTGAAGTCCAAACCTATTATCTCTGAAGAAGAGAGGAAAAGAAGATCAGAAAGAATGAAGAAATACTGGGCACTTAGGAAGGAACAACACACAAAGAAATGACTGGTTCAACGTACACCAAAGAGGGTGAAACGAAAGAAGAAGAAACAATTGGAAAAATTTTAGAAATGTTTCTCAGACATTATAAAATTCATGATGCCAGTCTATAATCAGAATGTTCCTTATAGTCAACTTTTAAATGAATTCTATTTAATGTCAGTTCCATTCACAGAATAGCTGTTGAATAGTTTTTTTAATGAATAATTACTTGATCAAATACATTTTAATGCCAATCAAACAAATTTCAGAAAACATAAACTACTTCAATTAGGGACACCTAGAACGTTAGCACATTAAAACTCTCCCGTTCTGATGAAAGTGGCTGACCCATTTAAACTCAGATTTATGGAGAGTCTGAATAGGTCAGTCATTTTATCAAAAGAAAGCATTATCGGAACCAAAATAGTTGTCGAGTGGAGTGGTGAGGATAGTCTAAAAGAGAACTATATTTACAGACCCAAAATAAGAAATCAACATTTTCCTCACACTCTCCTAGGAGAGTTCATTTTCTGACTACTTCTTTCTATATGTATTTACATTTCTTTCTTGTTTTATTTCTTTATTTCATTCAAAATAGCAAATAATATTAGAATGTCTTATTTTTTATATATTCCACGGATAGAGCTAGAAAACCGGGTAAATCCAAGATCAATAACCTAGGTCTACCTGCTTTACGCGATCAGTTTGGGTGAAGCAAGAATTATAAACAAAATTTTTTTCACTTTGGGCTTTATCCGGGTAAACCGCCTCTGGGTAAAGCTGATCTTATTTTGTTAGGACTCTGGACATACTCAATATGGTTAGATTAGGTTAGGTTAATTCCAAGTGCCATTCAATCGTATCCTATTCAAACAAGTAGCCTTACTAAATGGCATTTGAAGTGATTATAACACCATCAGTGGCGCCAACTTTTGAAAAACATTGGGTGGGCTCAAAGATTTAAAAGTTGCCATACTCCCGTCCATTGGTTCATGATATATATATATATATATATATATATATATATATATATATATATATATATATATATATATATATATATATATATATATATATATAAGCGGGTTAGTCCTGACTGAATGAATGAATGACTGACTGAGAATCAACGTAGAGCCTAAACTATAATAGTTAGAATCTTGGAATTTTGCTAGTACCTTCGTTTCATAGTATAGGCCTAAGTAAAAACTAAGAAAGGATTTTGCAAAATTTTGATTTTAAATGCCAAAAATCATATGTTTTCGAGGAGACGAAATACCTTATTATAAAATTTAATAAAATACAAGTCACATTGAACATACACTTCTCATGACAACAGTGTATTGTTGGCAGTGTTTACAGGTAGCTTTGGAAGTGCATTATACGGGACTTTGACAAAGTAGATTAATTAGATTAATTTATTGATGAAAATAAATATTGAAATACACGAAAATAATGCACAATGTGATCCAGTCACATAATCACATAACTTTCTCTACCCTGGACATAGAGAATACCATTTTCTGATTTCATATTTTGATGTACTGCACAATAAGAGTTCGTATTGCAGGGACAGCATTTTCAGTTGTTATAGTCTCAGTGTATGCTAACGAGTATGCCATATCAGAAGTCGGTAAAAAATTCTATCCACTGATACGTTATTCATACCTGTAGGCATTGTATTTTTAGTTGAGAAATATGGATGTTTATCATAGGCCCTAAGGATGTAAAAGGATACAAAATAACGTGGAACATTTTTAGTCCTATGCGTACAGTATATTATTATATCCTAGGTTTTGGGGGAGGGAAGTATAAAAGTGATATTGAATTTCGTTTTGATTTCAGCCTCAGAAAGGTTGTATGGTAACATGAGAATGAGAAATAAAATATTCCGTCAAATGTTATGTTACTGGAATTTCTATTTCTTATTTGAAACCTACCAGGCATGCTGTGTAGAAACAATGGCGTGCAAAATTGTACATCCTCTATGAGCCATAAAAAACTACATCTAGCGTTTTCTGAGGGAATAGTTTGAGTGTGATAATTCGTTCTTGCTCATTTCAAATTTGAATTGCCTATATAACGACCTAGAGTTTTGAAAATCGAAAGTCCTTCATAAGTTAATTTCGAATTACGAAATACAAAACCCGAGCGAAGTTGGGCCTTGTAAGTTGAAATATAAGACACATAACATGCAGAATAGGAAGCGCATGGGAAAGCTCACGAATTCAACCAGTTCTAAACGTCTCAATTCACAACAACAAACTCATTGGAATTCTGGGTTAATTACAGGCCTATTGATACGGTTCCAGATATTTAAGTATTATGTTACGTGGTGGGAATTGTTACATTATATTTGGTAACGTAGAACTTTCTTTGCTTAAACAATAAATTATCTACAGAAAAATAATATTAAAAACTGCGAACGAAATTCTCCGAAATAATGTATAAATTAACCAGTCGTTATACTATTGCCAAAGCAATTCTACAATTATATTATAATCCTCGTCGATCTTGTTACTTTTCCGAAATACGTAAAATTGAGGAAGACTGTTCATAGATTTCTAAAATGTTTCATATACCTAGAAGTAATACATAATATTCAAATCGTCTTTGTATAGGCTAAGTTATCTGTTCACCTGGTGACCCTAGCCTGATTAAACAACCCATTGCGGATAAACCGTGCACTGCATTCTAATTACTTTATTCGAATATATGACACACAAAATACAGAATTTAAGTTTAACACCCAAATGACCTTTGCCCTTGTGTGGTTGCCGTTCAGTATTAATTGTAAATAAATACCATTAACAGACAATAATATGGTAAGTTAAGTAATTATTAACAAAAATTATGTTTAGTTTACAAAATAACTTGAGATAAAGACAGAAATTTACAAATTCACCTAGAACTAGAACAAAAGAACCGTGAATAATACAATTAAATGTAAAATTAATAGAGAACGTGTAAATAATACAAGAAAGAGGACTGGAACTTTATATGGATGTGAGACATGGTCCCTTACTCTTCGCGAAGAATATAATCTGAGATTGTTCAGGAAAATATTCAGACCTGAGAGAGATGAAAACGGGGACTGCAGAAAAGTGCATAATGACGGTCGTTATAACTTGTACTCTTCACGGAATATAGTAAAGGTAATTAAATCACTGAAGATGAAATGGGCTGGACATGAGGAAGGAAAGACAAATCCCAAAACTATTTTGAATTGAGACCCGAAGGGAAAATACCACTCGGAAGACCTAGACGTAGGTGGGAGGACAATAGTAGAATAGATTTAAAATCTAAGGGAAGTAGGATTTGCGATGGATGGTTGGATGAAGTTAGCACAGAATAGGGTTGAATGGCGGGCTGCAACCGCGCCAATGAACCTCCGAGTTTCATAAAACAGACTAGCAGATGTCCGCGATTATTTAGATGTTTTATTTAAATCATTTCTTTATCGTGGAATGCACTCCAAAGCCGGAATTTTGGCTGTTTCATTATAATTATTAATCGTTTAGTTTATGAATGATTCGTGAGAAAGTGTTAATAAACGTGTTTTAATTGTTTTGCTCTTTTTTTTTTTGAATTAATTACCGCGGGCACCTGCTAGTAGACTTATAAAATATTGATATGACTATGGTATAAATATAGTACTGTAGGCCTACATGAAATGATTTCATTGTTTCTGAAGGCAAACTTTGTAATAATTGTCTTGAACTCCACACTCTTGTCTTTTATCACAATTCCTTGCTTTTCCCATTAAATTAACATATTTCCTGTGATTTTTATCAACCACAAGCCTATATATATATATATATATATATATATATATATATATATATATATATATATATATTTGAAAAGCAATGTGATTAAGTTTTTTATGAATGCATAAAAAACATAAAAATATGACGGTGGATGTGGAAATTGCGTTAACAGATTAACTAACTGACTGACTCGTTCCTGTAACCCCTATGGTGGTGCATAGGGCCTACAAGTGGAGGTTTCATTACCCATACTAATTTTGTTACGCTTATTTTCCGAGAGAGAGCAGAGGGGCAAGTGGTAAGCCCATCGCCTCTCATGCGTTAACAGATTTTAAAAATTTAATGAACTGAGAAACGACTCAGACAATCGTGAGTGAATTGGAACAAGAGGAGATAGTATTATTATGTCAACAATAGCCTGATTTTAGCTTTCCAGCGATTTAACAAGAAAACATATTTTAGTAATAGTAATAAACTACAGTGAGTCCCACGCAAGAGTTGGCCAATGACGCGGGTTTCTATGTCGCGGCGGACACAGCTCCAACTCCCGAGCGATCGGGTGAAACATCTACGCCAATAAAGCCGCGATCGGTGTAATGATTCAGGTTCTCACATTTACAGTTAAAATTACAATGGAAATAACCACGTACCTCATCACAAGAGATGTTTTCCTCTTGCATACGCACAACACTGGCACCTTTTTAGGGAATTTTCTTTCACGCGCGTAAGTTCAGCTTCCGAGATAGAGTTAATTTCTCTTGTGATATTGTCTTTAAATTCTTCTAACAGTAGCCTGTGTGACTATTATTTATGAGGGAATTTGAAAAATAAAGTGTATAGGTCAATTCCCCACACATTAAACATTACAAGAGAAATTAACTCTGTCTCGGAAGCTGAACTTACGCGCGTGAAATAAAATTTCCTAAAAAGGTGCCAGAATTGTGTGGATGCAAGAGGAGAACATTTCCACCATCTCTTGTGATGAGGTACGTGGTTATTTTCATTGTAATTTTAACTGTATTTCTGAGTACCTGAATAATTACACCGATCACGGCTGTATTGGCGTAGATATTTCACCCGATCGCCCGGGAGTTGGAGCCGTGCCCGCTGCGACGCAGAAACCCGCGTCATTGGCCAACTCTTGCGTGGGACTCACTGTATTTAACAAAATAGGCCTTACGGTAATTATTGGGTGGGCTTCAGCCCCACGGGGCCATGTAAGTTGGCGCCTCTGAACACCATCAATAGTAGTAAAGAGCATTGAAAGTGTTGTTTGTTTGAAATTCATCTTTTCCAAGTTGAGATTGGGGAGATTCCCAACTTTACCCAGTGCTTTCGGATAACATGTAGGCCTACTTCATCCGGGTAAAGCTAGGTTTTCCTAATTCCCAGCTCTACCAGCAACATATAAGAAAATTTGTACTTAGAGCACTAAAGGAAGAAACGGGTGTATCGGGGGTATCAAGGTGCAAACTAAATAACAGTTCAACTGAATTTTACGAAGTTAAAAAGTTCCTCTATACTCAGGAAATTATTGTTCATTATTCTGTATAAGCTATAAAATCAATGGACATGGCAAACGTTGTAAAATCGTTTAAAATAATAAAACAATGTTACAAGAAGGATATTTGTGTTTGACCACACCATAAAGTTTTATGGCCTCCCACGTTCTAGGGTTGTAAGGTGTGAGGGCCAAGTTTATGACACCAATTTCAATCAGTGGTTCTTTACTTCTTCTTCTACCACAAATTAGAGAAACCTTTAATAGTATTAGATCTCTCGTATTAAATCGGACTGCCAGAGAAGAGTATTTTCTCTCTTATATCTATTAAGATATATAGGAAGGTTAAGGGAGCAATTAAATCAAAGTTTGAGTTCCTTCAACGTTTCAGTTGGCTGGCTTTCTGATCCTATTAAGTTCAAAAGACTGTTGCTGTAACTCAGTTGGAACTGACGTCCTATCATTAATCTTAATACACTTACATCTAGATAGCTCTTTGACTGTGACACATCATAGTTTCTTTTGCCTCAGGAACAATATATTTTTCAAAGACCCAACATATCATTATTTTGTTCCAATGGAACCACTTGCTACTGGTTACTTAATTATTCAATTATAAGTATGTAAAAAGAGTTAAGTATATAATAGTACCAGTACTGTAAATTTTCATTAATGTAGGCCTATATATATATATATACATAATATATATACACATATTTTGTAAGGTTAAATATTATCTTTTACCCATTTTGAGTCGTTGCACATCTTATATTTTCATATATTTGTTATATACCAAGATTTGTTATTCAAGAGAATTATTTGAATGCCGTTTCTTTCATTGTGTGGTCTTAAACACTTTTATTTTAATTACCTACAATTTTATGTTTAAGTAACACATACAATCATGTTTGTTTAAGATATTTTAATGTAAAGTAAGGCTTAAAATAATTATTATAATTATTAACTTATATTATATATTTATTAAATATAATCTGCATTTATTGTAAGTACGTCAAAATAATTGGATTGCTAGATACGTCTAGAAGCTTGCTATACTTAAGTAAAGGCGATCAGTTCTGATTGAAACACTACTTACTGAAGGATCAATAAGCATTTAGACTTTTCAGGAAACCCTGAAGGGCAACATTCCTCATAAAATGAGAATAAAATTGAACATACAGCTGTATAATCCTAGTATCCAGATAATTTTATGTTCAGAATTAAGTATAATCGTACAAAACAGTGACCCAATCTCACTTCTTAATCTAGACAGGAAACTAGTCACATTATGTGTTACCTGATTGCGAACAAAAACATAGGCCTAATATTTTATAATGTACCCCATCTTCTGTCACATTAGGATACAGAAAAGATTCTAGTATTTAGAGCAATCTAGCCCATAATTCTGAAAACCTCTCGTCTGTATTGTGTAAAATTTGGCGAAGAAGTCCAAAAAAAGAGCTTTTAGACAATGAATTATCAATGCGATCCTGTTTCAAGCAGATCCAAATCTTAAATAAATTTGAGTCTGAGAAAGGTATCTGTAAGATACTCTCGTTTTCACGAAGCAAGTGGTTTTGTATCGAAGTTGAGTGGCACTAATCTTCAATACACTGTTGTTTATTTATTAAACATTTATATACCTGGACAAAAGACTTCATATTTAAACTGGGTTGGAAGAAGTGAACGTTTGACTTGGTCGGCGCGACTAATGAACGATTAAATAGCCTTCTTCTCACGGTGACATTTTAGTGTCGTGACATCGGTGTCATGGAATGTCGCGACACTTGCTTCTTGTCACATACGAAGCAAGTGTTACTATTTCAGGGAAATTTACTATTCCGGATTTCGTCGTTGCAAGTGCCCCGAACAGGTAGAATTTTTGCTCTTTAATACTTTTAATCTTCTGTTCAGACATTTCCATCCACGCCCGTTCAGATTCGTCCCTTAATTGACTATGTTTGTAGTGCCAGCTTTGACTTGTCCCATAAGCACGGGTCTGTCCAATAGAGACGGTGATCTGTGGTTCATGAATGCATATGCATATATCCATCTTGATGTTACTGTACAATAACAGTGGAAGTCCGGTCATAAAAACCACTAATTGAGTGTGCCTCACAGTACTGTAGGCATATATGACAAAACTTATCTGTCAGTGAAGTAGGTCATTGAGGACATTCAGTCATAGGAGAGAGGTTCCATCTGCCGCTGTGAAGTGAATTCTGGCTTAGCTCAGTTGATAGAGCATTGGCAGGGATAGCCAAAGATCCTGGGTTCAAATCCCAGTATCGGATGAATTTTTCTCCTGTAATATTATCTTACAATATATCCAGTTCTTTAGGTATCATTGTTGAAAATAAAATAACAATACAAATTGCGCACAACGCATAAATCAGCAATACACGTCAACAGTGCCGCGAGCAGTGTGACAGTAGCTTTCTCACGATGTAACTCATGTGAAAATTGACACATTTGGCAGTAGCGCCGCGACACAGACAGTATGGTAGTGTCGCTAGATAAAACATTTTTTATACGTGACATCACACTCGTGACTCAAGAAGTTTGATGATGACACTATAATAATTGAGGAGCTTTTCGCAAAAACCATCCATGGTCCAAAAATTGGAACTTTCAGGAAAAGCAAAAGACCTTCCTTTTCTTGTTTCTACTTTATGCCAAGGGGTTCGCCGTAGCGTAGTGGTTGAGGTGCTGCGGAAGGTCGCGGGTTCACCTCCGTATTACTCCTTGGTTTCACCCGGCCTTTGGGTCATCAACATCCGTCCAGCAACATTGAGAGACGGCAGAACTGGGGTCAGGATGCTGGCACCGCTACTTCTGTAACAAGTAGTTCCTTGGTTGCCTCACGAGACTCAATGCGGCCCGTTCCAGACTTCTCAACTTAAATAATAAAAAAGTACCTGACATTTATCTTGGTCCTGCGGTCCTTAGTCAACAACGTTAACCACTAGAACAAGTTGTTGATAGGTTTGAAAAATTAATCAGCTTTCAAACATGTTCCTCAAACTATATCTGTTCATTCTAGATCCCCTGTCGCATGACAAAGGTATTTCCAACCGAAAGGCTCACATACTCAGTGTAAACTTCTCTACAATCTTCGAGTCCAAGAGATATAAGACACCCAGCATAATGTTAGGCACAAATATCTGAAATGAATGAAAAATATTTCTATCCTGTACCAGAACTAACAAGTATTCCAGATTAATAGTACATTACAAGTATTTGGTGAAGTAAACAAGTCTCGATACTAAGGGAAAGAAAGGAGAAGAAAATACTGTAGCATGTCTCATTCCATTCTAATGGCAATTATAGACGGTTCGCATGTCTAAGTTTCCTCATCCACAAGTGGATGTCTCTGACATTTAGGAAGGTTTAAACGTGCTTTGAAGATCACAGATGTCACTGCTGATTTTTTTACGATTATTTTTTTCAGATAAGAATAAATTTAATGTCTTCCTAAAAAACAACCCATTTTATGAAATAAAGTCAGATCGTTGAAATTATACAAATATATCATAATTATAGGAGTGAAATTAAGATAAATATTAATATCTCACAGATTTCTTTAAAAAAAAAATCTGAGTACGTATTTTTCACACTAAACAAAACATACTTTGAAATGTTCTGAGTTGTGCATACAGTTAACAAACAACGCTTCATTCTAGTATTTCAGACTCCTTCAATAGTTTAATTTAAAGAAAGAAACTAGTTAAATTAATAAACGTTTACTTCCGCAAAGTCATCAATGAGTAGCTACTTTGTTAACCGATTTCTTAAGGTACATTTCAAGTTTTCGCGTATTAAAGATGTCTTTCGGCCATTTTTGTAGGAAGTGTTTCGGTGCTTGCCAGTCTATAATACAAGATCTACTACATACATTGCATCAGAATCAAGGGTGGTTTCCAAAAACGTAACAATGACTTTTAACCACACGTATACTGTGACTTAACTCTCTTCTAAAAGTTTAAGCACAGTGTTTAAGTTACTTCTTACTTCGCCTTATGTTTGGACTAATAATCTTACAAAAAATAATTATAAGAGTAAGAAAGAATTTTTATTTGAAAGTATTTTTGTCTATTTATTTATTTATTTATTTATTTATTCATTTATTCATTTAATTATTTGTTCTGGCAGAGCTAAGTCATTTGGCCGACTTGTCCACTCTACCAGTCAAACGATATAAGTTAAAACAGTTGAGATAACGTATATAAATGCAGAAAACCAAATTAATTTAATTTAAATTAAATTATATTTTAAAACACTTTAAAGCTTATATTACTTTTACAATTAATTAAAATCTAAATGACTAAGGAAACAAGAGCCAATCCTGCACCATAAAACAAAGAAAATGGAAATCTAACTGATAAAAGTTACACTATCTTGAATTAATTTGTTGATTTTTCTATTCAGTTCTCTTTTAAAAGTCTCTGACATTTCATGGGATGGAATTCCATATACAGATAACTGATATGGTGAATGATGACGAAGAGGATGATATGCGGTGTAAAGGGACAATAAGTGTATGACTATATTATGAGCTTGTGTTTACGGTGTCATGAAAGTACAAGTGCGAGAAGCGACACGATAGATTGTACGATGGTGATTACTGTGGCTCGGATGTTTATGACCTAAAAGAGTGGAAAATATGACCGCAAATGAGCCCTTAAAATGGATAAATATGGCCCAAAAATCCTAAATATGACCTAATAAAATAACGAATTTTCAAAAAATAAATGTTCCAATTTAAAACGTTTAGAGACACTAAATTCTTACAGCACATGAATTCAAACATATAATCACTTTTTAACAATTTTGGTGATTTACAGATTTACTTGCAATGAACTTCTATTTTTAAAGAATTTTCTCCTGTTTCCTTTCTTCATCAGCTCCAAATACCCGTAATATTTTGTAGACCTTGCGTGTCTCTATAAAATATGAACAATTATTGTATTAATATTAAAATGCAAATGATTAATTTGGCGTAAAAATTAAATTAATTAAATAAATTTCAAATTTAACTCGGCCATATAGTGCATATACTGTATAATTGTGCTCTTTTACAGAATTTATAACTGAAATATGACGTTAAATTGCAAATATGGCCAAAATATGACCAAGACCACATAACCCAAAATATGACTTTATATGCAAAATAAAAATGGTCCGATTAGGATAACAAACGTGCAGTTCATGTTTAATTTGTGTTTGCGGCGAGAACGGAGTTCAGGATAAAAATATGACATATCATAAACATCCGAACCCTAGTGATGATGTACGGAGAATTTTTAACTGTGAAATCTTTTTGCGATTATTTAGGCGGATCCATTATAACATTTCGAAGGATGACGATACATGATCAAACAGACTTACAATACAATTAAGCGTAAGACATATTGCGCCAACTCAGATCTGAGAGCAGAGCAACGCAGTAATCGAAGTGGGGCATGGCGAACAATTGCACTAAAGTATTTTTTTACGGTATAGGGTAATGGTATTTTTTAACCTTTTAAGCATATGAATTAATTAGTTCATTTTTCTATAAATTCAAATAATGTAATTTTATCATGTTAATATTTTATATTATAAGAGCATAAATCGTAAATGGTATAAATACTGTATTTCCTATTTAAAAACTAGCCTATCATGCGTTCTAATCGTAGATCTAATCGCTTTAAAATGAGATACAAAAAATCTGATGTGAAAGTCTCATAACTTCCTCTGCCCAAATAAAAGTTTGCAGCATTTACGCTAATTATGCTATAAATATCTTATAGCCCCTTCTTTGAATGTTGCGACTAAAAACGCAGGCTATGGGAAAAAAAACAAGTGACTGCAAACGTTTATTGAACTTTCCGCTGTTAAGAATAATTTCCGAAATTTATCAAATATTCCCTCAGATATTTCTTTACTGTAAGCAGGGCCAACAGTACATTTTTCTCACTTCACGTGCTTATATAGAATAAAATGCCTTAAATGTCCGCGTATTGAGTTGTTCACCATGCAAGTTGGTAGGTTACAACCACCCTTCAGAGAATGTTTTTGAAATGGTATAAGCAATCCATGCACAAAATTTAATTGTTAGAGCTGTTTATGAGAAAATAGCAAAAAACAAAATATTCTTCATGTAAAGTCCCTTAAATATAAGAAAATGTTGTCGCCAATCTTCATAGCCTCAGAAGGTACCTAACCCAAATACAAAATTTTGTTTTCGTACGATTTAGGCCTACAAGAAGCCGTATTGCAAAAAGCACGTAGCCTATTCACAGTGGGTTGCTTATAACTACCCTTCAGAGAATTTGTTCGAAAAAATGTTTCAAATAAAAGTTTTAGCTCTTGATACAAGCAATCTATGCGCAAAATTTAAAGAAAATCGTTAGAGCAGTTTTCGAGAAAATCGCGAAAAACGAAAATTTCTTCATGTAAAGTCCCCTTAAAAATAAGGTAAATTTGTCGCCAATCTTCGAATCGCACCTTCAGAAGGTACCTGACCCAAATACGAAATTTTGTTTTCATACGATTCTCCGTTTCGGAGCTAGCCTGTTCACAAACTTCCACACAGACAGACAGACACACACACGGACACACACAGACATGTTTCCAAAAATAGTATTTTTGGATTCAGGGGGCCTTGAAACGTGTATATATGCTAAAAACTCAACTTCGAATTTTAGGGTCGAAAACAATACTTCCTCTACCTATGGTACAGTGGTATTCATCAGAGGTGGCAGTCAGATGCGCGTGAGAGAGGTGACGCATGTAGGAGGATTCATGGGGAGGGGTAAGAATGTTGAACTCCTCTGGCGGGAGAGGAGAAGCGATTGTAACAAGATCTCTTGTTTCTTCACTGCATTATACGATCTTACCGCTCTGAAAGCAACGACACAACTAACCCATACACCCCTCCATGCAGTACGAATGTTTGTTGGACTCGTCTGCATCTACTGAGCATCCATGCCTGGACTGCCACGTCTGATGAATACCACTGTACGGGCAGAGGAAGTAATATATATTTCCAAAGACGAAATCATGGTTAATTTCTGTTTAAAATTTCTGAATGCCATGTTCATTACTTCTAGCAATTATAGGCACTATAAATATTAATATTTCGGAAGGTATTATACGTCTGTAAGTAACTACAACCTCTATATACCCTAGAGTACTATCCATTGGATAGTAAATAAATACATTATATTCTGTGAATGACTGCAATGCATGCCTAATCGAGATATGTGTAGGAATATTTTAAAATATTTAGTAATAAATATAACAATAAATATGTGGATTATGTTAATTATGAATGAAAGGCTTCTAGTTTTCTGACTGCTTATTTATTTTATATACATTCACAGTTATTGTCAACGTGATGTATTTATTTAATAAAATTACATTCAGAGGTGCAATAAAGTTACTTCCTGTTGAAGTAGATATCGTATTCTTCGTTCTTCATATGCTTTACGTTAATTAAAATTCGGAAATAATGAAAATTATGGTAAAGAGAAAACTATTTTCAGTCTGTCACAAAAATCAACTAATAAACAAAATTGTATCAGAATCATATTACTCACATAGTTCTTATCTTCTGGGCAGTCATCCTGAAAATATAACAGTATTGCCATGAATTATTATTGAAATAAATCTATTTCATTCTTATAATTTAAACTATAAGTTTGTTCTTTACACATAGGAAATAAAAAATTAACACACCTTGAAGTAATTACCTGTATATTTTATCCTTCAATTGCACTTTTTCATAATTAGCCTTACAATACATCTAAAAATGAAATGGTCTTAAAAATTAAAAATAAAAACATAAAATTTTCCAACACATGAAAGTAAGGTAGGAAATATTGAAATAGGCAATAGAATATTGCGATGGTTATTTGATTTAGGAAGGTTATTTTTTAAACTAGTATATATATATATATATATATATATATATATATATATATGTATATATGTGTATATATATATATAATACAATGCATTGAGCCTATACATGAATATCAGAAAAACTTTACATACCTGTATAGTGTAAACAGTAGGCTGTTAGCGACTATATTTTGTACGGTTAATGTGGAACTCTTTAAGAGACTTACCAAGCTTTTAAGTTTTTCGACAATTGGGAATGACATTAATTGAAGTCATATTTAGATGGATCCGTTATTTAAATACTCCTGTAAGCAAACATTTAAAGCCATTTTCTCTTGTTTGTTTTATTTTCCAAATATTTTCAAGTATTTGATGTGAATAGACTTCTACAATTTATCACTACATGTAAGTTAAGACACTTTTAATAATATGCTATACATTTGTTCAATAAAACACTTTTAATAATATGCTATACATTTGTTCAATAAAACAAAGTATTTTAAAAATAAGCCGTAACATACTATATATAATTATACCATATGGACTTTTTGTAAGAAATAAAGTCCTAAATTCAGCTTGGCTCATCTGGGGACAAAATAAATATTTTGTTTGATTTTGTAGGCCTACATTGAAAGAAAATTTTGTAAATGTAAATCTGTATATCTGAAATAATACATAAATAAAAAAGTAAACTGAAAATTCGTTTTTTACAAACTTTATCTAAAATTCAAATTCCGAAAAGGCTTAATTTTTCAAACAAAGCAGAGATATTGCTAAAAAATAATAGGCCTAATCAAATTTTGTAGCCGAAGATACATTTCAAAAATAAAAATAAAACAAATTATCCTAAAACAATTACAAACAACTACTTAAAATACTGTACTGGAATGCATTCGTCTCATTAAATCTAACAGAGAGATATCTCAGCCACCTCCCTGTAAGATCGGCTATTTACCACTTGGCAACTGCGCGATCTGAGTGGAGTGCTACAGATCGTAAACAACCTTTAAAGATTGCGTGCTGGAACAAGAAAAATCTGCTCTAAAAAAACTCTGGAATCCATATCGGGTGCACATACGCACAACATAATATTAAAATGTCACACGAAAATCATAACGCAGCGCCCTCAAGGATCGAGGATCAAGAATTCCGAAAATACAGAATTATCCTGAGAAAATCATGAAACAGAAATGCTTGAGAGTAAAGAAAATAATTATTTGCTGGCATACCAAGGGAGTAGATAACTGGTAATACAACTACTTTGCAGTGAAAGTAGGACTAATTAGCATATTTTTAGGACTAATTATTTTGTTTTATTTTTACTTTGGAAATGTATCTTCGGCTACAAAATTTGATTAGGCCTATTATTTTTTAGCAATATCTTTTTTCAGAACTTTAATAGAATGTTTTATTATCTTTATATCCACTTAGATGGAAGTTTTTTAAACCTGTAAGAATTTTTAGTCCCATCATTTTGTACATTTGATAAAAATATCAGATCTAAAAAAATCATGGGATACACTCACATAACCTTCTCTACCCTAAGCATGCTCAATACTTCCTTTTTCATGTCAAATTCTCATACAGAATAAGCGGTCATATTGCAAAAAATTGCGTATTCAATTGTCTCGACGCAAAGGTTTTTTCTCACCAGAAAGTTGTGTGTAGAAACGATTGTTGGTTTATAACCAAGCTTCAGAATTTTTTTAAAATAAAATGTTAGTTCTTATTAGTACAGACAACTTATGAGCAAAATATAGCGAAAACGTTACAGATATTTTCTAGAAAATAGCAAAAAGATATAAGAAAAACGTCAATCTTCGCGTCGTATCCCAAAGAAATAATCTAAGACAAATATAAAATTTTGTTTATATACAATATTTCGTTCTCTAGCTATGCTGTTCACAGGCACATACATTTTGACATTGCGTTATTGATACCATACATCAGATTCATCAATAGCTTTGATTTATTCTATTACACATTTTTATGTTGAGACAATTTTCTAATCATCATACTAATTCTTTAATAATCACCCCTTCTGACCAACCATTATCAAGTCTAAATTATGTATCAGTGTATCTATTTTGTGGTACAGCATAAAAACTTGGGATAAGGCTCGAAAGGAGTTCCTTTTAGTATATTGTTTCGAGCATTCCCTGAGGACAGATATTCTGTATCACAGTTGATTTGTAGCTTCTATGAACATTATATCGTCTTATGTTTCCCAAACTTAATCTCCAACCTATAATTATATTATAGTATTTGTGCAAAACCCCAATCATTTAATGTTCAGTGGAAATGGCAAAGACAGAAAAATATTATAGATACAGAGTCCGTCAATGAAACGGGATGATGGAATGAAATAATTTTTTGTTGAAAAAAAACTTTTTAAATATCTTCTTACTAAGTAATCGATAGTACAAGAATAGCCATTTTGGGTACAATAAAAAAAAAAAAAAAAATTTGAACACTACGCCTACCGAATGTCCTCCATTGCAGTAAAGGTATTCTTGGAGCCTGGCCTAGAAGTTTTGCTGAAATGTTTTCAGGCGTTCGAACAGTTTTTACACTCCCGCCTCTTTTTTTGGACGTCGATCCCGTTTGCTCGAGTTCTTTATCCATGTTCGAATTGCATTATCTGACGGAACAGGCTGGTTACGTGGTAAGTTAAATGACGTCGAAAAGCACGTCGAGTTTGCACAAAACTTTGACCATTTTGATAATACGCTTTCACTACATAACCGCAATGTCCACCTGTCCAACGATCCATTGCAACTAATGGAAAATTGTCCAGATTGTGATGCGCCAGTTGCCTTCCTCCCCACTACCTCCCAACTTTGTCTCATGGCCACCTACAATCATCCCGTTTCATTGAGGAATGCATATGCATTCATGTACCACAGATTACCACATGATAATATTATAGGAGGAAAATTCTTCTGACACTGGAACTTGATCTTTGGCTATCCGTGCCAATGTTCTTACCAACTGAGCTACGCCAGAGTTCAATTCACAACGCCAGATAGAACCTCTGTCCTATGACTGACTGCCCTTAACGGTCTACCTCACTGACAGACAAGTTATGTCATATGCATAATATTATCATGTAATGTCCAACAGAGGCAATAATCTATGGTACATGAATGCATAGGCATACATCTGTCTTGAATGTTACTGTACAATAAAACAGCCTTACTAATAAAAGCTGCTTATATCTGCGTTGAACGGTTGTTTGGTTGTTCTCTGCGCAAGTTCTACATAAGCCGTACTACCAATAAACGCAATATAACTGCCAAGGGTTACACCTGGTTTGTACGTGGAACGTCATCAAACACGTCACGCTGGTCATGACGTTACTAGCCCCTGGCTATGAAGGACTGCTGAACGCCATCTGTCGGAGCCGTGAATAAACAGCAACACGTCGTCTGCCGAGATGAAATCTAGTTTCAGTTTTTCATTATATTGTTTTCAGAAAGCTGTAATCATGGGTACAAGTATGGAAACATGTCCCGCAATCAAGGAACAATGTTTATAATTCCGCAAAAGTAGCTCAGAATATGCATAGCCTCAAAATTCAATCTCAAGACATCTACGAAACGACCGGCTGTTACGGATATCGGCCATCTTGATTATTTACGTCAAGCTTATACAAGGGGGCCAGGCTGTGTAAAGCGTTGCACACATTCAGCCTTATGCTAAGATTATTAGTACATTTTTTCTCCTCTGCTGTGTATATTCCTGGTATAAATGTTACAACTGGATTATTAGTAAGACTGTAAGAGTGGAAGCCCGGTCGTAAATTCACTAATTAGTGTGCCTCACAGTACTGCATATGACAAAACTTGTCTGTCAGTGAGGTAGACCATTAAGGGCAATCAGTCATAGGAGAGAGGTTCTATCTGGCGCTGTGAATTGAACTCTGGCGTAGCTCAGTTGGTAAGAGCATTGGCACGGATAGCCAAATGTCCTGAATTCAAGTCCCAGTGCCAGAGGAATTTTGCTCCTATAATATTATCATAAAAATATTAGTTTGTACAATATTCCACACATTTTTGCAATGCGAGTAGAAATCTAAAATAATACTACTAAATTACCAAGGGAGGAAGAAAGAAAACTTAGGTCAGCGGGAACTTAGCACTGTTCCCATGACTTACGGCCTTGCAATATAAAGGTACGAGTAGCTATTTGATTCCTAATTTGAACTATGGATTTTGTTGAAAGCTGATGCCTTACTTTCCCGTATTTAATTTTCAATCCTTAATCACCCATTTACTAAATATTTATACAATATAACTGAACGAATTGGACCTAGTAACAGTAAGTTCGATAAGAGAAATCCAAAGAGATGCCTTTTCTAAACGTATTTTATTTTTACCTACATTTTGGGCGGATATTATTGCTTCTCTATTTCTTTGATCGCAAAGTTCACTTTTATACTTTCAGATAAAGTATAGTATCTTACAAAATTGTAATATTGATAGAATTGTATTATATTTATAAAATTATCTTATTGCATAATCTTTCGGTGAAACTCTGGGGATTACCTGACCTTTCATCGAAATGAATATCAGCATCTCTCTCGAGGATTCGCTTTACTAACTCCACGTGAAGCTTCTTGGCCCAGAAGACTTTTAACGGGATTATCGACTAACAACTTCTGTACGAAAAGGTCGCGTGTATAGGATGGCATATTACAAATTGAGATAAAGACCATCCAGTCTGCAAATGTCATTTTTAATTTCTTATCCGTGTTATGTGTTACAGATGGAGGAAGTATTTTATTCATCCTTGAAATTAGATTTCGATGTTTCTGCATTAAAAGATGTGTTCAAGTCACTTGATTTTCAAAAGTTATTAGAAATCTATCAAGAGATGAATTGCTCTCCCCTCTCGCTCTCTCGCTCTCTCGCTCTCTCTCTCTCTCTCTCGCTCTCTCTCTCTCTGTGTCTCTGAAGATGGCAGTGTTATATAATATAAATAGATTATTGGGCAACACTCACCACTATTTATTTATCCTTTTGTGAAGCCATTGTCAAAGGTTCACATAAGGATAAATAAACAGTGGTGTGTTGCCCAATAATCTATTTATATTATATTTTATATCACATTCCCCACCACAAGAAGAATGTTATTCAGTGGCAGTGTTACAGTCGCGATTGATAGAAAAGAGAAAATGTTATAGTATTTGACCCCTATGTTCGGTTTGAAAATGACATAGATTATTCGAAAGAAAAGCGATAATTATGCCATCCAAGAATTCCTCACTTAGTGAGAGGTATAATTACACAGTCTTTATAATCTGTACCTGAGTCATAAGAGACTCAATGGGACCTACTACATAATCATTTATATAATAACAGTTTTAATGCTTTGACTATTCCATTCATACCGCCACGTGTTCGATACTGGACAATAACGTTTAGTAATGCCTCGGATATAACGTCAAATTTAAACTGTACACAACGATAATAAGACCAGTTGCATGCTATGGTTCAGAAACCTGGGTACTAAAAGAAGCAGACAAATTAAGATTACAAATATTTGAAAGGAAAATATTTAGAAGAATACTAGGACCAATTGATGGTAGTGGAACTTGGAGATTAAGAAGAAATAATGAATTACACCTCAAAAACAATAAAGTAAATATTGTTAGCCTAATCAAATCTAAAAGAGTACAATGGCTAGGACATACACTAAGAATGCCCAAAGGAAGATTATCGTATGATATCTTAAATTGGAAACCACAGGGAACAAGACCTAGAGGTAGACCTAAGGATCAATGGGAAGATGACTTAAACGATGATATGGAGGAAATGGGAGTCTCGAACTGGAAACTGATGGTACAAGACAGGAAGAAATGGGGCGAACTTGTTGAGAAGGCCAAGAAATTCCAGTGGGAGTCGTAGAGCCTACAGAAGAAGAAGAGAATGCCTCGGATATAGACCCATCATGATCGTTCATCGTATAAAATGTTTTCTATTTATACAAGGATGCGATGTTATCTGATAAAACGTCAGCTCATAACTAGAAATCTAGGTTTCAATGTGCAGTGACTAATACGTCACATGCTGCCAATGAACAGGATAAAAACACATTATTTTATACAACATAACTTGTTTGAAATAATATAATGTACATTGATTAAAACACAATTTCGATTCGCAGGAAGCCAATTCGTGTGATTTTATGCTGTTAGCTTATCTGAATAGGTTAACTATGTCTCATAATGCACCATTGGTAGCATTGGTTAGAATCTGGTAACTCGAATCGATTCATGGATGGTTGATTCATAGTATGCCGTGATCTCGCAACGGTTTTTTTTATATAACAAAGTAAGAAAGTAATGATTGTTTGTGTAATCCGTTACATTTTTATTCATGGAATATTTGTAATAAATCCAAATCGAGTTTATGAGTTCAATCACATAAATAGCTTCTATCGATAAACTTTTAAACTCTTGTGGGATTACCTAAGATAAAAGTCCTCGCATATTTTGCATAAAGCATTATGCTATTAATTTTAATCCCTACTTTTTAACAATTTTTAGGCGTCGCTTGTGAAAGGATTAATTTTGGTTTGTGTCCCCTCTTACTGTAATTCTAAACCTATTTTGTACTTCTATGTGTACTCAAAACTTAGAACTAGCCAACATAGCTACGTATCATGTTGGTTTGACGTAGGCCTAGCTATAATTTTAAATTGTTCTTTTTAATCTATCACTCAAAATGACCACAATTTGGTCGAAATATATTTGATTTTAATCAGTTAGAACTTTCAGGCCTATATTGACAAGGCGGAGTTATCGCATTTTAAACTCTTATACAAGTCAATATGGCTCTATTTTATCAACATTGCGTGAGAAACCAAATTCTTCCAAGACGGCGAGAGAGTAAGATAAAATTACGTGGTCTCATAGATTTTCCATTACAGTTAATGACAAATACTGCTGGTTGTCAAACTGAAACAAAGTATTGCCGCAGTCTCGATCCAGATGTCATGACAATACACGTGACCAACGTGACTTGCTGCAGAAGCATCCACTGAATTACGCAGGAGGGATTATAGATTTTCTGACTGCAAATGGCAACAGATAGTTCTTCCATGAAATGAAGCTCAATAAAGGATGTTTAATGTGAATCTTTCCAACTCTCCCACATTTTACAGGAAATAAGCATTTAACTGTATTCTTCCGCTCCAACGCGTGGGAATTAAAATCTCCTCCCTTCATATGATATTATTAAAATTTAAGAATATAGTAGATTTTTCATTCCTATACCTTTGAAAAACGGTATGTCGTATCCCACTCTATAGAGCAATGTTTTAATCTTCCTCCTCATTAGTGACAGGTATCTGGGAGCGAGTCTTCGAAATGAACGCTTCGTATGAGGTATGAACGAGTTGCCGGTACTGATTACTTCCCGTGCCCATACCATAGGTAGTATCCATTGTACTTAGAGGAAGTATTATGTCCTACCCCGAAATATGATGTCGGGTTTTTAAGGTATGCGTTCACGTTGAAAATGGCATTCTTGGTCAAAAACGGTTTTTTTGTTGTTTTTTACGGCACAAAGGAACCATATTTATCCGCTTAAAAATTACACATAGTTTATGTAAAACTTTCAACAGGCAGTCACTAAAAATCTATGTCCAAAAGTCACATTGTGCACATGTTACACCATTCTAGTGAACTTGTCCTTGTTTTTCTCTCAACTCTTTTTTTATTTTTTTTTTATTTTCTACCCTTCAAATGAACAAAACCTATACCAAAAATCGAGTCAGACTGTCCATTTATACATCAAATGAAAGCTTATGAATGAGGGAATGTTCTGAACTAGGGTTTCATAATACTCTGAAAAAATACAACTGTGATGTAGGTTTTTAAATACCGTAATGCTATTGGAGATTTTTTCCAGTTTTGAAAAAAAAAAATGGTACTACATAGGGTTCACAACATTCTACTAGGCCTAAGTATACATTTAAAGGAACAAAACAGTTAAATTTTTTTCAACAAAAAGTAATGTCAGTGAGTCAATTAGAATATATTTATTGATCCGATCAGTACAACGCATTAAAAGATTTCAAAATAGGTTCCCCCTGTGTCGATACATCATTTCCAGCGAGATTTCCAGGCATCAAAGTCATCACGGTAGGCCTTTTCCGGAATGCCTTTTACAGCCTTGGTGCAAGCCTCTTTGAACCGTCAACTCCAAATTCTACATGGAAGGAACAAGAGACTCAAACGAACGCATCCGGACCGACATTGCGGACAATTGGAAACTTCACCATGACAACGCACCGGCCCCCATCGCCTTCTTCATGACCTGCTTCCAGGCTGATTCAAAGGTGCCAGTGTCTTCTTTATTTCATACATACAGTCATTTGAAGTGAACAAAGGAGATGGGCAACGAACAAAGTTATTTCCCTTCTCGGATAAGGTTAATTTTAATTCTGAAATGACTATGTTCTCTCAATGAATACAGAGGCCATATCCTCCATCACAAAAAGAGGGGGGGAGAAGTAGGGGCAGGAATGGCGAAAACCGGTTTAAAATCTCCTTACCAACATAAACTACTGGTTCATAATGGAAAGATTCTGTGCACTGGAGCGTACAGGTAGGAGAAAAAAGCGGGCCGATTAAAATATCTAAGCTGCCGATATGAGCCACTGTGCATGCCTAGCGGCATTCACAGGATAGCAGGGACTCTATTGAAATTTGTTCTAGTCTCGACTGTTGACTTGGCACATTTCGAAACCCATTAGAAAATAAGCCATCAATTTGTCGGTGCGTTTTCAGATAGAAAAATGCACAGATAACAGATGTATATCAACTGAAATCAGCTACAAGAGTCGGTCCGTTTTTTTTTCCCCTACCTGTACAGTAAGAACCTGTCTGAAAAAATGGGTGCAATATAACTTAAATCACTTTTCAATTCACGATAATTAATTAAGACATAATAACACAGATTTACAGATAATTATATTGTTTTTTAAAACGGGAAATTGTTTTCGACGGTCGTAGTTTCGCTGTTTATGTTTAATGGACGTTAAATTGGGTTGGACTGAAATAAAATTAGAGAAGTACCTATAAAACCTTACAAACGACAGCTGCTATTCAGTACACATGCTGAAAATCACGCGGCATGTGGAGAGTTTGTAAGGTTTTACATAGGTCTATGCAAAACTCAGTCACCTGTCTTTAACATCATTTCCGACCTTCCTTTTCTACGAGGAATATGACTCTCGATGCACAAGTCTTCAAAACATCTTAACGAACCTCTTTATTCTTGAAGGTTTCAGATTTCACAAACACATTAAGGCTGGTATTCATAAACAAGACTTTGGATGAAAGTCGACTTTACAAAGAACAAAGTCGCCATTTTCGTATTCATAGTCGAGACTTTGATGAAAGTAAACTTCGATTGTGACTTTACTTCGAAGTCACCGGCAATCTAGACTTTGACTTTGACTTTCGCGTATTCACGTCAATAAATATGGCTGACATTTTGAGAGTTGTTGAATTTGCTGAGAATATTGGTGGCATCCAGGAAATTATCGACGCTGCACCTGTTCCTCGGCGTATTATTAGAGAAGCGCAAAACCCAATTGAATTTGGATAGCGAATTCAAAGCTAGATGCCTAGGTTTGATAAGCAGACGGTGTTGGATATCCTCGTAACCATGTTTGAAGATGGACTGAATAATTTTAGTCGAATAATTACCTGTTTCCCCCGCCAGTAATACAACTACTAGTATCGTTACGATATTATGCTACAGGTAAGGATAAAAGGCCATATTTATATTATAGTGTATTTCATTTTATAGAGGTTATGTTACATGGTCTTACAAACATTTAAGGTTATGATATAAATTGACCCTAATAGTTATTGTTTTCCTTAATTGTTTACAGGTAATTTTCAATTAGTTTCTGCAGACATGCATGGAAAAAGCCAGCCAACTGTGAGCAGGATTATAAGAAAGATATCTGAACTAATTGCTGGGAAAAGGTCACAATTTGTCAAGTTCCTGGATCAAGCTGAGTGTCAGCTAGCGTGTGTATGAAAGGTTCAGGTTTCTTGGGGTTGTGGGAGCCATCGATGTTCCTATAATGAATCCTGATGGTGAACATGCTGAAATATTCCGTAACCGGAAAAGTATCTTCAGTTCAATTGCCAAGTGAGTAGCCAAATAATTTATGTGAAAAGCAATTTTAGGTTGCGCACTAGGCTCCTCCCACCAACTCTAATGGGGTCCGCCAGGGTAGGAGGGGTTTAGGGTTCAAATGTCACCTCCTACATATATCACCATTTTAACTACTAGCTATGCCATCTATTGTGCCAAAGGGGAAACTGGGGTTTAGGATTCAAATGTCACCTTCTAGATGTCTCACCATTTTAACTACTAGCTACGCCATCTGTTATGCAAAAGGGGAACTGGGAAAAATTAAACAATTTATCTTTACTTTCATTCGCTTTCTCTTTGCCCTACCTGCCTATGTGGGACATATTCCTAACCATAAATTTCACATCGACTGGTATATGAAACCGTGACCAGCAGGCTTAACCACTTCACTATTGCAATTGCTGAGCGGTGAAGGGAAAATTCTTCTGTTTAAGTTTAGAGAGCTTTAACACATGAGAAATAGCCGCTTTCGTGTACTAATTTTTATCATTGTGAAATGTTATGTTGGCTCTAGAAAGAGCTGTTTTGGTGCAAGGGTTGTTTTTGCAGCATTGATTAAGTCATCTAGCGGGTGGCATACCAATCAAGTCTGAAACTCTTCGCTGGACAATACCATAACACGACCTCTTACTTCTTCTTTCCCTGCTTTGGTCCCATTTCCTGTAATAATATTTCATATTATGATGCATATGTGGCTTCATCCTGAAATATTTAGGCCTATTAATGCCATACTTTTGATATGTTGCAAGGGTCATTTTCATAACGCTGTGATTTTGTGTATTTTTATTCGTATATGATAAAGGGTACACTAGTGAGCTGCAGTGCCATGCAATCCCATCCTATGGAGGTGGAATTTCGCTGGTGCACAACCTAAATTTGTCTTTTGCCTAATTTTTATTCATCCAATACTTTATATACATGTAGCCTACAGTATACAAGTTATTTGGACACAGATCTTAAATGCTAAGTATTACCTAGCCTATATTTTCACTTATTCTCACACATTCAGGAAAACATCCACACACTTGCTTATGGTACGGTACATTTCTTTAACCTAGCATAGGCCTACAAGTTAAAAATGTCAGTAACTCCTATGAACAAGATGATATTCATCATTCTTTATGTACCATCATATTATCCCATATGAAAGAACACATCAGCCTGTCATTTATAATCTGTAGTCTATTCGACCATCTGTTGAGTTCAGTCTGCATGTAATTAAATCTGTAATAGTGAGGACGTATTTATCCCTATCGGTGCTGCCTGCCTGAGTTGGTCAAGGAATTCTTAAATTTGATGAAAAATGCAATACCACTTATACAAGTCATTTAACAACATAGGCCTATCACTTCTTTGTTGGATTATTTTTCTGTTTCTCCTGAAACTAAAACATTTGTGTCAACTGCAAACAGAATAATATCTGGTATTTATTGGAAGATCATTGAGAAGTAAAGTAAAGTAAGAAGAAAGTAAGAAGAGTAATTTAAATAAGACATCCTTGTGGAACACAATGTTTTACTTCTTTTTTCTTTGATGTGTATTACCCAAATCATATAGCCTATCATGCTCATGTTAATTGTATTTTGTTGTAGGCTGTCGTCAACCACGAGAGGAAATTTATTGATTTCATTACTGGATGGCCTGGTTCCACCCATGATAACAGAATCTTCAACAACAGTAGAAACTGAGTGAGATTTGAAAGGGGCCTAGTACAAGGAATCCTTGTTGGCGACAGTGGCTTATGCTTGTAGGTCATTCTTGATGACGCCCCTCCTCAACCCCACACCTGCAGAGGAAGCATACAACACCTCCCATATCTTGGCAAGAAATGTAGTAGAGAGAACATAGTTGTGAAATATTATGTTTGGTGCAATGGTCTTTTTTTTATTGGGTGGAAGGGGAGCTTGTGAGTTTATGCCCAAATACCTGCTGCACTCTGGCCCTCCTTCCACTCACCGCTGCACATTGCTATGGTGATGGCTGCTTCCCGCCTGCCTGTAACCTTTCCCCTAGCAAGCTGCTAACGTAGGTAATGCAGTCCACTGTTGTGCTGCATGTTATACTGCCCTATTAAAAAGTGCAATTAAAAACAATCACCAGAGCCTCTTTAGTGCTACTTAAAAGAGCAGTTTCAGGGTGGCATAATCCAGAATTGGAAAGCTGTATGTAATATTTTGATTTTATGTAGGCTATGTATGGTATATAATGTGTGTGTGGACAATTAAATAAAATTGGAAACTACTGGCAAAGGAAATCAATCTCTCATTGCTTTTTGGTGCAATTCCTTCATGTTCTGCAAAGTGAGATCATGTATTTCTTGTTACTGCTTCATCATTGCAGCATGGAACTATCTCAGCTGCTCTATTTCAATTTGTTTCCTCTCTTCTAAATACTGTGAAGCCACCTCGCGTAGCTTCTGGACAGTAGGCCTATTCTTTTAAGAAAACAGGCCCACCTGCTCATTCCTCTGTGCACCTTGAATCTCAATGCCGGATGGAGCCACTTCGATCACTGTTCACAGTCAGTCATTGGTGGCATCTTCGAGACTTTCATGATTCAGAATAATTCACAATATTTCATGACAAGAGAACTGAAACTCCAGTTTTGTGACAGCGATCTCCATTCACTTCAGCAAAAGGTAAATGAAACAAATAGTAGCCTAGAACTTTGGCTGAAAGAGAAAAAACCCTTTCTAAATACCGATAAGACAATACATAGGCCTATGCTCTTTCATTCACAAAATCTTATAGGCAACCTGCAAGTTAGACTTAATAACACAACACTGGGCCAAATAAATACTACAACATTTCTTGGGCTATGGATTGACCAGGATCTTACATGGGAACCAAATATAGCAAATTTAAGTAACAAACTTAGCCAGTTATGTTATGCTATTCATATACTCAGGTATCAACAATAGATGTAGGCTATTAAAGACATATTTCAGCTGTGTCCAATCAGTATTAAGTTAAGCATTTCTTTTGGGGGACATTCAACAAAAGCTAAGCAAATATTCAAACTGCAAAAAGAATAGGTCTACTAAAAGTTATGCTCCAATTACCAGTCAGGACACCAAGTAAACCGATATACGAAACATTAAAAATCTTGCCCCTACCATCCCTCTATATATTAGAAGCTGTGACATTTATACACAAAATTAGGAACCTATTCATGAAGAATTCACAAATACATCACTACCAGACAAGAACAGCTAACAATATTCATTTATATTGTCTAGAACTACCAGGAGCTTGAACATAATTTCTCATATAGGTTTTATTATGTATGATATACTTAACAATCTTAAAATTCCAAAGATTCAACATTTTAAAAAACAAGTTAAAACTCTACTTCTAAAATATTATTTATTTTACGATGTACAAGAATTCCTTAACTCTGTGGAAATTTAATCAGAACCCTACATGACATTCTTACAAAATACTGACAATGAACATATTAATACTTCATTTTAAGAAATTTATAAATGTGTATTTCAATTATTCAGTCGCTATTTGTATTGTAATAACCAAAAATATGCTCAAAGAATTAAGAAGATAATGGACATTGTATCCTGACAGCTAATAAAGAATTATTATTATTGTTATTAATTATCATCATCACAATACAATTACGCTTTTGCAAAATGGCTGAGTGTAATGCGCACATCGATGTTATTTTGTTCGAGATTTGCCCACCGCCTCCTAGACGTACAGCAATTTCAACAGTTTGTACACATAATTCATTTAAAAGGCAGTGGATACGATTGCCAACGTTACAACAACATCGTCAAATCTCGACTTTCCAAAGTCACGGTCAAAGTCTCGCAACTAACGTCTATGAATTCGACTTTAACCAAAGTTGAACTTTGCTTTGAAAGTCTACTTTAGGAAGTCGTCTTCCAAAGTCGCGTTCTTGAATACGGGCCTAAGTGTCCTGTTTTCAAGCATTTCCTACAATATCACGCAGATTATTTTTCTGATAGGCCTCACATGTATAAAGGACACAATATTTCGTATTTTATAGCCTAAACACACACACAACCGAATTATTAAAAATAATAGTGATAATTAGGGGGCGGATTTCTATGACCTAAAAAATAGGATATATGCATGCATTTATGACCTAAGAAACATTAAAATATGACCAGTAAAATTTACAATATGACTTTACCATTGTGTACATTTTGTTTAAGTTTCATTACAATACATTTTATTAAAATAAAGTGTTAATTATTTAAAATATATGTAAGTTCTTAAAAAGTATCATTATAATGCAAAATTTACAAAATATGATATGAAACTTCAAAATTGCTTTAATATGCACACAAATATGCAAAAAAAATATGACCTAAATATGCATGTTCATACTAAATATGCTACAATAGTTGAAAATTTCCTAAATATGCAGTTACATGCACAATAAACGCGGTTCCATTTTCCCCAGGATGCTTGGAATCGGGTTCAAATTAGTCGGAAACCTGAAATAATGCAAAGGGAAAAAATATGACACGTCATAGAAATCCGCCCCCTAGTGATAATAAGAAGTAGTATGGTCTTTTTTACCTCTATTAAGTCATTTGTTAAAGTTGCATTTGAAAATGTGCATAAAACAACATTTTCTCATAAAGTATCAAGGCATGGAAAACGATCAATAATTGGAGTTCAGTGCGGAGTATTATTTTGGTTTTGGATCGGTTTTTTTTAACTTAATTTGTGTGTCGGGAATTATTATTAAGAAAATGTAATGAAAACTAATTTTAGGAGAAATTTAGGAGAATTACTGGTAAAAATATTATTCATCTCTTGGGTTTTGTCCAGTTTTTACTGGTGTAGGCTATAAGAGGTAGATTAACATTTTTAATAAAACATTTAATATTATTAAGGACCTCATTCTTAAGTTTTAGATTATTTTGCTCCTTGTAGCTTACTGTGATATTATAACATAATTATCCGTTTTACTGTCATAACACTCAAATCTTATAAACTCTAAAAATAACTAGTAAGACATTAAAATTAAAAATAGCTAAAACATTTAAATTAAAATACGATAAAACACTTAAGAAATCAATAATATATAATTAATCTAATAAGTTCTACTAACAATTACTTTATACCTATCTATATTTTACATCTTACTCAATGGTGTCAGTACATTTGTAAGACAAAATATAGCATTGAGTTTTGTTATTTTGTCAATTTTTACCCCCATTGTCCTGGTAAAGAAAATCGTTAGTGAACCGAGATCTCCTGTACCTTTAAAAGCAAATTAAAGGAATTCTTATGAAGGTTATACTTGCAGTTTATTCACTGCTGGAGCACATCCCAACCAAATTTGTTGATTTTCTCACGAATAGCTGCAGTAACATGGGGCACCATCGGACTTTCATTTGTTTGGTCCCATGAAGAAATTCCTGGCCGGTAAACGCTTTGCGTCAGATGCAGAAGTGAAAACAGCAATCCGCAGATGGCTATACTCAAACCGAACGGACCTCTATGAACAGGGTATTTTAAAACTGTATCACGATGGGAGAAATGTGTTGAGGAACTTGGCAACTATAATTATAGAAAAATAGACAAAAGATGTCCCTTCATGTGTGTATTTGTCTGTAATTGTAGTTATTAAGCTATTTGTAAAAAAACGTTATTGTGCGTTACTTTTCGATCCACCCTCGTATTTATTTATATTTATCCTCTGTGTGCTCACATTTCAGCAATTTTTCCTCGCGGTCACGGCCACAGTAGTTAAAATGTTTTTGCACTCCTTAGCTAGTAAGTGGTACTTACGAACGTTGTTTACGTGGATCGTAAGTTGACATTCCCACACAGTCTTGTTGCTAAGGGCGGTTGCGATGCGGTTAAATTACTTACGGTGCCTGCGCTACGTCATAATTCATTACGATACACTTCATAATACAAGTCTTTATGGACACGGCCCCCAAGCCAAATATTCGGTTCCCATAACAACAAACACATGCGAATCACTTTCTGAAATAAACATCTCTCTTCAAGAATGTATACACATAATATTTTCAGGTAATATCACAATTAATATAATTAAATTGATATAAGTAACAGTCGTGCAAAAAATAGCATGCAACACACGAGCCGTAAAGGCATTTACGGGTCTCGAAAACTTAAAAACCCTCGGCTGCGCCTCGGGTTTTCAGTCTGTTTCCTCGACCCGTAAACGTGCCTTACGGCACTTGTATCGCAATATACTATAATAGTTGCGTACAATATCGTTATTCCATAACAAGATGGAAATGGAATAATCCTACAGTTTTGTAGTTCTCTGTTGTGTACTTACAGTCCAGGCAACGAAGGAAAAATAGGGAAACATCGTGTAATTTTGAAATTTGGCAGTGTTCGACTGGGGAGTGTTTTGAACAATATACTGTAAATTAAGGAAAATTGAAGAACGAAGTCTAAACGTGCCCCCCACCCCGCTCACCTCTCGACCATGGGGACTTATAATATATTGTTTAGGACACTCTCCCCCACATTTTTGCCAAATTTCAAAATTACATTATTTTTTTTCCTATTTTCGTTGTTGCCTGGACTGTAATGTATTTTCCAATACATGTACCGTACTTGTACCGTGATCGGATTTTTAATAAACTTAATTTCTATTACTGGCTGTGTAATATACAATTATTGACTTCTCCACATATTTCACGATGTAAATACGCAATATAGGCCCTACAGCTTATATACAAATATATAACCCTTAAATAAAGAGGAAGTGCAATGGGTGTCTTGTTCCGAAATCTCGAAATTTGTCCGGCACGTAAAATCGCTACAACTTTTGATCATTTGAAGGCAAAATAGCACATGACTTCTCGTTTTAAAGGAAATATATTGTCCTATAATTAATATCATGAAGACACTGCTCTACAACTAAGGGCTGAAGTGCTAGAAGGCAAAGCGTGTCCAAAAGCGAGAGATAAAAAAGCGATTTTCAAATATTTGATATTTTCGCTGGTGGATATCTCTGAAGCTATTGGGAATAGACAAAATGTATAGGATCGACCTCGTAGAAAATTTTATCAGTTTTGATTTTGGGTAGAGTAACTTGCACCATTGTTCAGATATAAGCGAAAACCCAATAAATGGTACCTTCTACGTGCCCCCCTGACCCTCGGGGATGTTTAGTATGTTATTCAGGACACTCCACTTCACAACTCTGCCAAATTTCAAAACTACACGATTCTTTTTTCCTAATCAGTTTTTTATTTACCTTTATTGCCTGGACTATTAGGGACACTTAAGAAATATGAAAAATAATATCGAGCAGGAAGATTTTAAAGCTAAGAAAACGGAAAAAGTTAATTCTACATGTGTTCTGTGTATAACTAACTGACTAAATCTTAAAAAAAATATTGAGTTAGTAAAAAGACAAACCTATTAGGATAAGTACGACGTCTTCTCGTATGTATTTTTAGACACAAAGGAAGTAAAACGTGCCTTTTCCTCGTGACTACTGCGGAAATTGCGCTGGAAGCAGTGGGTTTTCTCGGATGACAGCAATAAAATGCCCGTATTACGCAGCAGTAGAAGTAGATTGGCTAGGTCATTCTCCTCTCAACTTAAACCCTTCCTTCATTAAAGAAATTACTATGTAAATGTTCACTTAAATCCTCTGTCTACTCCTAATTTATTATATCTTTAAAGTCACTAAAGGTGAACATTACTTCCTTTCTTGCAGTCAGCTTGTTCCGTAAGTCTATTGGTCGCAATGTGGAAATTAATTTTAAAAAGAAAACTCTGCTTTATGAGTTTTAGTCGAACAAGTGTTCTGATTTATGCCATGGTCACTCATCTATATAAAAATATTCGTATAGTTATCCAATATTATTGTTACTATTTTAAAAAGAATCGTTCTCGTTTTCTCTTAAGAATTACATTTCTTTCACACACTTTGCTGATCATTAAACTTAAGAGTTTTCTTATATGGTCTTGTTGTAAAAAACAACTTTCTGGAGAAAGTACAGATTATGAAAAATGTAATAATTGTTAGGAAAGTTTCGTTATTAAGTGTAAAATGCCTTCAATCCTCATGAAATTTACAGTAAACATAGAACGTATGGGAAGGTGATTAGGGTGATTTCATTGCACATAGATATTAACCATAACAATAGCGTGAAGAGAAACTATATACTCTGAAAGAAAACAAGCTCGTCGCGATCACATTTAATTCAATCTTTTATATAGCAGATGGCAATTAAGGGACTCATTCTTATTTACATGCAATTTCAACCAAAACATACCATTATCGTAGGCAATTTACCTCAAGTGGATTTCATCTTGTCGAAAACGTTTTGAACATGACAAGGTATGAAAGAAATTCTCTAAAAATTTCAATAGGCCTAATTATTTTTAAAAGGATTAACTTTTATAAAGAAAGTATGACTGGTTTTTAAGAGACATGACAAAAATCTCATGTATGTTACAGATGTGGGTGTTACCGATGATTTAATGGGTAATTTATCAAGTATTAAATTAATATTAAGTATTTAGCACGTAAACGGTATTGGACTGCTCAAAACGTTTGTAAAAAATAAATAATAAGTTTTATAAACATTAAAACATACATAAAAGTACTTAATACCGTAGAATTAATGAGTATTAACCAAGACAATTTTTTTTTCTAATAGGCCTGCATGATCCTGCTACAGGTTTTCCTTTTTGCAATAATGAAAGGAGTTCCTTTTAATTAGTGTATTTGAACAGTAATAATAATAATAATAATAATAATAATAATAATAATAATAATAATAATAATAATAATAATAATAATAATAATAATAATAATAATAATAGCCTAATAATAATAATTTATTGTCAGAGATCAAGTACACTTGAATAGGACAGTGTCAAAATAACAATCAATAAAAGGCTATGTCTAAATTCACTTGAGACATGAACTCGTCTATAAAATAAATTGGATTAATTAAAAGCAAGATATACGGTTTTATTTTAAACCTGATACCCTAATGGTAATAAAGGAAGCTTATTATAAAACCGATATCATATAAAATTATGTATTTTTGGTTAGCACCAGTTTACATTTAAGGTTATGTTATGTACATCTGATCTCTATCACAACTATTAAAATTTGAATACACATATATTCATTCGTGTACACAAAAAGATTGAAAACGAGCACTATATTCAGTTCAATAAATAAGGGCCTACAAGTCTCATTCAGTTTCTATGTAGGACAGAGCACGGTTTGGGAAGTATTACTGGCGCAGTTGACATTTCAACATAATATTACTGTATGTTGTTTGAAGTATGGTACTAACGTTCTACAAACTAACCTTTAAATCCCACTCCATTGCATTAAGAAAATAACAAAGCACATATTTTTGCTTTCTTTACCCGTTATTATAGGCCTATTGTAGCTGTTTCAGTTAGCGAAAGTATTGAATAAAGCTTTGAAACTCGATTAATGTAGGCCTTTTAAGTCCTGAGATATTTCATTTTTTTATCATTTCTAAGAACAGTTATATTAATAGGCCTATGTAAAATTTACTTTCTTTACTTTCTCCAGAAAGCACTTTGTGAATATCTTTAGATACTTTCAAAGGATATGCGAACAAAATGCGGGCACAATGGGCCAAAAAATATTGCGATCGGAACAATGTGAATACGAAAAAAATACTTTTTATAAATAATTCTCTCTTAAAATATAGTGTAATTAAAACTAAGTCTACACTTACATCATGTTTAAAAATAGTTCACAAAGACCAGTAAACCTTCTCAATATCAAAAATAACCATATTACTTGAAAGACAAATGTCAGGAAATATTTTATCTGGAATAACATTTTTATTAATCACTTTAAGCCATTTCCCACAAGGCTAATGCACGATTTTGAGATCCCGTGGGATCAAAGGTACTACTTTCACAAAAATGTATTTATTTCTGTGAATCGACCTGTAGTCCAATCGAATTGTCAAAAGTGGATGCAAAATTTAGGGTAGAGCTAATTTTTTTATATGATGTCTGGGATGGTTTTGAGAGTAATTTCTGACATTTTGCCAACAAAATTTTTTGCCGCCGGAGCCGCCATCTTGAAAAAACTTCAAAATTTTCTATTTTATCTCTGTGTTTGCCCATTATCTGCCAAAATACGCACCTGACAAAAATGTTTTATTATCCATCCTAAAAGAAGACTAAATTTGCTACAGTTTGAGATCAAATTGAGTTTTCTGCCATGAATAGTTTCGGAAATACAGCTCTCCGAATTTCAGCCACATTTTGCAAAAAATAAAAAAATCTGAACTTTCAACTAGTTTTTGCTCGCTATCTTCTAAATGACCAAACCTATAGTAAAACTCCATATGGAAACTTAAACTAGAGGTAATTTGAAACTTGTCGAGTACTTTAAACTTATCCTACCTCTTACAGGTCACAAAATACAGAGGTTTAAAAATATATATACAGCAACGATTGAATAATTGCATGTGCGTACAAGTTAGGAGCAATAACGGCACAGAACATTCATTTATATACAAAAAGATTTTATTTAGCTGGAGTTCTGGTGAAACATTGCATTGAATAACTTGTTTGTTCATAGTCTCCGGCACTTAGAAGGACTTGGGCAGTTGACGTCTGCTATTTCGTCCATGATGTTCACAATCTAGCCAGTGTTGATAAAGCTCTCTTCAGCGTCTTCATCCATAAACGAATTAATTGGCTCATCAGGAGTGTCGTCATCCTCACTGTCGGAGGACAGGACTATTAGTATGTTTTCACACGACTGCCCATTGCAATGTTTGCATATCGTTGTGCACTTTAATCCAGCTTTACGACACCCACAAGCGTTTAAACACCCCTTCTTGCAGGTACAGGAAATACTTTTCAGAATTGATTCTGGAGCTGGCTCCTTCTTGGCTTTAAGGGGAAAGAGGCCTCTTGGTGTGTTCACCCAGCCCCACTTCAAAGGGTCTTTGTATTCACTGAGCCATGCCTGAACTTGGTGGTATGTTCGCATGGCATGAAGTTGAGCCGCATCACTGGTTGGGGGCAACCTCGCTAAGTTAAATTTCATTCTTCCTGCAGCTTTTACAAATATTCCGTGCCGAAGTTCGTCAAGTGTTTGTGTAGCAGGGTCTCCTCCATATAAGTGAACCAAAAAATGTTGGCCCACTTCAGCCACTTCTTCTGATGTAGCTTGAGGGTTCAGAAATACTTTATTTAGCCTCCTCTTCTAGTTTAGGATGTTTCAAAATCAACGAACAGAAGTGGGTTTTCCCGTGGCCAAAAACTGCAGATGTTGTGTCACAGCCAATGAAAGCATGGATGAACAGCAGCATGTTGGAGAAGCTGTGGCGAAATGACTGCCTTGAATAGAAGATGTCTGGAGCTTTGCCTCTTCCGCACTTTTGGAGATATGTATTCTTTATATGAGGGGATGGTAATGCAGTGAGGAAATAAAAAAGTCTATGTCCTCCCCAACTACAAAGACAGTGTCGTATTGAGATGCTTTTGAGAAGGCAGTGCTAACAATCAAGACATCTGCATCTTTAACAGCCTATTCCAGCTTTTGCCAATTCTACGAAGCGCCTCTTGTTGCTTTCATTGGTGAGAAAAGTTTCTTGTGAGCTTTTGAAAACAGTAGTTCTATCAGAGACGACATCAGGAGATGGATCGTAGCCCGTCGGAGTCTCACAATTCTTTGTGCTTGTTTGATTAGCGTCTGAAGGATAACCATCGAAGATAACTGAAACCTTTGAGTCGTAATATGTCTGCAAATATTTCAAAATGCCTAAGGTTGCCTGGTACAAACACATTAAAACAGATGTATCCGGAGAGAACGGTATGCGGAGCAATGACAAAGAGCCTCTTAGCGCCACTCCTCCGATAACATGTTTCCATTTTCGGAGAACTGTATCTGCTATAGGAAGTAATTTTTTTCAGAGGACACTGCAAAAGTGTTCTTCTAAAATAAAACGCCGTTATTTCCAAATTAAAATGCTGTACCTACACCAACTTTTCTTATTACTTTCTTTTTACATTGTTTTTTTTTAGTCTTTTATCATTATAAATTCTTGGAAATACTGTTTTGGTTGTTAATTACAATGTAAAACTTAACTATAAGACAACACAGATTTTTTACTGATAAACGCCATTTAGAATATCCTAGGCAAAACTAGACTTTCGTACCTTCGATAAGTTTTCTGAAATGTGAGGAGTTGTAGATACCTCTGTATCTGGTGACCTATAATAGGTACGAAAACATTAAATACTCAATTTGTTGCAAATTTACTCTAGTTTAAAATTTATCCTTCGAAATTTTACTGAAGGTTTGGTCATTTAGAAGATAGCGAGCAAAAACTAGTTGAAAGTTCAGATTTTTTTATTTTTTGCAAAATGTTTCTGAAATTCGGAGAGCTGTATTTCCGAAACTATTCATGGTAGAAAACTCAATTTGATCTCAAACTGTAGCAAATTTAGTCTTCTTTTAGGATGGATAATAAAACATTTTTGTCAGGTGCGTATTTTGGCAGATAATGGGCAAACACAGAGATAAAATCGAAAATTTTGAAGTTTTTTCAAGATGGCGGCTCCGGCGGCAAAAAATTTTGTTGGCAAAATGTCAGAAATTACTCTCAAAACCATCCCAGACATCATATAAAAAAATTAGCTCTACCCTAAATTTTGCATCCACATGACTTTTTTTGTGATAATTTGACTGGACTACTGTGGAAGATAGGAAACAAAAGCACAAAATAACATTTTTGCACTCCTTAGCTAATTAGTGGTACTTACGAACGTTGTTGCCGTGGATCGTAAGTTGACATTCCCACACGCAATCTTGTTGCTAGAGGCGATAAGCGTTTCCCGCCCGCAAACGCTTACGGCCCTCGGGCGGAAAGTGTTTGAGGGCTGTTATGAATATCTTCATTATACAAGCCTTTCTGAACAAGGCTCCCCTCATCACAAATATTCGGTTGCCATAAACAATAACAAATGCGAATCACTTTCTGAAATAAACATCAATCTTCAAGAATGTATATACATAATATTTTCAGGTAATATCACAATTAATATAATTAAATTGATATAAATAATCGTCGTGCAAAAAATAGCATCCAATACGCGTGCCGTAAGCGCATTACGGATCTCGGAAAATTAAAAACACTCGGCGCGAGCTCCTCGTGTTTTCAAACTATTTCCTCGATCCGTAATCATGCCTTACGGCCCTTGTATCGCAATCTATATTAATAAAAGGAAGTGTCTGTCCTCCGTCTGTCTTCCGTCAGTCCTCCGTCTGTCCGCGATGCCCAGCGAAATCTACTCAACGCAGAGATCTGAAATTTTAAACATAGGTGGACTGAAGGGTCGGAAAATGCACCTCGAAGCCGGATTTTCAATTTTCACTTTCGTTCGTGAGTTATGAGTGAAAAACGGGCGGAAAACGTGTATTTTTTTGCGATTTCGAAGCATCAGTTTCAGTAATATATTTCAATGTTAAATCAATTACAGCTGGCTTTGGCTATTTTTGTCATCATACCTCATAGCCTACCTTGGAAATAAAAGCATCGCGATCGCTTGATTTTGTAAGTCCATCGTGGACGATTCATTTGTTTAGAGTGTCAAGGCCCGCAGATATATGAAATTTTCAACCTACACGTAAGAAGGATATCAACATAGGCTTAATTATGGTCAAACATTGTTCGATTTGAACGAAACTCACTATAGGCTACAGGGGTTTTCTGGGCCAAGGAACTGGAACCTGAGGTCGCTTTTTCTACCAGGGGACGCTACCTAATCGTGGAATACACTCCACGTGATTTAGCTGTTAATAAATATAATGATTTAACTATTATGCACTTAAGTTTAGAAATAATTATCGCGGGGGAAGCCGCGGGCACATGTTATCTTATAATAATAAAAGGACGTGTTTGTCAGTCTGTCCGCGATGCCCAGCGAAATCTACTGAACGCAGAGATATGAAATTTTAAACATAGATGGACTGAAAGGTGGGCAAAGGCACCTCGAAGCCGAATTTTTAATTTTAGCTTTTGTTCGCGAGGTATGAGTGAAAAACTGGCAGAAAACGTGATTTTAGCGCTGTCGAAGCATCAGATTTCAGTAATACATTTCAATGTCAAATCAATTGCAGTTGGCTTTGACTATTTTTGTCATACCGTGGAAATAAAAGCATCGCGATCGCTTGAATGTTGTAAGCCCACGCTGGTCGATTCATTTGTTTAGAATGTCAAGGCCCGTAGACATATGAAATGTTCAACCTACACGGAAGAGGGATATTCAAGATAGACCTAAATATAGTTAAACATCGTTCGATTTGGACGAAACTCACTATACAGGGATTTTCTGAACCAAGGAACTCGAATCTGAGATCGCTTTTACCAGACGACGCTATCTAATCGTGGTATGTAGTCCACGTGATTTAGGTGTTAATAAATATAATGATTTAACTATTATGCTCTTAATTTTTTATTTTTGAAATAATTATCGCGGGCGATCGCTTGATTTTGTAAGTCCATCCTGGACGATTCATTTGTTTAGAATATCAAGGCCCGAAGACATATGAAATTTTCAATCTACACGGAAGAGGGATAATCAATATAGGCCTAAATATGGTCAAACATTGTTCGATTTGGACGAAACTCACTGTACAGGGGTATTCTGGGCCAAGGAACTCGAATCTGAGGTCGCTTTTACCAGGCGACGCTATCTAATCGTGGTATGTAATCCACGTGATTTAGGTGTTAATAAATATAATGATTTAACTATTATGCTCTTAATTTTTAATTTTTGAAATAATTATCGCGGGCGAAGCCGAGGGCACATGCTAGTATACTATAAAACACAATTTATATTGTGTTAAGTACGCGATCTTTCGGGGATGTGACGAAAATCTGGGGGAAGACTTTCTCATACACTACCACTTCGTAAAAATAATCGTTCTTTCGGATTTATTAAAAAATAGCTATTTTGTTAATTTTTTGCGTTGCCCCAACGCGTAATACTTTTATTGTAAAATGTATTCCAGAAATTATCTGAAGGGTGGTTATAATCTAGCCATATCCTCTACAATCCTATCTTTCAAGACCTATCTCGAGAAATGCATGGCTTTGACCGAGAATTGAATGCTCTCGAAAAGCGGACACGAGAATAGCAACATTCATAAAAAAAAACTTTTCACTGCAGAGAAACAATATTATTAGAATAATGTTTTATTGTAAAATATAAGTATTTTTCCACATGTTTATTGTTGTCATTTTTTAAAACCATCTATCTCAATGAAATTTGTTCCATCAGTTTTAAACTTAATGACCGCTGATGATTTTCGTGATTGCTTCCCTATATTCATATGGAATTTCAGATCTGAAAGTTTAAGTCTAAGTTAGCTAGGACATTCCCGAGAGAACTGTGTTAATACTATGTTTTTTTTGTAATAATAAGGTACATTAATTTATGGTACATGAAACTTTGATGTACTTGTAGATGAAACTGATATAATTGTCTACTGGGATGCCAAAGCCTTAGCCAGTGTTGCCATACGTACGACTATAGTCGTACACATACGACTATTTCATAGATTTGTACGACGCAACCATGTGTCGTATGCCTATTATTTATTTATTGAATATACAATTACTTAAACCCTATTCATACGACTATTTTTAATATTAGCAATTTATACTACCATTTTGTGTTTATTTTTTTAGCAATCTACTGCAGAATTTCAATTTGGATAAACATGAAGTTTTTCGTAGTTTATTTTGTATGTCACTAAATGAATGGCGGAATGTTATAATAACCAATATCAAATAAAACTCAGTCCATTTATTTATTACAGGCTTTCACGGGCCGGTGCCGAACCTTGTGTATTGTGGTATTGTTATTGCTACTTCTCTCATTATTCTTTTCCAAACATTTTATATTTTAGCCACACGTGTGCAAAACGAAGCAATCCAAATCTCTAAAGAAATTATACCGATAAAGAGCAGCTGGTCTTATTGTTTTTATTTTATTTTGACCAAACATAATAATCATATTGTTACTATTAATAGTATATGTTGACACGTGCATATCAAAAGTGGCTGTATAAATGACATTTGGAAATCTTACTTTCTTATGGATTGTAATTTATTAATATTTTATTTTTATTATTATTATTATTATTATTATTATTATTATTATTATTATTATTATTATTATTATTATTATTAGATTTCTTCCTGCAACACCTGCAGATTGCCGATGACAAAGAGTACCAACAACAATGAGTATATGTATACAGTAGGAGAGACCAATTAGCTGAGTAGTAGCGGTAAACAGCAAAGTCAGCGTGCGTGGGTGGAGTAGTGGCACGTTATAGAACTTACAAAAGCATATTATTATAACCACCAAGCTTGCATTTATTGAAAAACCGTATCTTATTCGAAAATGCAAGGGCGCTTCGCTACGGCTGCCGCCTCCGCTTCGCGCACTTAACTATATGGTTGGTGTTATGCATTATTTAGGCTATCTGTATACAACTTAGCTTAATGCAGAGGTGGGGTATAATACAAGGCACTAGCTGCTCGTAAGAAATGGTTTTGATAGAAAGTGATCAATGGAAGTAATTAGCATTCAAATCGCACAATAAAATTGTAAAAACTGACATTGTGACCGGCACACAGCGCACCTGCCATTGTAGGCTACTGAATTTGTCGTCTGCTGCGAGAACCGTCTGCTATCACTATATACAAGGACAGTTGGTCACTCTGCCTCGCTCAGAAACAAAAAACTTCACACAGTCCGTGGAAATGTGGATATCGCTTGAACGGGTCCGCGCCATTGGGATTATGCTAAAATGTCTGTAGGCTATAGAGTACCTCACTTGGAAATCATTATAATTATATTATTATTATCATCATCATCATCATCATCATCATCTTCATCCTGACAATTCGCAAAGTGTACGACGATTTTAACTAGCGTACGACTATTTTCAGTTGTTGGTACGACGGTTTTACTTTTCTGATCTGGCAACCCTGGCCTTAGCTATAAAGGAAATGCGTCATGTATTCTTGAACGTGACTTGTTTGTATAGCCTATCGCGACTCACGAATAAGTTGTATGAGGACAAAAGTAAAGTACAGTAAAGCAAAGTAAAGAAAGGTATAATAAAGTGGGCGAAGTAAAAAAAATGGGTAAGTAAAGCAAATTAAATAAAGTGATGTAGGTTTATAGCAAGCAAGCAAAGCAAAGTGGGAACATAAAAGAATAATTAGTAAAGTTCAGTACAGTACAGTAAAGTAAATTAAGTAAAGTAAAATAAGGTAAAGTAAAGAAAATTAGTAAAGTAAAGTGAAGTAAAGTAAAGTAAAGTAAAGTAAAGCAAGAGAAACTAAAGAAAAGTGTTATCTGTTCAGGCCATAGAGTCCTTTAGAATCCAGGAGGCTGAGACTCCCATATTTTTAGACATTGGGTAGACGATGTTGTCAGTCTTACGCACAAGCCGCCTTTTCTTACACGTTAGGTCCTGGTACTCATTTCTGTATGTGACTGAGTCTACCCCAGGACAAAGGTGTTACCAGATAGAACAATTGAGGGGGTTAGCGCAACAGTGGTCTAACCCCTCCGACATGGAAAATTAGTTAGTGATGCCATTTGCATGGCTTGGAGGTAAACTTTATTCTTATTCTGTGAAGGAGACAAATCAGGTCAAATACCTTGGTATTATTATAGATCGTCATCTGAAATTCGAAAAACATATCACATATTTATGCACCAGACTAAGAAAAACATTATACAAATTTGTCAGTCTAAAACAATATTTACCAATTGAAGTCTTGAGGATAGTCTACTTAGCTCTAATACAATCTGTCCTCCAATACGGTATCATTGGCTGGGGAGGAAGTGGCACTTCTGTATTGACTCCTTTGATTCTAATACAGAAGAGAATTATAAAAATTTGTTTAAAAAAGCCTATAGAATATCCAACAGAACTGATATTTCCAGAATTTAATGTTATGACTGTAGAACAAATTTATAAGATCACACTTTTAAAATACTTTCACAAATACCGCAACGTACATGTATCGGATCCTCATAATTACAATACTAGAAGAAATAAAATCAGGTAAACTGATGTAACAAAGTGCCAGTATGTTTTTGTTTAAACAGTTATGACTGCAATTATGATATGCAGAATATGTTTTTTTTTTTTAAATTGATTTCCAAGTTAAGCTCCAGATTTATTCATTAAGCAGGGCTTACGGAAGAACAAAGGTCTAGTTTTTTTTTTAATGAGATTAAAATCTTCCAGCATCACCTGAACTGTACAGATATGTGATATCATGACAATCGCACACTCACATAAAAATGTCAAAAAAAAATTCAAAATGGCCGGTTTCGGGTTTTGAACCATGGACTCCAGAATGTGAGGCCAAAGCGTTACCATCTCGGTCACCGGGGTCATTTTAACGGTCTAGTTGGATAAGCGCTTGTAAATCGATAGTGTTTTTTGTCATAGCTACCTGTATTTTAATTTCCAAGGCCTTATAAGATAACAGTAAAACAATAGGCAGTGTTGTCAAGATAATTGATTTTCATTTTTTTTTATAAATTCTTTCGAATACGTATCTAATATATAAAGTCGAATGTGTGTTTGTGGGTATGTATGTATGTATGTATGTTTGTTCCTTATACAAATCTACATTTCTTTACCAATTTACACGGAATTTTGCACACATACCCAGTTAAGCCCGGGAAGTATAGCGGTCAACATTAAAATTCAAACAAAATACTCCTTCCCTTGAAAATTATATAATTTCTGAGAATTTTATACTGAAAAAATGAATTGCTGTTTAGTTCACATGGCAACCGTGAATTGTTTACTATGATTACATAGGGCCTTGGCAAGTATATAGCCTAACGAATTATGATTCCATCGATGTAATATATTGGCGAAAATAATTACTGAAAATGAAATCCACGAAAATAAAGCACAGTGTGATGTAGTCACGTAACTTTCTCTACCCTCGACATAAGAAATACTCGTATTTACTCACTTCACATTTTGATGTAGAATAAGAGGGACAACTTAAGTGTGTGAGTATGCTATATCAAAAGTCTGTAAATAATCCTTTCCGCTGATAAGCTATCCATACCTGTAGGCTTTGTATTAGTTGAGAAATAGGGATGTTTATCATAGGCCCTAAGCATGGGATGGAACATTTTGAGTCCTATGCTCGCAGTATATTATGTCCCGGGTTCTAGGGGAGGAAAGTATGAAAGTGATACTGCATTTCTCTTTTATTTCAGCTCCGAAACGATTGTATAGTAACATGAGAATGAGAAATAAAATTTTCCGTCAAGTCAGTACAATCTTATGTAATTTGTGTTTCTTCTTATAGGCTATCAACCGCTCCCAAGCATGATGTGTAGAAGCAACGGAATGCAGTATTCCACATCCTCTATGAGCCAAAAAAAGCTATATCCAGCGTTTTCTGATGGAATAGTTTGAGTGTGATAAATCTTTTTCTTCATTTCAAGTTCTACATACATAAAGTCCTTCATAAGTTAATTTCAAATTAAAAAATACAAAGCCCGGGCGACGCCGGGCCTTTTCAGCTAGTCTAATATATAAAGTCGAATGTGTGTTTGTGGATATGTATGTATGTATGTATGTATGTATGTTTGTTCCTTATACAAATCTACATTTCTTTACCAATTTACACGGAATTTTGCACACATACCCAGTTAAGCCCGGGAAGTATAGCGGTCAACATTAAAATTCAAACAAAATACTCCTTCCCTTGAAAATTATATAATTTCTGAGAATTTTATACTGAAAAAATGAATTGCTGTTTAGTTCACATGGCAACAGTGAATTGTTTACTATGATTACATAGGGCCTTGGCAAGTATATAGCCTAACGAATTATGATTCCATCGATGTAATATATTGGCGAAAATAATTACTGAAAATGAAATCCACGAAAATAAAGCACAGTGTGATGTAGTCACGTAACTTTCTCTACCCTCGACATAAGAAATACTCGTATTTACTCACTTCACATTTTGATGTAGAATAAGAGGGACAACTTAAGTGTGTGAGTATGCTATATCAAAAGTCTGTAAATAATCCTTTCCGCTGATAAGTTATCCATACCTGTAGGCTTTGTATTAGTTGAGAAATAGGGATGTTTATCATAGGCCCTAAGCCTGGGATGGAACATTTTGAGTCCTATGCTCGCAGTATATTATGTCCCGGGTTCTAGGGGAGGAAAGTATGAAAGTGATACTGCATTTCTCTTTTATTTCAGCTCCGAAACGATTGTATAGTAACATGAGAATGAGAAATAAAATTTTCCGTCAAGTCAGTACAATCTTATGTAATTTGTGTTTCTTCTTATTTCAACCCCTCCCAAGCATGATGTGTAGAAGCAACGGAATGCAGCATTCCACATCCTCTATGAGCCATAAAAAGCTATATCCAGCGTTTTCTGATGGAATAGTTTGAGTGTGATAAATCTTTTTCTTCATTTCAAGTTCTACATACATAAAGTCCTTCATAAGTTAATTTCAAATTAAAAAATACAAAGCCCGGACGACGCCGGGCCTTTTCAGCTAGTCTAATATATAAAATCGAAAGTGTGTATGTATGTATGTATGTTTGTTCCTTATACAAATCCACATTTCTTCACCAATTTGTACAAAATTTTGCACACATACCCAGTTAAGCCCGGGAAGTATAGCTGTCAACATTAAAATTGAAACAAATCAGTCCTTCCCTTGAAAATTATATAATTTCTGAGAATTTTATACTGAAAAAAATGAATTGCTGTTTAGTTCACATGACAACAGTGAATTGTTTACTGTGATGACATAGGGCCTTGGCGACTATTTAATGCTGGACTTTAACGAATTATGATTCCATTGATGTAATATATTGGCGAAAATAATCACTGAAATTGAAATCCACGAAAATAAAGCACAGTGTGATGTAGTCACATAACTTTCTCTACCCTCGACATAAGAAATATTTACTCACTTCACATTTTGATGTAGAATAAGAGGGACAACTTAAGTGTGTGAGTATGCTATATCAAAAGTCTGTAAATAATCCTTTCCGCTGATAAGCTATCCATACCTGTAGGCTTTGTATTAGTTGAGAAATAGGGATGTTTATCATAGGCCCTAAGCATGGGATGGAACATTTTCAGTCCTATGCTCGCAGTATATTATGTCCCGGGTTCTAGGGGAGGAAAGTATGAAAGTGATACTGCATTTCTCTTTTATTTGAGCTCCGAAACGATTGTATAGTAACATGAGAATGAGAAATATTATTTTCAGTCAAGTCAGTACAATCTTATGTAATTTGTGTTTCTTCTTATTTCAACCCGTCCCAAGCATGATGTGTAGAAGCAACGGAATGCAGCATTCCACATCCTCTATGAGCCATAAAAAGCTATATCCAGCGTTTTCTGATGGAATAGTTTGAGTGTGATAAATCTTTTTCTTCATTTCAAGTTCTACATACATAAAGTCCTTCATAAGTTAATTTCAAATTTAAAAATACAAAGCCCGGGCTACGCCGGGCCTTTTCAGCTAGTATTACCATAAAATAGGCACTAAATTGAGCATTACTCCGAAACAGGTCAACCGATTTTATCTATTATAAATAGACGTCTTCCCATGGACATTATAAATGCGTATACGAAGTTTCATAAATATACGATAAAGCGTATTTGAGTTATTGCGCCTTTAAAGTAGACATTAAATTGGGGTTTACTCCGGTACCGGTCAACAGATTAGGTTCAAATTCAAAAGGGCACTTCTCATGAACGTCATAAATGAGTATACCAAGTTTCATGGAAATCCGATACAGCGTATTTGAGTTAGAAAGGCGCCATAATCTATTAAAATAGGCACTAAATTGGGCATTACACCGGTACCGGTGAACCGATTTGGTTCAATATCAATAGGGTTCTTCCCATGGACATTATAAACGTGTATACCAAGTTTCATTAAAATTCGACAAAGCGTATTTGAGTTATCGCGCGTACAGACACACGGACGGACGGACGGACGGACAGACAGACGGACAGACATTTTTCGTCCCCACACACAATCTCATAAAGTACCATACTGGCACTTAATAAAACATTGCCTTTAATAGAACCAAAATACTTCACCTCTTCTGGCTCTAAACATAGCATTTATTATGGTCCAAGACTCTATAAATCTATAATTAGATCACATCCAGAAATAGTACATATGAACAACAAAAAATTCAATAAGTTTATAAAAAATCTTATTTCATAGTTCAAAAGTTATTTCACTCTGTACTTAGTAGACAATTAAGGAACGATTTTATTTGTAATAACTCAGAGTTTCAGTTTTGTTCTTACTACTTTTCCTTTTTTCTTTTTACTTTGTTCTTTCATTTTTATTATTACTTTTTAGGTATTGATTTAATTATATTTTCTTTATGTATTTGTAATTTGTATTTTGTAATGTAAATGGCTGAACTGTGCCCGAGCGCGAGCGCTTGCTCATTCGGGTGGTCTTGTTTTGTATAAATATTTATTATTATTATTATATAGAGGTTGGAAAAATTAAGTTTGTTGTAGGTAGTTTTGAAGTCAATAATCTGTTCCCTGAAACAGAATTCCTCTTGTAAGGGCAACCAAAAATTATGAAACCAAGATAAATAAATCCAAAGTAACCAGAGACTATTAACGGTCTTCAGAAATATCTACCGTTCATTTATAATTAATTTCATGATAATCTGATTTCTGTAAATGAGGCAAGTGTTGAAGAAACTGGGGAGAATGGTTGTGGCTTTTTCATTTATTTCATCGTGTGTAGAACTGAATAATCATTGGAATTTATAAATAAAATTAATACAACTCCTTTCCTCTTAAAATAATGTTTTAATGCATGTAAAAATCCAATATTTATTGAAATAATTTTTTTTATCCTCTGTCGAGTTGAAATAAATGTCAGTGCAACAGTGGTCTAACCAAGAAAAGTGTTTCAGCCTCTCAAAAAATTGATAATATCTCTGAACATTCTGAACAGTAGACTATGTAACATTGCAGTTAAGTTGACCAAGCATCATAGAACACTCCACTGCCAATAAAACTGAATTTTCCAATTGTACGAAAAACTACAATGTAGAACTTGAACTTACTTTTTTCTCTAAACTATAAAAAGGTGGGATAGACCACTGTTGCGCTGACCCGCTCAATTGCAAAATCTTAATGATCTCAGTGGGGATCGAATCCTCGACCTTTCGGTTTGTAGCGCAGTATCTCAATCATCTGCACCATGGCGTGCTCCGAATGACAAAATTTTATGTTAAGTACTTCAACAATTATCTGACACTAATAATGTCTAGCTGAAGATATATTAGGGATTCTGAGGAAAATATGATTATGTGACCAGGGACCAGAACTTAAAAGTCTCGCATATCTCTAATAAAACCTTATTAGCCGCAATATTTCTGCAGTATCATTCCCCATAAGGTAAGTCATGATGAAGGGTTGGGTCATGGGCTTCGGAAATAATAGGATGAATCTGCCTTTGGATAGTGACAGATGATGAAGAAAATTCTGCGCACAAACTTCTAAATATGGCACACTTAATAAGAGACTGCCTCAAAAGCTTAGGATATAATACTACATGATGAACTCTGACACGTGACATCTCCGCTAGGGGATAAATCTGCACCAATGTGATTGTGGGATGTAATCCGGTGCTTAGGATCCCCACGTTTTACGTCAGGGTTTCTGCCCACCAGTTTGCTTACGACGCCGACGTCGCTGTTTACATTCCAATATTGCATCGGCAAATACCACCCACGAGGTACATATTTATACGTGAAACTCCGTTCATGTGTACTTTGTACGAACTGCCAAGTTAAGCGTTAGAGATAATGTACACTAGAGTTAATTAATTTCAATTTGAAGATACGCTTAATTAGACGCTGAAAATGAATTTAGAAACATGACGCCTGAAAATTCAAATTTCCCGAAAGGCGGGACTGCCATAAAACAAAGCATATTAATTAATTATTATTATAGTCTATCATGGACACGAAAAAGAACGACGAAGAGAACATAGCATTAAATAGAATATGAAGCAAATGAAGGGACAAGCAAAGAAGAATTTGAAAAATAATATTTTGGTTCCATATTTTAGTTCCACGTCTGTACTATGTTTATAACACAATAAACCTTGCAGAAACAATAACTGTACATAAAATATGCTCCAATGAAAGAACTGTCTAAGATAACTGCATCTGTGGAAGAACTATCTAATTTAACTTTCTTAAACTTGGATTCATATCCTGGCTGTGAGGGTTTTGAAAAACGAAGGGTAAAATATCTACCACTATCTATTACGGCGTCGGCGTTACTGGCAGGCAAAGAAGATAAATAGCTAAATAGGATTGGGAAATTTTTTATGAAGGGGGAGACAGCTCAGAAACGGTAAATTGGGGGGCGGTGTTTGGAAATAAGGATAAGTACCGGAAATAAATAATAAAATATGTTCTGCATTGTAAAGGATTAAACATAGTGTGTTTGTGTTTTTTCCTATGTTTTATCTTTTCTTTCTCTCTATCCCTTTTCTTGTGTATTGAATAGGCACGTACTGTCTATTCTGACCCTTGCAAATGTTATTTGTTCTGTAAACAGTAATTTACATATTAATATAATGAATAGATTTACATAACATATTAATTTATACAAATTCAGATCTCGTTTCCAAATTCAAACCCTGTGTACACACATATTTGCACACTACATCGAGTTTTGTTTCTTCGACTGTTATGGCCTTTAATGTATTAGGCTTACAGTATTGTTCATTATTTCGTTACATGTTATAATTTTGTTAGTATACGAGAAACTACGGTACCTTTTACGCTCAGAATGAATAGGGTTACTTTTTATGCTGTTACCACATTAACAGACAAACGTACGAAAAATGGAACTTAATTGGTTAGGATCGTACTCAGTTCGAAATGAATCCATATTTAAATATTTTATTTTATTTTATTTGTTTAATAAGCTCCCTTTAAAATTGAGGGTTTCCCATAAACAAAGCTTAGTTAATAATATAGATATAATCTATGGATCTATATTTTAAATACATAAGATTTCAGTAAGATTTTGTTTGTTTGTTTGTTTTTTTATTTATTTTTTATTATTTTTTTTTTAGAATTCTTATAGGTTTCTCTACTGCTCCAGTTGCAACATTCGTCATATAACTGTTTTGAAGGCTACATTAGCTGCAATTTGTTTAAAGGTTGGAGTACATAACGGCTTCTAGATATGATATTTAAATATTACTTTTCTTTCTGCTCTTAATGATTTCGTCAATTTTTCATTGATGATTCTGAAAAGGAAGATGTATGAAAATGTTAATTATAATTTGTTCACAATACCTAGCTTAACATGCAACCGTTATCAATGCAAAACACTCTATTTTGCAAGGGAATGTATTAGCAGGGATGCATTTAATGTGAAATCAAAGCAGTGCGATAAGCGCATATATTTCTACCAAGCTGAATCGATGCCAATTTAAAACAAATGTAACAAAGCATATAACTGAGTGAAGTCCCTGGGGTTCTGTAGTGTGCTTCTGATATCAGCAATCGCACTGCGTCAGACATAATAAAACTACAAGTTCCCTCAGTCAACATGACTGATAGTCTACTTCTAATATTTAAGCAGAGTGAAGAACGTTATCCCCGAGTTAATTCCCATTCCTATCGTGGGAACCACACCAATTGTTAGCAAAGCATGCACGAAATAATATAATTCTGAAGTGATGGAAAAATGAAGAACTTATATACGGACAATGAGATTACAGCTCAGTAGAAGCTAGAAATATGATTGGCTAATATTATTATTATTATTTATTACAATTTACAATTTATTACTCCAAAGTACACGAAAAATATATACAAAAGTTGATACACCCCCCGAAGAAGCAGAGCTTGTGTTCGGGGGTGGTTCAATATTAATTATACGTTTAGAGGAGAAGCATAAAAATTGCATACAAATATATCTAAAATGAATGTTGATTTTTATTTAACTCTACCAAATACGGAAACAACTTTCGTTTTTCAAGTCAATAAAATCCTCCAATAATAAACGGTAAACTCTTATTTATTAGAGAATATATTTTTAACTGTTGTAAATTTATACATATTAAAATGTTTTATTCACGAATGAGAAATGTATATATATATATATATATATTAATGTATATAAATGACACAGTTATCTCACAAGATATGAGGGCGTTAAAGCCAAAGTGGTGTAAGTCATGCTTTAAATTTCTTTACCCAAGTATTCCAATGCATTGTTGCGGTATAGATATGTTAACAGAAAGGATATATACATATATATATACATACGTAGGTGGGAGAACAATATTAGGAAATATTATTATAATACATCCTTTAACCTTCTGTTTCTCTAAATGCATAAAACATGACTTACACCACTTTGGCTTTAACCCCCTCATATAATGATCACCTTTCTCAGCCAATGACTGAACAAGTCAAAGAAATGGTTTAGCTTGAGTTCATGTTCAACAAGTTACCACAAAAGTGCATCACTTACACTTGAATTTAAAATCGTCTTACAAGGTAAACAGAAAATCCCTTTTAAAATATACAATTATTTTTTGACTCTTTTCTAAACATTTTTCGACAGTGTAAAATTTTAGTACCTTTTTAATTTGTATTTTCTTACCTCACTTTATATTTGTATATACCTATGTATACATACATATGTGTATATATATGTATATATAACTGTTCGTTGTTTAAAGTTAGGCTTTATTTGTATTTCTATTGTCACTTTTAATTATTTTGTATTGTAATTTTTAATTACATGGCACATTAAATTTAATTAAATTACATTGAATTAAACATAAGATAATTAATATAAAATAAATTTTATTTTGCGGATATAAAAACCTCAAAGAGGTCCTCGAATTGAAGAATTAGGAAAATTAGAAACTTCAAGACAAAAGTAGAAGTGGGTAGGACATAGTACGCTTCTCTACAAAGTGAACTAAAAAGGAATCTTAAGTAGAGTCCACAAGGAACATGGAAAAGGTGGGACAGAAAGACTTTGCGAAATTCACTGAAAAAGACACGAGTGAGAGTAGATAAAAGCGCACGGTTGACTAGGTCTTCTAAAAGTCTTGTGTTCGTGAAGGAATTAGCAGCCTCCAACAATACATGCACTTTTCTACTGCTAAATTAGGAAATTTGAAATCGAACGTTCCTTTGATCCATCTCGTACTACAATATTTATATGTTTTTAAGATTACGGTAGTGTAAATGCAGAGGCTCAGTAACACTGGTACGAAATAAGTGCTTGTCAACACTTACATTACTATATGTTCTTGTATAAGAAAATCACGTAATCGTAGATTAAATAAATAAATAAATAAAATCAGGTAAAGTGGTCGAAAGCATTTTGTTTAATCAGTTATAATTGCAATTATGATAAGAAGTTATTTTGTAATAAGAAGTTATTTTGTAACAGATTTCCGAGTTAAGCTCCAGATAGATCCATTAAGGAGGGCTTGCGGAAGAACAAAGGTCTATTGTTCGATTTTTAACTAATTCTTACTCGTATACACTGAAATAATAAATTCCTAAAATATGTCAACATATTTTCACAAAATGCACTGGCAATAATATTATGGTGTAGGTGTAGGCCTACGATTTGTTGACACGTTTGATCAGATTTAAAGCAGCCATATAGGTTATGAATGAATTAAATTCAATCTGAAATCGATCTGCCAGGAATTAGGCCTACATTACGTCTGTTGCTTGCACAGGAGCGTTTACACTGAGAAATACATAGCCTACATTAATATATAATGTAGATATCGGTAGCCGTACATTTCGATAGAATGCACAATATTATATCAACACGGCTTTGTAGTATAGTGATTGATTTCCGATTTAAAAAGCATGTACTTTAATTAGTCGTTACTCCGGTCAACCGATTTGGTCCAAGATCAATAGACTTCTTCCCATGGATGTTATAAATGCGTAAAATCCGATAAAGCGTATTTAAGTCATCGCACGTATAGACACATGGACAAACATTTTCCCTTCCACCACACGATCTCATAAAGTACCATACCGGCACTTAATAAATTTTGACCTTAGTCTTACGAACAGCAGATGGTGTCGCCGTAGCAATGCGACTACTTCTCCAGCAGTACGGTAGTGCGTTTAGCCTGACATCACCTTTGAAGGCGTATTTATAAAAGTACAGGTATCATGATGGCACGAAAGTTCCTAATCAGTGCTTTAGTGTTTTCTCTTCAGTATGTTAAATCGAGTGTTGGATTTGGTTATTATTTTATGTCCTCAAGTCCACAATCTTATCCGACTATCGACTGAGACTCAAAAAATTTATTTCACATATACAACACATTATAATATGATGTGGATAATTTCTGGGCATGTTTATATTCTTTACTTGTAATTTTAAATACATATCTCGGAAGGCGTACGGAAGAAGACATTATCAAAAATTACAATTTTTAAATGGAGGAAAATAGAACTACCAAACAAGCTTTCAAATACAGACCTGAAGGACGACGATCAAGAGGACGTCCTATGACAAGATGGGAAGATATCTTTGCGACGGAACAGGCTTCATAGCCTAACCTTGTAGCAGAAGAAGAAGAAGAAATGTGCGGTACACAATTTTAAAACATTATCTATTTTTACTTTTATTTTCTCTGCTTCTGAAAAGCATAGGCCTACTATAGCTAAAGTAGGTTATTGAATTCGATCCAGAAATTCGACATGGATTTTTCAGATAATAGGCTACATCTTTGATGTCTTCTAAATACCAACATAGAATTTTTCGAAACATGTGTCTGTGTGTTTGTATGTTTACACGGCATAGTTTGAAAACGAGAAATCATACGCATACAAAATCATTTTATAATCGGGTTAAGTGTGTACTGAGATGTACATGAAATATGGCGCCTGCTTTCTCCAACATTTACTGAAACATTATATGAAGTAAAATTCAATTTTGCCTCTTTCTCGGAAATTGCTCTCACAATATTTCTAAATGTTGTACGCAAATTGAGGACTAGAAAGGACTATGATACAGCTAAACCTCCATTTAAAATTTTCTTTCCTATAAATTCTCTGAAAAGTAGTTATAAGTGATTACGGCTTTAAACAATTGGAATGCGAATCCTATAATATGGTTGTTTACGGTAAATTGCATTTTTAAATATAGAGAAAGCTATATGACTGTTCGATGTTCAATGTACGGTGTTTTTCTAATAATTAAAATTCATGTTATATAGGCCTACCGTTGTGCTCGATCAATAAAATAAAATAGACTTAATACCAGTAACTCAACAATGTTTTATTTTATAGTTCGTTTAGGCCTTTCGGCGTATTTTCGCCATCAACAGACACGCAACGAAGATGCACAGAGGACGACTCAGTGATAGTGTTTTAATAAAGCTTTTAAAAATTTTAATTATTAAATGTGACAAGATGTAAGACAATGCAGTTTTGATTTTAATTATTAAGGCATTCAAACCAGCCAAAGAATATGACCTGAAGATGGCGGAAATAGTCGAAAGGCCTAGGCGAATTATAAAACGAAACATTGTTGAGTTACTGGTATTAAGTCTATTTTATTTTTTGATAATTATTTCAAATATAATTTATTGTATGGGATAACATCTGGGTAAACTGATCTCACAGTTAACTCCTTACCATACATAAATAATAATCATCTTAAAATTAATTGCAGTAATAGCGAAGTTTTAAAATAAGAATAGGTTGATTGATGCCCGGTTTCTATAAACTCGTGAAATACCATGGGTAAATTATCCATGGGCAAATTAGTTCCTAATCACCCTCAATGATATAATGAGGAAGGCTTTGGAGCTGTACAGTTAATTTAATTCAGAAGGCTTTGATTCACATTGTTTAAATTATTATTCTTCCTATGAGAGGTTAAATTTTATCCAGCCATCAATGAAAGGATAAATTAACCCGACGATTTACCCTTGGAAAGATCTAGCCCGAGTTTTTAGGAACATTTTTTCTGTCATTTTCATATTTACCCAGAGGACATTTATCCAGAAATTCGCCACAAGTATATGTGATTGTTACCTTTAAATTACTTGAGTTTGTAAAAGTTATTCTTGTGTAGATTCTGTCCATTGGATAATTTGCCCATAGGTATTTCGCGAGTTTATAGAAACCGGGCATGAATAAAGTAGGCATGTCTCATATAGGCCCTAATACTAAATGCAACTTTTGCTTCAGCAATCAACTAAAATATAGATCAATAGAACACTATATATCAATTGCCTTAAATACAGTTTGATTTATACGGCTGTCATACTCTCATGTGCTGTCAATTTGAAGAACAAAAGGATGAGGTCAGATGTAAAATATTACTGGCTATATATTACAACTACACAGTTACCATATCAAAGTTCTATATTTGCAAAGTTGCGTCTACGTGTTATGACGTAGATCGCTTTAGAAGGAAGGTAATCAATTTTGAATCAGAAATTGCAGTTTAACAATACCGGAAATTTCCCGGATGGTGTGGCGACATCGGCAGCCACAGTGAAAACGCGACATGAAGCAAATTATATCTGTACTCTTGTATACATGTACAGTTGGCTAACAATACCTGTGATACTTGTGATACAGAGCTTTCAAATGCAAATGGCTCTCTTAATTTTGAGGCAATTTGAACATTTTCATAACCAATAATTGTATTGTTAAAATTTACTAAAAAATTAATAATAATAATAATTTATTATTAAATTTATTAAATTTGTTAAAATTTATTAAGATTATTAAAAATTTCTACTCCTACATTATTTAAAAATAAATATATAATTTTGAAAATAATATTATGAAGTTAGTAAACTTTTTCAGACTTGCATAATAATTATTTTTGTATTAAATTTATCCTGATATTTAGCTTTACAATTTAACTATGTGCAGCAGCTGACCGTCTGCGTGGTCTAGGCCTGGGCTCGATCTCCGGTACCTCTCCGGATTTTTCTGAAACAAGGTGCAGTCAGCCTCGTGAGGATTTTTAAAAATATTTGCATATGATTATTAAATAGACTCAGTTTGATAAAAACTTAAAATTTTTTAATTCGTTACGTCTTTTAACTGCTAAATTTCTCAAGGTAGTCCAAAAAAGTCATACTTGGTGGTTCAACTAAAACCGTAGTGTGCACCAGCGTTCCATGCACGCAAGAAATTAAAGAACACGAAGATATTTAGACACGCCGAATGAGTGAGGGAAATTAACAGACTGATGTAAATAATAAATAAATAAATAAATAAATAAATAAATATGTACACCTACTTAAATGTAAACAAGAATAATATTAATATTAATATTAATAATAATAATAGCAATAACAACGTTAAATTTTATTTAAACCTACTGTTATACCATCCCTTTATTAAAATTTAAATTATTGTATTATAACATCGTGCTATGATTTTACTTTTTATACACGAAATGCTTCTACATGAACCATTCAATCTTTAAATTGTCTATGCTTTATAGAATGCCGTGGAGTAAATAAAAGGAAAGAGCTGTTACATAATATAATATTATTATTCTTATGTCGTTAAAAAGAGACCATGAAACCTTGTCTTTCATGAGTCGCATGTGCCTTTCGAGTTCGTAAGAGGAAATCTATTAAGTTAAGTAAATTCGATTACGTGATGAGAATTATGCAAGCCCAGACGGACAAAGCAATATGATCACTTATGTAAGCCTATGCATTTATGTCACTGGAAAACATTAATTTGAGAAATATTACTGCATTCACACGGAATGAAGCTTCGTGAACTCAGAAGATACCAAAGAGAAATGCCCAGAATAGAGTATCAGTTCAAAACCAGAAGACTGATTCCATGAGTATAGAGATAAATAAAAAGCAAGTACATGTCACCTACAACAACGTCTTCAACAACATTAACCCTTTCAGAGCTGAAATTATATTTTGATATAAGACAGATCAGGAATCATCACTGAGCTTTAAGTTTGAAATTGATAAGGAAATCTTTATTCGAATAACTGATTTCCATGAGTGGCATTCGTAACACGAGATAAAAATCATTGTATCATATACAAAAAGCATTGCTCTATTTAATTAATATATCTGCTTTTATACCATATTTTGAGGTGACGAATTTATACATCAGCAGCTCTAGATACGTTCAGTATTATTTCCAACTTCTGAAGCACTACATGAACACTGCACACAACATTGTTGTCATGAGAACTGACTTGCATTTTTTTAATTAATGATGTAATACTTTAAGAAATTACGCCCCTATCGTCCCATGGACGTTAAAAGTGCGTATACCAAGTTTCATGAAAAATTTGAAAAAGCGTATTTGAGTTATCGCGAGTACACACGGATAGACGGACAGACAGACAGATAGATAGACGGACATGCAGACAGACAGACGGACAGACATTTTTCCCGTCTACCATACAATCTTCGAAAGTGACATTCTGGCACTTAATAATTATATATATATTTATAGTACAAAGGTAATTAATGATTAATTATTATTTTATAACTAAGCTAAATTAAACTAAATTTGTTGGCGCTCTAGCCTATAGAGGGAGTGGACCTGGTTTTGATGGCTGTGTCATCTATCTCCGTCTTTCGACCTCAACCGCAGCTGGCAGATTGGAGGCAAGTGGTCAGAATACCTACACCCATGGTGGTTATTTAATAGGATCCTTTACTTCTTCATGAAGAGCTTTTCTGTTTTCCTCACGATTATGTTTGCACCCGTTTACCCTACCTCAGAAAAAGGTACTACAGATAAAATCCGGGTCTGCGGATCCTTAGGCACAAAGGCTAGCTAAGAGACATTCAAGTGATAATTCCTTTTAGCTCAAAAATTGTCACTAATAATGTCGTTTAGTAATGACTGGAAGGCATTCAATGACCATAAAATAATGAAAAAATTCAAAATAAAAAATGCATTTATGACCCAAAAATTAAGAAAAAATGACACACATTTTTAAAAATGACCAATAAATTTACCATTATTACTTATGATTAGTTTTTTAAGTAATGAATTTCTAAATGCAATATAATGGATGACGGTGCATTATATATGAATTTACAATATAAATCACACTTTTTTGTTACTAATAAAGTGAGAAGTTTACAGGCCTACTACTTGGACACCAATGGTTACAAGACAAACTGCTGTGGTGTTTATAATAAACCTAAATTAAAATAAACTATGAACTCTTGGCGGAGATTCTCACATAAAAACGATTGTCTATTGTCTGAAAATAACGATTGGTACATGGAAAAGCTTCTCTCTGCCTCCACTGAAACATGACCTAAAAATGCCACAAATTACCTAATAATTGCCAAAATATAGCCTATCTCTTGAAAATGACGCAAAATTCAGAATAAAGTAAAAAATGCAAATACACATACACACACACATATACATAAACATGTATATAATAATTATATACATATGTATCATGAAATAATTGGTTAACTAAGGGCAGTTTTTTGTACTTTTTACTTCATTTTGCATTTTTCAAGAGATTAGGCTATAATTTGGCAATTATTAGGTAATTTTCGCCATTTTTAGGTCATGTTTCATTATATAATTATTATATTCGAGCTATCTTTTAAACTTCAAATGAAAAAGATGCAAAATCATCAAATGAGCTATAGACAAAATTTATTATCCTTTGGTCAGAGTCTTTTGAGACAGTGAAATGGGTAGATATTGTCCACCCTATAACCGGCCCTAAAGTAAACAAGTAATTCTTCTCACTCTAGCACATCATTCGTATCTATGTAAGATTGAGACAGACATACTTGGTTACTTTAGGGCCGGTTCTAGAGCTGAAAATATGTACCCATTTCACAGTCTCAAAAGACTCTGACCAAAGCATAAGTTAGTGTGTTGGAAGTTTGAATGAAAAAGTCTTTGCACGAAAGACACGAAAGCCATCCTTCCATGTTCCACCTGCAAACCAAAATAAAATTGATCAAACAAAGCAACGATGACTCACCACGCAGTATAGGCGGCTATATTGTGCTTGTAATAGCACCGCACCACGGCAAGGTGGCTGCCTCAATCAATATGTTATTTATACTCCCTCACGCTTTGCCTTCAAGGAAGTACACAATAACGTGCAATTACTGCCATGTCCTACTTACATTGTAGTCAAGACATGCAGTTGAAAAGTCAGTAGAAACATGCTTTACTCAACTACAGATCCATTCATGCTTTGTGACAGATCAGTTTTATTGTTCATTGAACGTAGCCCATTAAGTAGGCTATGTTCTTTACCTACATTTTCTTTATAAAGACACTTTTTAGTAAGTAATTCCACCTATTATTTCTGATGACAAAAGTGATAGATATGAGCTTGTCATGTTTTAAAATGCTTTCCGCCTAATCACCACTAAAAGTTTATAAAAACAATTCCAAATAAGGCACGTCGAAGAATTTACAATTAATATATTGAGTGGTATTTATTATCGGAGTTGTTCATAAAACAGTAGGCCAAGATTACAAAAACATATGTACATATTAATTGCAGTATTAATATATTAAGTCAGTTTATTAAATGATGTTTCGTTATTCAATTAAACAATATGTGAAAGGTTACATATAGTTGTTCTAGAAACATGGAAAATTAATCAAAACACATCACACCATAATAAAAGTTTGTCAGATTCTATAAATGAATGTAGTGTGGGCCTATAATGTTCTAAAAATATAAGATTACCTACAGTTATGTACAAAACTGGTATTAAGTCTATACACAATAATTGGTTAAAGTCAAGTTGAACAGCAGACTAGGTGTGATCTAGACCAGTGATTCCCAAAGTGGGGTCCGCAATGGTGTTTCAGGGGGTCCGCAGGTGGTTTAAGAAGAAATAGGATATTTCGTAATTTTCTCTAATTACATAATATCTTCTAAAGCAGCTTCACTGTTCACATTAAGGAGTAAACTCTGTTTGTTACCATTGACATTGTTATTTTGTCTATTGAATTTAATACATTTGAATCAAGGTACCCTTATTTAGTTTTTTTGTTTGTTTGTTTGTTTTGTTTTGTTATTGTTTTTGAAACCCAGAGGGGTCCGCGAAATTTTAATTTTTTTCCAGGGGTCCGCGGACTGAAAAGTTTGGGAACCACTGATCTAGACTATTGCAGGTTGTAATATATCAATGTTATTAAAATGTAAGACATACAAAAAATGTATGTCACGTATATGATAGTGTTTGGTCTTAAAAAATAATTGAATATATCAGTTTCACTTCTGAATTTCAAAATTTCAAAGTAGATAATTCTATAATAGAATTAATAGCAAGATATAAAAAACTTGAAGTTGCAATCACTCAGTATCCTTGGTATGGCTTGAGTTCTACCAAAGTATTCTTGTCGGGCCTTATTGGAATTGTAGGTATTTATGCAGATATGCGCATTTCGGTATTAATCAGTCAATTTAGAAGACCTTAGCGTGTATATATGTTGACACGTTGAAGTTTAGCTTGGTTACGGATAAAAAAGAAATGTTTGTAGCATCTCTGCCTCTGACTGACTGTCCTCGTGAGCCAATCAAAATGCTCGGGGGGCTTCGAACTAAGGGAATTATAATATATATTTCTAGTTATTGTTATACCTAGGTATAAAAATTAGTCACTTTAAGTTAAATCTTAACCAATGTATCCCCTAAAGACGACAAAGGAAAAATTTATAAAATTTTAATTAAAACAGTTAGGCTTTACCGGATATTCTATTTTGTTTTTCGTGCCGAAAAATAAAACTTCCTGATAAACGTGTCTATGACACGCACTTGTATTCACATTCTCGAAGTGAAAGCATCCTCCAAACAATTTCCTAATAATAATGAATTTTCATCTGAAAATTTAGGATCTTATACAGTAAAGCGTTTGTTATCATTTGAAAAGTTAAAAATAAAAACAATTGACTGACAATCTTCTATTGGTCGACAGCTGTTGTTTGAGACATATTTTCATAAAAATCGTATGGAGGATGGTCATAATTTAAATATTTCATCCTCAACACCGAAATCCCAAACCAGCTTCCAAGTAACTTGACAGCGGATCCTTAAGCCGTGGAACCATTTACTCTGTACTAGTAGAACACATACCTATACCCCCTAAAATCGATCAAGAAATTTAACTAAAACCAATAAATTACTTCTTTTATTCAACTGGAATTCAATGAAAGTTGAACAAAACAGGTAATGGTTTTATTTAAATCTTTTCCAGAATTTGAAACGAGATAACGAAGGAAAACTTGTTTGGGAGAGAAAGCAATGCTAGCTTAAACCTATAAGCAAAGTGAGCATCAAGGGAAGGAGTGCACCACATACTTTTTAGGTAGATTTTCGAAGAAAAATCTACCTATTGCAAAGGATACCACTTTATGATTTTCGAAAAATTCTTTCATATCTTTACGTTTCATGCTCCCCTAAGTACGAAACCACCGCCCGTTCAAAAAAAAATTTTGTGATATTTATATATATATATATATATATATATATAAATATATATATATATATTTATATATATATATCTTTACACGATAGCGGCCGTAATTTTGAAGATATTTGAACCAAATTTGATTATGTCATTTCTAGGCCCAATAGTTCGGACAAGTTCGTTAATGGGCAAAATTGGCCCAAGGGGGTGGTCGGGGGAGGGGGTTGAAATTTTAAAACATTTATATCTCGGCCCCTATGAAGTATAGAGGGAAACTTTGTTTGAATAAATTAGAGTACTCCCTATGGAGTTCACAGTGACACCAACAATTCGGGGGTTCGAGTGAGGGTGGGGGTGGGGGTGGGGGTGGGGGTGGGGGATGAAAATTCGAAACTTTTGAAACCACGTCTTGTGGGGTATCGTTGAAAAGCTCTCGATGAGTACTCTACAAATCAATAAATAGTTTCTTGATAGCTCTCATATGACGCGAGATTTTAATGTTTGAAAATAATAACACTTAAAAGAATTATTATAATATCATAATTTTGTCTTGTTTAGCGGCTTTGCTAATTTTATTCATTGCTGATCTTGCGCACGGCCTCCCAGAATATTATATCCTATTCTTGTTGTCAAAACAAATGATTGTAGGCTCTTCCTCTTTACCGAATTCAGTTCTTATTACTGCAGGTTTACCATGCCAAGGCTAAAGAAAAAGAGTGCTATGCAGCGACAATAAATAAAACCAAAAGCACTTCGAAATCTACCTCCGCCTGTAGGCCTGCCTAAAGGGATTTTTCATAATGAATTTGTTATTTAACTTTTTAAATTACAATTAAATTTACAAACAATTTCAAAAACTAATTAAAAATGAAAAAGTTCTTATTATGATGCTTTATCGCTTGTGTTATGATTATCATAGGTAATCCCACGAGAGTTGACTTTATTAAGACTATTCCATGAATAAAATCTAACGGATTATACAAGTAATAATTACTTTCGTGCTTTTTTGTATAGAAACAAAACTAACAGCTGTGAGATCACGGCCTAGGCCTACTATGAATCAACCACCCATGAATCGATTCGAGTTACATGTTGTAACCAGGGCTACCAGTGGTGCATATAAGACATAGTTAACTTCATTCAGGTAAGCTAACAGCAGAACAGAATAAAAGCACACGAACTGGCTTGCACGAATCGAAATTATGTTTTTAACCAATGTACATTTCTATTATTTTTCAATTTCCAAACAAGTTATATTGTATAAAATGATCTGTTTTCGTGCTGTTTAATGGCAACATGTGACGTATTAATCACTGCACACTGATGCTTTCGTGTCCAGTAACGAGCAGACCATTTTACCCGATAAAATGTCATCCTCGCGGTTCGTACAAGAATGTTGTAAGATAAACGGCCGTGATTGGTCTATATCCGAGGAACTGCTAAACGTTATTGGTCAATATCAAACACGTATGAGTGGAATAGTCCTGCAAAATCTGTTCTCACAGATTGAAAGCTATACAAACTATTCAGCTGGGCGTTCGTTTTCTCGGTTGAAATATATTAAAAATCCCCTTATCTCTGTTAGGTATAGAAGCAGATGTGTTTCTTAAGATTGATTATGAAGATCTGACAAAGACTTTGCAAGGGAAAATAGGAGAAAATATTAAGGCATAAATAAAATGGAAGTGTACAGAAATAAACAACTTCCTTCTTTTTGTAATTTTCGTTTAATTTCGAATTTCCCGTAAATGAAATTGTATTTTATGGTTTATTATTGCTTATTACAAGTGTTGGGGGCTTCAAAATTAGTTAGTGCTTAGGATATCTAAGGTTCTTAACCCGGCCCTGGAAACTAGTGAAGCTCACCTACATTCAGCAGCGTATGTTGCTTGCTCTTCACATAACAGCACATATTTAACGTACACACATCACCCACATGTAAGCAGAATAAAGATGGACCGTGAATTCATAACCTCAATATTTATCGCATCATGAAAAATGCCATGCTATAAGACAGAGGTTACAATATTACAGAAGTAATGTTTATATTGCAAGACACGGCCACCAACTAATACAATACCATATAAAATTAAACTCCATGGCGTCGCATCCCTGAAAGGACTAGGCCTACCATCCAACCACTGCGTAATCTACCTTAGGCAGATGGCTGGGGGCGTGGACAACATGCCGACACCCGAGGCCATTAAAGACTTTTTCGTGACCGGAGCAGCCAGTTATTAATCAAGTAGTTCCTCAGTTTGAATCACGAGGCTGACTGCATCCCGTTCCTACATCCAAAAATCCGAGGAAGTGCAAGGAATTGAACTGAGCCTGCGAATCTGTGGCCAGTGACGATAAAATATAATATTATTAAATAATCATAAAAATCAATCAACCAGTCTCTATGATTCCATCGAGAATAGAACCCGTGACCTTCTATGCTGTAGTGCAATTAATTTCAGAAAAAACAATATTCAAAATTCAAGTATATGTGACTTGCCACAACATTTATGATCACGAATTACCTGAAAAATCAAACAATAAGTTATACAGTACAGTTATTGATTTGACAGATGAGACAGCTTAAACGAAAGAAAGTTAGATTTTTAAAAATCCATTCACAATTACCACTCTTGAGTATTGTCAAAAGCAGTTAAAATGTACATTAAGAATACATAATTATGACTGAATATGGATATGATATAACCAATATGAATCTCTTTACAAATGCACAGCTCGTGGACTCGGAAACTCAAGATATCATAGAACAAGAGTCAAGATTGCAGCTGTCATTTCCCAGAAAGGATATGAGGTGTATGAAGAGGCATCTTGTTTAGCTGCTGGAGAATCGAATCGAAGAATTGACATAATAATTGATCGGATAAAGGCAGCCGCATACAAACAGAATAAGACTGTCAGAATTTAAATCGACTCCAGACAGCCAAGATGGGTTAAGCAGAAGAAAATATCAATAATGTATATAAGGGACAATACCAAACTTTAAAGAATAATATGAAGTAGGATGACCAGAATTTCAGACACAAAAAGCAGGACCCAATCGTTTAAGTGGTCGTAACACCATCTAACTAAAGTAATAGGCCTTAAAGGAAGTTTCATAGTAATTACTTTAATGATGATATCGTCGCTGCGCCTGCAAAATCGGCTATGTGAATTTACAATGTTTTTACAGGAGAAGGAAAAAAGTTCCAACGTGGAAGATTCTACGTGTAGAGATGTGTTACAGCATTGTTATAATGCTTATTGCTTTGCTAACAATGCAGTTGCATCAATAATAACAGAAGGGTGAAAAATTATGTCAAAATAATAACTTATTTTCAAGCACTGTACATAGCCGATTAAATGTGTGCCTATTTTGTCACATGCCCGATTTTGTCAGCAGTCTGTATCAATGGGTGTCACATTAGTTTTATATAAAATCCTGGGACATTAAAATGAGAGGAACAAAAATCCCATCCATAAAATTTATTAACATTTAAAATTTACTTTGTATAGTGCACACAAATTATTCCAAATTAGTTAAATTACTTCTTGAATTCTTCTGCAGACTGGTGCATATAATTTATTCAGCAAAAGTAGATGCCCCATTGTCACTGTAATTTTAACTTTTAAGTATTTGATGAAGAAGTGGATTTTCTTCTGATACTTTGTCATAAAAGTCAGCACATGACACCTCATTAAAGTGTATTTTGACAGTGAGCAAGGCTTTCACTGTTACAACTTTAATTGGACGACATTCTGCAGAAAGGAACCGACCCACATGATTTTTAAGCTAAAAAACAGGCATTTAAAGTTAAATAAAAAGCCACCTGGATCTTTTCAGTGTGTTTTTGTTTGCTTAATAGAAGGCATATAAATGGATGAAGAGGTTTGGTTAGTTTGCACAACTTAAATATATAGTTCAGCAGCAAAAATTTAGTATCTATTCCGGTTTTTTAAATTTGAGGGTTGGTTCCTTTCTGCAGAATGTCGTATGTAGCGTAAAATATAGGCTACTGGTCAATCGGAATCACAGAAAAGCGGGACATAAAACTTTCGGGACAGCGGGACATTATGCCAAAAAACGGGACTGTCCCGGAAAAAACGGGACTGTCCCGGAAAAAGCGGGACGAATGGACACCCTAGGCTAATGTAACAATAATGGGTCGTATTGTGAACTTTTAAAATAACACAATAATTGCTGCACTGCAGTTATTTCCTAAGTGCATTGTATTGAATATTGTCAAGGTCGGCTATGTGTACAAATGCGAGTAGGTGTACCGTGTTGGCAGTGAAGGACGGCTTTGTGAACGGTAGTGAAGAACGGCTCATGAAAGTGATTTCGTGAAACTATTTACACACATTTTCTTTCCAATGCAACCGCACATTTCATGTTATTTCTGAAGTCCAAGTTGTTAAAATCCCATATAAACGTTTGAAACACGTATGAATACAGGCATTTCACAATTTCCTCACTTCCCCACTTCATTTTACGAAATGCGAACAAGCTAAATAAGCGTATAATCTCAAAATTACTATTATAGTTTCGTGAAAAGTTGGAATCAGCCGAAACTGCGTAGTGTCGTAACTCATTGTCGCCAGTACATCTAGCGCTTGAGCATTCAAGTAAAAAAAAACAGTTGCGGAACTCAGTTACGAAACCTATTTTCGTCGTGTAAACTAGCCTTTATACACATGGCCACTTTAGCAGGAGCAACTTTCGTGTACACCACATGGCAGATTTTTTTCTTTGCTTGCACAAGCGCGACATTCAAGCCCGGTGTTAAGGGTCTATTCTAAGGAATAGTGTTAAGAAAATAAATTTCGTAAAAAAAAAAAAAGTGCACATAGTTGATTTTTCAGGCGCAGCGACATTGCAACGAGCAAGTAAAATAATCTGCATTTATCTAAAAACACATTGCATATAAAACTATTTTACTATTAATTCTTATTGGGCTAGTTATACTAGCAGAGGCATCTGCTTGAAATATTAGCCTATTTTGGAGGAAGAATTGGGTTGTTAGTAGTTGTACGTAGCCTCAAATATTAGAGAGTGCCAATGCCACCCAGTATTATTATTTTTCAATCTTAAAAGTTATTAGACGCTAAGAAAAGCTTTATGGGAGTTTTAAAATAGTAAATTCCACATCAAATCTACGAGGGTTGATCTGTATGCTCCACCCCTGACCCACTTCCTGTTGAGTTAAAATTATCAAAGTATTCATGCAAGCAGCTTCATATCTCAAGGTAAACACTGCACTGTTTCAAGTTTTCATCTTTCTTCCTTGGGTCAGGGGATATTTTTCTTGTGAGGGATGTGTGTGTCAGTCATAAAATGGAGCCTGTAGAACAAAGAGCTGTTATTAAACACTTGCAGAAAAAGGGAATGAGTCCAACAAAAATCCATTGGGATTTATGTGCGACTTTAGGTGAAAGTGCAGTATCATATGACATAGTCAAAAGGTGGTGTCGTGAATTTAGATGTGGTAGGGAATCATGTGAAGATCAACATGCAGGAGGACCACCAGTGAGCGTTACAACTGTATACAATGTCAAAAAATCCACGATCTAGTGATGCAAGACCGCAGACTGACTATTAGGTAAATAGTGAAACTAATAGGCTTCTCCTATTACACGGTTAGAAATATTTTAGTTATGGAACTGGACATGAAAAAATTGACAGCAAGATGGGTTCCTCGAAAGTTGACAGCAACAGAGAAGAGACAGCGTGTGTTGATTTGTGAACGTCTGTTACAAATGTACAGAGCAGATGCAAAAATATCTATTGACAGATTTATGACTATGGATGAAACCTGGATCCACCATTATGACCCAGAAACGAAACTCCAAAGTAAAGAGTGGAAACTTATGGGATCTCCCCCTCCCCGCAAGTTCAAGACTCAACCAGCTGCAGGGAAGTAATGACCATAGTATTTTGGGATGCTAGGGGAGTAATTCTGGTTGATTACTTACCAAAGGGTTCTACAATCACAGGAGCATATTATGCTAATTTAATTCCAAAATTAAGAGATTCTATAAAAAGTAAGAGACGTCGGAAGTTAAGTGCAGGAATCCTCTTTCACCAGGACGATGCCCCCAGTCACACCTCTTGTGTGGCCATGGCTGCTATAACCAAAGCAGGCTTTGAATTGGTGAAACGCCCACCATACTCACCAGATATGGCCCCTAGTGACTTCAGATTGTTCCCAAAACTCAAAGAAGATATTCGTGGAAGACGATTTTCAACTCAAGGTTCTACAGGTTCCATTTTATGACTGACACACACACCCTTCACAAGAAAAATATCCACTGACCCAAGGGAGAAAGATAAGAACTTGAAACAGTGCAGTGTTTACCTTGAGATATGAAACTGCTTGCATGAATATTTTGATAATTTTATCTCAACAGGAAGTGGGTCAGGGGTGGAGCACACAGATCAACCCTCGTATTTCGCTGGATTATTTTTAAGCAGGATAATAATTATGAGACTTCCAAGCCTTTTTGCGAGTCGCGGGATAATGTGTTGAAAAAAAAGAAGTATCCTGCGAAAAGCAGTAGAATGTCAACCAAAATCAGAATTTGCAACGTGTATTCATACCTTAAGCTATAATAATTATAGCTTTTAAATTTAAAAAGACTAAAGTGTTAAAATACATGATAGTGTACCATTGAGCTCAATCAATAAAATTAAATGGATAACTGATTCCATCAGCTCAACAACCTTCGTTTTCTGCCTAGCCCTTTTGTTACTTATATATCATCTTCAGGGCATCTTGCGGTGTATTAATAATAATATATTGCATAATGAATAGAATGAGAAAGTGTGATGACTCCTCCGCTAATACAATGGTGGGTATAGGGAGAGCGGCGGTCCACCGAAACACTGGCAGCACCTTCGTTTGCGTTTCAACTTCTCAATGCTGCATCATGATAGTTTGGCATCTTATGATTAAACTCGCAATCTTTAATTAACCCTTGGTCCTATTTCTGTGAAATTTGTGCAGAAATAATCTGCACAACACAGTCTTTCTGATGGTTAAAACAGAGACTTAAAAAATGCGGACATAAATGTTTTTATTTCATTATATAAACATCACCAATTACACAAAATTCATGGAGGGTGAAACGGAATTTGACTATGCGACAATTTTTTTCATTTTTGTGTCCCGTAAAAACTTCAAGCGAGAAAGTTTTAGTGAAATATTTCAACTTTATTTTAAATTCAGTACCACCTTTATATCTTGAATGGTTTACGAGTAATTGAGTGGTAATTATTCCGGGCTCTACAGCTGTCTGAATGATGTGGGACGATCGTGAAATGTTGAGGGTGAAGCAAATTTGACTATGCGACATTTATTATTTTATTTTTGTGTCCAGAAAGAGATCAAGCGTGTAAGGTTTAGTGAAATATTTGGATCTTATTATAAATTGAGTACCACCTATATATCTATAATGGTTAACGAGTAATAGTAATTACTCTAAAGCTAAAGCTATCAGAATGGTATTGAGGTATTAGCAGGCATCTTTTCCATAAAATACCACCAATAACGTAAAAATTTTTACATAATTTATTCGTGGACTCAATAATAATACTATATTAACTGACTACTTGTACCCATACTGCAAGATTGACCCGCTGGAGAAAAGGAGTGAATGAAGCTTTTTTCTAACTTAGTAAATCTGCACTACTTTTATTTATGCATTTATTGGATTATTTATCATATTTTCTGTTCACTTGTGTTAGTAATTTTTATGTATAATTACCATAGCAAATGTCTTATTACTTTAATATCTTGTTCCTTTTTTTAATAATATAATTTAACAACATAAGACGTACATCAGTTACAGCGAACGGCGAATGGTCGAGGGTTTGAACAAATAGCGGGCTGTAGTTAAGGCAAGAGGATTTATTTTTTTTTATGAAAAAATCAGGGAAAATGCTTTGAAATATTGTGTGATATATGTAGAATGCATTGCAAAACAATTTTTGCGTATGTGCGTCTTTATCGGATGTTGAGACGCCAATTTTAAAGATCACGCGCCCTATTTTTGTAGTGCTGCTTATGAAATTTTCCGTGCCCTGCAATTCACAAACCATCCCTTAGTTTATATTATCTCTGTTCACATAATTTGTACACAGATCTACACTTTTGACCGTGTTTCACCTACATAACTTACCCCATACAGCCAGGAGAAAATTAATATTAATATAAATAATATTACTATTAATACAATATTAATACAAATTAATTCTCAGTAATATTCTATACAATGTAATATTAATATTAATTTATAAAATATCCCTTAGCTGTTTTCTACCCTAATTATACGTTGTTATTTCTATACAAATGTACATTCTTTAACAAATTCTCATCAAATTATACTAACATACCCTCTACCCTATTTTCTAGGCAACAAAATATTAGATCAAATCATCCCTTGGCTGTTTCATACCTATATTATATAATTGTTCATTGCTTGTCTTCGATTTTTTGAAAGATGTGGAACGAAATGTTACGGTCAAGCTTCTTGCAATCTGAGAAATTACTGTTACACACGGCCACGTTTATTTATGGAGATGAGATCTTCCAAGACGTGTAAAGCAGCCCGAATATTGTCAAAAGTATCTAAAAATTCAATTTAGATAAGGTGAGTCATTTTGAAATAGATTAATGTATTATTTTGTTTAAGAATGTTTGCAATTTTTCCTATACCGCCCGTAGTAATCTTGCTCCCGCGAATCTCAAGCAGAGTAACTGCTACCTAGCGGCGGAACCAGTTAACTACCTCTGTCATCACACTTTCTCCTCTATTCATTATGATATATTGTTTTATCTCAAGTACAGAATTATAAGACAATGCCTTTCAATTTTTTATTATTATTAATACATGCAGTCCACCGCTTTGGCTCAGGGGATGCGTTCGTTCCTCTCACACAGCGGGCCCGGGTTCGATTCCTGGTCGGGACAAGTTACCTCGGTGGGGCTTTTCCTTAGCTGTAAGACAAATGTCAGGTAACTTTAGGCCCTTGTGGTCCCCGGATATCATATGGCTGTCATTATCATCTTCATCCCATCCTCGCCTTGTTCGAAGTGAGTGGGTATGGTGTGTCTCGTCCTATGTGTTCGTGTTGTCTCGGAAGTGGCCCCGGCATTGGGCTGATCACTCATCCGGGAAGGCCCTCCATGTTCTTGTCTGGTCAAAAAACTATGTCTGTGTTGTGATCCATAGTTCATTTATCTCCCGACAGGTCGCGTCCCGGTTAGGCACACAATTAAAGGTTCTGTAGCTGATGGTATCAATTATTCATTTTATCTTCTTTTATAAAAGATTTTATTGAAAATTACGAACTGTATTTACTCCATGTAATCATTGAAAAATGCATTAATTCACAATGTTTCTCAATGTTTTGAATTAATTATTACCTTTGTACAGAATCACGTGTTACTTTCAAACGTTAAATTATGTTTCTGGTATACTTTGACGACTTAGGAAATCGACACTTGTGTAGGAAGTATGCAGTAATAAAATATCTAACCAGTAAGTTTCCTTGACTAGTAACCGTCGACGGTGTGCTGGAATTATTTTTCCCTCAGGAATGTTTTTTACATGTGATGTAAATACACACATAGGATTGTTCCGTTTACGAACACAGAAATGGAGTTGAGCAAGGCCGGGATCGCACCTGCAAACGTTCTTTACTGACTGCTCCACCTTAACCAACAAAAATTGTTTAAATTTTGAAATTATAACTAAAAGGAAATACATTTCCCAATAATGGTATATTAAATTCAAAGGAAGCACTGCTTCCAGAATGACCATTATCTTCTACCCACTATTACAGGTGAATAAACTAAGACCTATTCTTATCTTTTAACGATTCATTACGCCACTTGCGTTAAGACAATCGTATAGTCTTCAAGAACTAATGGTTATCATGAACCCCATGACAAATGTGTAATTATTATGGGAAGGGGGAAATCCACCTCTCTTCACCCCTACTTCGTCCCTAGACTCTCCGGAGCACATCATAATCGATATTGTCGGACCCGGACGAGTCCATTCCAACGGGGTAGGATTCTGACCTAAATACAGGCGCATTACCAGGAAATTATATTATATATTTTTCCATTAACGAACACATTTACGCAAGGAAATATTTCACTGTGCTCTAATGACGTATATTGATTATTTTAGCCAACAAAAATTGTTATGAATGAAGAGCTCTTACAGTAAAAAATGAAGCAGGCAAAAGTAACAACATAGAGTTTTAAACAGTTTACTATAATGGAAATATATTACACGTAATGGTTGTATAATTATAGGCCTATAATAGTCTTTCATAACTGAATATAGTACACTCGTATAACAAGCGAAGTCAATTAATTTTCTAGTTTCACAACGTATTAATTCGTTTACATTTTAAATGCTGTATTTTGTATTTCGCTCAAACTTTCTATATGCTAAGATTATATTTCTTAAAGACTATTCCACTCATACGCCGTGTGTTTGATATTGACTAATATCGTTCAGAAATTCACGATCGTTTATCTTATAAAATGATTGCTATTAATATGAGTTTATCTGATAAAACGTCAGCTCGTTACTGGACACGTAAGGCATCAACGTGCGGTGATTAATGCGTCACCTGCTGCCATTAAGCAGCATAAAACATATTATTTTATACAACATAACTTGTTTGGAAATTTAAATAATATAAATGATTAAGCACACAAATTCGAATCGTTGCAAGCCAGTTCGTGTGCTTTCTTTTATAGCGTTTTGATTTAAACAACTACCACAACGCCCTCCATCTTGTAATGCGCATTGGGGACTCGGATCGATTCATCAAATCGATTCGTGGACTGTTCATTCATCTAGTGTGCTGTGATCTTACGGCTGACAGAATATTGACAAGAAAGTAAGAAAATAATTATTATTTACAAAATCCCTTACAAGTTTATTCGCCGAATATTCTTACTAAATCCTACTTGAAATTACGAGTTTTGTCAGATAAATTCGTAATTAATCTCTCGTGGGATTACCGATGCGAAACCCTATAAGCCTATATACAAGTACAATCGGAAATTACTATCGCATAATACAGTATATCCTATGAAGAAGTACTAAGAAATTCTAAGAAATAAATGTAATAGTAACTGTGAAAATGGAAAATGAAAGCTCGCAATATTTAATGTAATTGTTATAAATAATAATAATAACAATAAAACAAATAGTCGAATTCAAAGGAAATAGCAAAACATGACTGCCAAAGAGAACGACCTACAACTGACGAGAATTAGGCCTACACTAATGGACATCCATAATAGGAATTTCTATAGAATCAAAATTCGGAAAGTTGCAAAGTTCCAAGAGTACGAAAAAATCCAAAGAAAAAACCGGAACAAATCGGACTGGAAAGAAAAAAGGAATGATGAAAGCATATTTGGACACAAAGGAAGACAGACAACCGCCTTTGAGTGCTTTGCGCAGTAACCTATGAGACTGTTCACGAATAAAATAATAATAATAATAATAATAATAATAATAATAATAACAATAATAATAATAATAATAATAATAATAATAATAATAGTAATTGACCGAGCGAAGCGAAGTCCTGTTTTAATTCGATTGTTCGGCATTTCTTCTTTCTGTTTGTCTATAATAATAATAATAATAATAATATAAGCTAGTTTCCAACATAGTTACAATCAAACACGTGGTTAGATTTTCGTCAAATTTGGCATGAACATTTTTGAAGTCATTAAAAACTATGTATGTGGAAAGATTTCTATTTTTGTTTTTTTTCTTTCTTTCTTTTTCGTTTCAAGTTAGTGGTCGTTGAAAGGGTTCAATTTCATCTCGCAGTCACAACCATATGCGTTGTTTGATCTTTTTATAACTTGGGACATTCCTTAAAGTGATTAAAATCGACTATGTGTAAGAATTGTTATATTTTGATTCCGTTTCAAGATGTGGCAGTTTTAACACATTAATGGCAGATTTTATATTTTATGTTTTTATTTTTGGACCCGCCATCTATTGTTAACATTACTAGGAGTAGTTTTAATAATATTAATCATAATAATAATAATAATAAAATAGTAATAACATATTAAAAATAAAATCAGATAAACTGATATAACAAAGTGCCAGATGGAGGTAGCTACTTGGCCATATTTAAGAAACTTTTGAGATTTAGACCATGATTTCTTAAGGAAGTAGATAAGCGTATGTGAAGGAATAAGCGGGATAGCTAGTACATTAACTGAACGAAATTACAACAAATTCTTCACTTCGACAATAGACCTATTCCTTTTTCTTCTCAAAACATCTCAAGCCGTACATTTACGCAATCAAAAAATTTAAAAAAAATCAATTTTATGACTAATTCCTCTTTATAACTTCCTAATCCCCTGAACAAATCTTTGCGCCTATTTATAAAATTATTCTTTTCAGAGAGATTGAGGCATTCAACATGACATTCTTGACAATTTATAGTGCTCTTAATTAGTTTCAATAATTGAACGCATGCATCTGTTCTTAACAATGGCTGCGCTTTAATGCTAACTACTATGAATTCAATCTAACATATATTTTTGTAAAATTTTTACAGACTGGTTCAACCTTAAATCCACCATACATCTCTTAATACTAGATTGGTACTTTGTATATTACAAATTATTGCTGTGTATATTTTGTTGTGTGTCTAAAGGCATATTCACCTCAGCTCCTGTGTCTAATTTAAATTTAACATACCTATTACTTAAATTAATGTTTTCAAGCATTACCTAGCATGCCTAACCAGTGGAAATTTGTACCAAGTTCTTATTGTGGTGTCGCTGACGTTTCGGTAACACTACACATGTCAGGATTGGCTTTAGGCCTTTAGGAAGTAATAGCTTTTTCTCGTATGATAATTTTTTATAACAACAAAATAAATTTATTTTACCTTTTCTACGGGCCTAACGTTCTGGCCCATAATATTGTCATTGTGTGCACAATTCAGAGCTCTTTCTCTAACCTTCTTGGTGAACATAGGCAGCTAATTATTTTCTGCAAGTGGTATCGTTAAAGTAACATTGTAAACTACTGTAAACTCTTCTTGTAAAGGGTTTCTGGGTTAATAAATATTACCAGTGAATTTTTTACACTTTTCCTATTTATTCTAGTAGTAGGATCTACGAGTATTTAACTTCTAACTTACTATTTCAAATTAATTTTTTAATTCCATTATATAAATCTTTAACACTTTTCCCGTATTTATAAAATCAACTTCATTTATATTTTTGCCAAACAAACAGTAAAATACTTTACCCATTTTTCTACCATTTCTTCATTCTTTTTTATCTGATAATTTAGTGAATTGTTGTCTTTTTAATTCAGCTGTATTTATACTCCTTTTATCTACGAGGCCATATCAGGAGTTCGGTATCTGTGTCTATACAGTAGGGTAGGCCATGGAACTACTGATTGTCAATTACTTTATATTTTCAATGCATTTTATGGAATAAATTTAAACTTATGTTAATTTAAATGGATATGATACAGGATGGAATGGTGAGGATGATTCATGGTATGTAAATGTCCAATTCGGAATTCGCCTTTACGACTGGGGAAACCATGAAAAAACCCATGTCAAATTGGCCGGCTACCTGGACCCCCCGAATGCGAGTCCAAAACGTTGTCATCTCGGCCACCTCGTTCGGTAATGATTGTCTTATAGAACTCCAACGCCTATCTATGTTATTTTTTTATCCAATACTTTAATTTTGAAACTTCCTTATCTTTATAAGCTCTTCCTCATTTTTCAATAATTCGTATATTTCTTGCTAGCTGATAATATAGAAGACCCGATATTATACCAAAAAATTCCTTACATAATTTCCGGAAAAATTATATTAAGTGTTCTTCCATTTAGGGCTAAGATGTATTGATTGTACAGAATGCTTACATTTCCAACTCCTGAATAACCCACCGTTTCACCGTGGGAGAAGCACAGTTTCCGAAGATGAAGTCCTTGGACTTTAAGTATTTGCCCTTCTCGACTTTAAGATGATGATTGCTATATTTTAGCGATGCACTTAAGGCCACCTGCAATTAATTTCACGATTGAAAAGTACTACTGCTAAAAATCACGTTTTCCGTCAGTTATTCTGACGTCAGTTTCCGTCAGTTCCGTCAGTTATTCCGTCAGTTATTAAAAATCCTTAATTACTGTATATTTTGGACATATTCACAGCCACCTAAACTATGGTCTTTTATTATGGGGTAACCATACTTCAAGTTTGCGCCTTTTTATTTTACAAAAGAGGGCCTTAAGATTAATTTATGGAACTTCGCCTGGGACACACTGTAAACCACTTTTTATAGGGTCAGGTATACTTTCTTTACCCTCAATGTTTGTCCTGGCCTGTCTCCTTTATGCTAAGAGGAATATAAATAAATTCAGAACCTGTGATTCAGTGCATAATTACTCCACACACAATAATTGCAAAAGATATATATATAGACAAATGTAAATATACCTTAACTCAGAAAAGTTTTCAATTCACATCACTCAAACTCTATAATAGCCTTTCTATTAATGTCAGAAATCTACCACTTGAAGCATTTAAGAGACAGGTCAAGTCAACATTGAAGTTGAACCCTCTGTACAATGTTGACGAAATTTATAATTTAAATGTTTGAAATTACTTTTATGCCGATGCTATACACATAATTGTGTGAAATGCTGAGAGATATTATTATTATTATTATTATTATTATTATTATTATTATTATTATTATTATTATTATTATTATTATTATTATTCTCTCATAACTCGTGAACGAAAACGATAATAATGAAGCGTTTACTTTTATAAGGGTCTAAGTGCCAAAACAATGCTTTTTCAGCTGATAATTTTAAATGGATCTATGTACTCAGACCAATGCATTTCAGAAGGGTCCAAGGTCCAGGGAAAGCCACGTTAGTAGCAAGAAATTCCAAGATACAGCAGTTTGTCTTTCTCCGGCACGTCTTTCTGTGGGTCTTATCTTGTTTTCTACACAATCATGATTGTGGCACTTAGACCCTTATAAAACTAAACTCCTCAATTGAAAATCCGGCTTCGAGATGCATTTGGGGACCTCCCTCCGTCCATCTGCTTGTGTGCACATCGGCACAGTCGCATTTTCCTGCACATCGGCATAGTAGTTTTATCTTGCAATACCATCGTGCTCATCGCCACACACCCCTCGTAAGGGTGGACAAACAGACAAAGTTAGAATAATACTATCATATTGAATGCAATGGAGTTCACAGTAACTGCTAGATAGAAACACAAACACTTCCTTTTATTATTATAATGTAATGTAATGTATTGTAATGATATATACTGTGTACATTAATATTATACTTGTATTGTTTAGAAATCATTCACAAAGTATCTGCCTGCGATTGAATGAGACTTTGAATTAATCTAACCTAACCTAACCTAACCTAACCTAACCTAACCTAACCTAACCTAACCTAACCTAATATAACCTAACCTAACCTAACCTGACTTAACCTACCTACGATATCAACGGCCGGTTTTCTTAGCCGCGGTAGCTAAGGAGTGCTGCCTTGGAGCCGTGGTGAAGGAGGCTGTAGGTTTGAGTCTCTATGTCCACCCCTATCCCTAACGGGGTGTGTGGCAATGAGCACGATAATATTGCAAGATAAAAATAATATGCCGATGTGCATGAAAATGCGACTGTGCCGATGTGCACGACACCGTCCATCTATGCTAAATTTCAGATCTCGGAATAGGCTACTGTAGATCTGGCCTTAGATCTGCTTATCTTATTATATATTTACACAGACGGAAATATAGGCCTAACGTTATATAAATTTCATGCACCTTGGTTATTAAAACGATTTTCCAGTGCTTTTACTCCAAAGAAATGTTGGACTTCTCATATAATTACGTAACCAGCAGAATTCAGTCAAGGATTTAGGTTATTAGCCTATCGTGACTTTCAAATCTTTAATCGAAATACGCGACATATTAAATTATTCTCGACGATATTTTATCATTAATAAATCATGTTTTGTAGCTTATTTATATTGGTTGTCTGATCATGGTTGTCATGATATGTATTGATTATGACTATCAAGAACATTTCATAAGCATAGTAATGAATAGACGTGTATGCCTTCTTGTATCGTTCCGAACTGAATTGCTTGCAGTTACAGTTTACTGATTCAATTAAAAAATTTCCTTTACTATGGTCCTATATGAATCATATAATGTGTAGATCATAGAATCCCATGACACATGAATGTTTAAACCATTAACATGTAGGTCATCCATGGAGTAGGGAGCCGGGTTAATCGTTTGGTCTTTAACGATTGCGTGTTTGCCATACAGCTGTAAATATTGTCGAGGCTCTAATTTAGGCTTAGTGTTGTTTTACGTGCCATAAATCTACGACACGGGCCCCGCTGCTTAAAATCCCTCCCAGAGGACTACGCACAGTGGTCCGGATCGGAAAAAAAGCGGACAAAAATAGATTTTGAACTTTAATTTAGAAACGCCAAACAACTGTTCAAGTATAGTATGATTGTCAGTGTACATTAATTTCACTTTATGTTTCGAAATTGCTTCTTGGTTTCTCAGTTATAATACTGCAAAAGTGGCATAACTCTTAGTTCCTGAACCGCTCACTTCTGTAAGTAAACTTTGCAATATATTTCTCACTTGAAAATGAAACTCAAGTTCTATAATATTGCACCTGTAGATACTTTATAATGTGCTCTATCTATTAAAAGCACGATTGTCGAATTTAGATAATTTATAAGGACTTTTACATTAATTTTAATAAAACCTAATTTTCTTCAAGAAAAAAAAGTTTTACTTGACTTTAAAAAAAATGTATACATATGTATCCTATGAAACTTACGCAAGTATTAAAATGAAGTCTTGACAATATTTCCTTAAAGGTTTCATCGCCAAATCCCGCCAACTCCGTGAATGGGAAGGGCGAGAATGTTTATATGTGCGCTCTGAGGATAAACAGTCGCGCGAGATAAGGGGCTGTTCAGGGATGTCTTGCAGCCAGAAAACCGAAATGATCATCAGTTGTGAGAAGCATTTGATTAGTGGTGTATTGTAAAATGAGTTTCATTGTTAATCTTAGTGAACTTCATAGCAAGATTCGTGAAAATAAAGATCAATCTCGCGCGCGGCAGGAAAAGTTTGTGATATATCTAATTAATACATTTCAGTTCAATGTTGACGAGAGTGTCGAGAAAACAGAGTACAATAGTGTAAGGAAGTTTTTTTCTGCCTTATTTTTACCACTGGAAAAATGTAATTTCGTGGAAAGTTTCTTTTATAAGAAATATTCAGAGTGGTTGAAAAAAGATGTGATTTCAAGAGTGACCAGAGCGTACTATAGTTATGTCATCTTTCGTGCCTCTTCGCCTTGTAGAGAGTAAAACACGAATTATTGCGTAGAAAAATTCGAGAACTGCATCTACACGATTCTGAGGCCTATTCGAATGCAGTGGGTTCATGAAACATCAGAAATTTCTCGGGCGAAAAAAAGATCATAACAGAACAAATTGAAATTTTAAATAACTTGGTTATAAATAACACCTAAGTGCGTTATTCCTTAGTATTATTAATGATAGATGGAAAAGTATGCTTTAGCAAAATCTTCAAGTATGACGTGCTGTATTTGTAGTGCCAAGATTTCAGAAATGAACAATTTACAAACAATAGCACAGAAGCCCGTCGACAATTTACAGCTTGAGTTTGGATTATCAGTTCTGCATGCCCACATCCGATTTTTTGAAAGTCTCCTCCATATTTCCTATCGCCTGGATTTTAAAAAGTGGAAAGCGAGCTTGAAAGGTGGTACCCGAGACCTATTGGAAAGAAAAAAAAAGTAGTGCAAGACTCATTCAGAACCAGATTAGGTCTTCTAGTTGATATTCCGAACGAAGCCTGGTTATGGAACCACCAATGATGGTAACACTGCCCAAAGGTTTTTTGAAAATCGTTAGTTAGTTTCCGAAATAACTGGGATAGACTTAGAGTTAATAACTCATTTTGCAATAATTTTAAAAACCATTTCCTCCGGTCGTGAAATTAATTGTTCAGAGTTCAACTCCTACCGCAGCGAAACAGCTAGTTTATAAGTACGGCTGTACCCGTGGTATTACATGCCACCAACTCTCCGCAAAATAATTATCCATGGATCTTCCATTATAGAAGCAGCTATTCTGCCAATTGGGGAACTTTCAGAAGAAGCCTTAGAGGCAAGAAACAAAGACGTAAGAAAATATAGGGAAGACCATACCAGAAAATCCTCAAGAAGTTCCAATAATTATGACTTGTTCCACAGACGGAGGAAGTATTCGAACTGTTTTTCACTAAGTTTATAGAGCTCTTCAAATTGGCTTGTCCGGTTAAAACTCAAAGAACTTCTAAGAAGGTGTCAAGAGCAACCAAAACTGGTGTAAGTTGGTATACGCCCAAATTGAAACAAATGAAAAACACTGTTATGGTATATTATACAATATTCCAAAATACCAGGACTCTAGCTTCTTATAAAGCTTACAAATACACTAGAGATCAATATAAGCATGAAGTAAATGCAGCAAAACAACTGGCTAATGCCAGGTTCATAGAAGAATCTAACAACAAATGCCAAGCAGCATGGACCCTGATAAGGAAAGTGTCTGCCCGTAAAAAACAAGAGGTTGAGGCTACCATCACTCCAGACGATTTAAACAATTTTTTTATGGATTCCGTAGCTGACGTGAAAAGGAATATACCATCGTCCCCTGTATCCTCCACGGAATTCTTAAAACATGTGGAAAAGCCCAGTTCCAACTTTAAGTGGAGTCAAGTTACCTGTGAAAGTGTGTTCAGTGTTGTAATGAATATGAAGGCATCAGGAAGTAAGGATACTTATGGTCTCTCTATAAATGTAATAAAGCACGTAATCACTGCTATAGTATTACCCCTGGCTATCTGCATAAATATGTGTCTCACGGGCGGCATCTTCCCCAGTTCACAAAAAATCTCAAGAGTGATCCCGGTGTTCAAGAAGGGAGATAGGACTCAGTTAAGGAATTACCGGCCAATCTCATTAGTTCCCATAATGGGCAAGATTATTGAAGCGATCGTTAAAGAGCAAATAAACAAATTTTGGGAAATACATAAAATATTTTCTCCATTTCAGTTTGGGTTTCGTAAGACCCAATCTACCACCAATGCCCTTATGCTTTTGATCTCAGAGATTCTCTCGGCATATGAGAGCGGAAGTACTGCTAGGATCACAGCATGTGATCTGAGCAAGGCGTTCGATTGCATCGATCATGCCATGTTATTGGGTAAATTAGAATACTATGGAATTGCTGGTGATCAACTTGGTTTTTTCAAATCATACCTAACAGGAAGATACCAATATGTGGAAATAAATGGGTGTACTTCAAATGTTTCTGAGGTTTCGTCAGGAGTTCCTCAAGGGTCTGTCTTGGGGCCTCTTCTTTTTATAGTGGTGATAAATGACCTCCCAAGTAACTTAGATTCAACCACTATAATGTTTGCAGACGACACCACTTTTCTTAGTACCCATGCCGATTATAACAGTATGCAGCATATGGCCGAACAAACAATTGATAAAGCAACCATGTGGTTTCATGCAAATAGCCTATTACTAAATATGGACAAAACACAAACACTCTACTGTAGTTTACTAACACAGAAGTCTTGTCAGATAGGAAAAAGTACAATTAAGATTTTGGGCTTAAGTATTGACAGCACCCTCACATGGTCAGCCCACATTGAACTTGTTTGCGTAAAACTATCAAGGGTAATCTTCTTGCTTAGATCTCTTATAGGCATTGTACCCTGTAATTACGTAAAAGTGGCGTACTTTGCATTTTTTCAGTCAGTGTTAAACTATGGATTGATCATGTGGGGTAATAGCAGCCACATAAATAAGGTACTTCTAATGCAGAAGAAAGCTCTGCGCATAATAAATAAGACTTCCATCACTGCACACTGCAAGCCATTGTTTGTGAATAGTGGCATATTGACGGTTGTTAATCTGTATATATATTTGTGCCTATCCTATGCTCATAAGATCTCTATTTCAGATTCTGCAATATATAGATCCCATACTCATGACTATAATACAAGAAACCGTAATTTGCTGGACATCCCATACAATAGGTTGACCAAAAGTCAAAACAGCTATGCTGTACTAAGTGTAAAGTTGCATAACAATTTAAGTGAAGCCAGTAAACGATTAACTTATGGGCTGTTCAAAAAACGTTTACATAAATGGCTTGTTCAAAATCCATTTTATGACATAAACGAATATTTTTCTTTTAAATGTATCAGTTTTTAGACAATTATATTTAGTGACAATGTCTATTGCAATTTTGTACTGCTTAAAGACAATAAAAATATATTATTATTATTATTATTATTATTATTATTACTATTGCTAAGCTCTGATCCAGTAATTTCCAGCAGAGGAGGTCTACCAAAGAAGAAAAGAAGACAGTTAGCTCAGAAAGTGTGTAATTTATTGGCAATACCCAAGGATGGAATTGAGCAGGAAGGAAAAGAAGCCGACAGCGACTCATCCGGATCAGAGGATGAACGAATATTTTTTACCTGTAGGCCTAAGTACCGTACTTTTATGAACTAAAACAACAAATTGACCTAATATTAGTGTTTAGTTTAAAGTTTTGTGCAAAACCATTTCAAATTGTTATGGAAAATATTTTTGTCCGCTTTTTTTTCCGATTCGGACCACTGTGCTACGTGACCTGGATTTTTACGTCCTAAAAAATCCACCGACCGCGGCCGGGTGTGATCCCGCGACCTTCGGATCTAAAGGCGGTCGACTCATGGCGACTTCATTCAGTTGTAATTCGTCTATATTTTTGTGTGTCTATACGTAATTACAGTATTTGGACACATGATTTCGGACACTGCAACAAATATTCGACGAAAATTGGGTCATGTGCACAAATGCACGGAACTGGAGTAGTTGAATTTGTTCTGTCTAAATTATTTTCAACATAATAGCTTATTTTACAGGTATTTTAAAATAATTACAGAATTTTTTAGATAATGCGCCTCTATTAAGTTTCATAAGAAAAATAAGAACAGCCGTTTTATAAGCTAATTAACATAATTTTGATACAGACGAACGATTTCACATTTTATTAAATTTGAGTTTTTAACATATGAAACATATGAGACTGAAACATACAAAGGGATTTTCCACTATTGAAAAATCCCCAACCAGGCCAGGAATCGAACCCGAACCGCCGGGGTGGAAGGCAGGCGCGCTACCGACTCACCCACGGCGGCGAATAAGATAAACACTATACCTTCATTTTTAAAAAAAGAAGAATCAGATCTACATTTTCTTATTTTCTTGGTAAATGTGTTACATGCAAACGTCAACTTCTACATTGAATATATTATAAAATAGTTTTATTTTTCATTTGGTTGGGATATTCTTTATTCTTGTATGTAATTTCACACCTACAAGACAAAAATAAGACACTATCAATAATTACTAATATCATGAATGTGTTTTTGTGTGTGTGTGTATTGAGTGATCTCTTTCATACTATTAAAAACTAATTACTAAACTGTTCTCTCTGAACATGAACAACTGCTTTCAGGTTCACAGTTATAATTAATATAATTGACATGTTATGTACTTACGTTTAAATTGTATTTTCTAGGAAGTATATAAAATATTTAGGTTTAATACTAGATTAATGTTTAATGTGGGAAAAACATAGAATATATTGCAAATAACATTTCAAATGGCTGCGGCACCAAAATTCAACAGTTACCCATTTTTAAAATGACAGTACCCTACTTAGAGCTTGCTCTGGAAAAAAATGAGTAATATATTTTAATGGCCTCTTTAAAGATGTGGAAATATTTCTGCTTGCAATGTTTAGCCAATTAGATTCAATAACTTTATCATCAGTTTGTAAATATTTGTAAGTGTAGCCAAATTGTATTTATACAGGCTTTGTTAATGAGCCTTGGGTCATAAAGTCCTTTCTTTAATAATTTTTTTAAATATAATATTTTACAATTAGTTTATGTTTCTGTATAAATTTATTATTATTTGTTATTACTAATAATTACTGTGAATTGAGTGCAGATCTATCGTCCACTATTAATCTCAGTAATAAGTGTGAAAAATTAAGTGCAGCATACTGAAGTGAACTCTTCCGGGCTTATGTTCAGCATATTTTGCACAATTTATTTAGTCTTTAATAAGTTCAGTCCTAAAACTTTAAATTAGTAGAACTATTTACTATCTTGTGAAAGTGTACAGTACACATCACGACCCACGTGTTCAATGAAGGTACATTCAAGTATCCCCTGACACTAGGAAGTCATCTCATACGTGGTAATTACTGGTAGTAATTAATTCTCACCCCACTTCGTGTATAATAATTCAATTAAATTGGCCATCGCTATTAAGCAATTAGGATGATGTGATTGACAGTCTCCATTGACAAGAGTTTACTTAGATGGCTTTATGAGAGAAACTGAAAATTGGTACCGGTATCAGAAAATAAATGAATAAAGCTAATAGTAATCCTATTTAATACAATGGTGGATCGAAAAGTAACGCACAATATCTTTTTTACAAAAGGTTTAATAGGTACAATTACAAACAACGCTTTGCTTCAGATGCGGAAGTGAAAACAGCAGTCCGCAGATGGGTATAACTCCAACTGAACAGACTTCTATGAACAGGATATTTTGAAACTAGTATCACGATGGAAGAAATGTGCTGAGAAACTTGGCGACTGTATATAAAAATAGACAAAAGATGTCCCTTCATGTGTGCATTTGTTTGTAATCGTATCTATTAAACTTTTTGTAAAAAAAATATTGTGAATTATTTTAGATTCAATGAACTTGCAGTTATTGAGTTAAATAAATAAAATAGATACTTGACACCAACAACTCGAGAATATTTTATTTTATGCATAACCCTTTTGACAATCTTCTGTCATCTTCAGGGCATCTTCTTATGCTGGTTTAGGTGTATTAATAATTAAAAATTAAAACGGCATGTTGTTATATTCTTGTCAATGTGATAAAACAATTAAAAGGTTTAAAAATTTTACTAAAACACCAACACTGATACATCTTCCAGTTTCCTTCTTCTTCCTCTTCTTCTACTTGCAACTTCACCGTTGTGTATTTTGGGGGGTGAATATTTAGGTATTTTAAGTGAAAGATATTTTTAATGTTTAACACCTGTCTACAAAGTTTTAGGCTATGCTTTTATTGAAAAAAGAAATAATTTTCAGGCAGAAAAGTGCATGAAAAATGATTTGCCAAAAAAAAAGCCACCCTTCTATGGTATAATAATGCAATTATCATTGATTAAACAGACTATGAATGGCGTGTTTATGTTTATCAATGAATAATGTCGTTTGTTGTAATGAAGAAGAACTATCACAATAAATGATATTATATTTGATTATGATTTTCCTTTGCATATAGACATCAACTTTTAGGCTCAGGCTAGACTCCGCATTATATGATTAAGGGATGATTATTACATATTCATATTTGTCATTTATCTAACTCAGAAATAACCAAAACTTTTTTTCTTCTTTGCAGGATGTGGCATTCATCAACCCAGCAAACGTGGTGTTTGTATATATGCTTGTCAGAGAGTTAGTCCATGAGGATGAAGTAGACTGTGAGCAGGAGTTGCAAGCTGTGGTGCTCACCTGCCTGTATCTCTCCTACTCCTACATGGGGAATGAGATCTCGTATCCGCTCAAACCTTTCCTTGTGGAGGACAACAAGGATAAATTTTGGGACCGATGTCTGCTGATTGTGAACCGACTCAGCCGCAACATGCTGCGCATCAATGCTGAACCCGGCTTCTTCACAGAGATCTTCACTGAGCTCAAGGCGTGCGGAACCAACGCCACCACCGTCCCGCCTCCATTGCCACCCCCTACTGCACCAGCCACGACGGCAGCTTGACCAGCTTCTACATTCCTCGTGAAGGTGAACAATGGAAGCCGCCAGTGCAAACAATACGTGACCACCCTGTGACCGACCGATGGCAGTCATTCCTCCACCCCACACATTTTTTTCAAACGTCCAACTATCATTTGCAAATAAATGTTTCTATTTTCGTAATGGTGGAGGAACTGGGGATCAAACTGAACATTTCCCCATGTCCATAATTATTTGTGTTATCCCTGCACAGGGCCGCCGCTTGGAAGGGATGCGTTTTTAATTTGACACCAGAATCTTGTGATTGTTCGAATTATACAGTAAAAGGTTATACTGATAAATTCCAAAAAGAAGAACACATACAATCCTGATGCATTAACCTAGATCTAGCGACGGCCCTGTCCCAGTATACTGTGCCAACATAGCTTCCACTAATGTAGTCTTCTTGCGAGTCACAGGGAGCAAAATACTTTAGCATAGTGAGACAGTGACAATGTCTACGGCCGGATCGTGCAATATTGTAGTGCAGGTGTTGATGTTGTTACAATCTAGTTTTGTGTTTTTGTACATCTTTGAGATATGATGCCAGTACTCGACCGACTCCAGTCCTAACCTCCATCAGCTAGCCTAATATCCCTCACAAAGGGTTTCTAATCTCATCCCTTGAGTCGGTCAAGAGAGGCAGTAAGTTAATGCATTTCTCCATCTTCAGTATTTAATAAACCTATCATTACATAGTCAAATTCTCCCTGAGATTAAAAGTGAATATACTTGTCTCACAATCAACAGCTATTATACCAAAGGATCTTTATTATTATGAGTATAATACTCAAATGTACATATATTATAACTAACTTGAAATTTCAATAAAAAAATAAGTACGACAAAATACTCATCTCAGTATTCACAATTGGAATCAATAAACAAGTGATTTATTTAGAATAAGATCGAAATTATAAATAGTGTTAGTTTATAAATAAGCTTGTTAAAAATAATTTTTCTAAGTGGATTAAGAATGGGCTGAGTTTCACATGAAGTTTGATATAAGACCATAAGTCAGGGAAAACATTATATCATATTTTCTTGAAATACAATTATGTAAAAAATACAAAATCAGAATTCTTTTAACTCAAAGTAAACAGAGCAATCCAGTAAGCGCTACTGGGGGACAAGGCACGGAAGAGAGTCAGCTAAAAAGCACTTTAAAGGAGAATGAATTACTATGATAGACATATTAATATAATTATATTTTGCTATTATTAAAAAGAAAAGATAAGAAATCCATTAACAGAAGCAAAAACCCTATTATAAATTCTAAACAACAGAATAGTACACCGTATTGTTATGCATAAAACCCAATATTTATGGAATTATAGGTATTAAACCAGGTACCTATATTTTATATAATAATATTTTACTGTAGTGTAAAAATTTAAAGCAGTTCAGAACAACAGACTGCTTTATAGGTATGTGCAATCAATTTTTAACTAACTGGTGTGTGTTTTAACATACAAATCATATTATTATAGATTAGAAGTAGCTAATTTTCTTCAGATGTTTTGCAAGGCTGATACCTCTCATACGGTAAAAAAAAAGTGATACAATTCTTTATAATAAATTACCAGTCCTTTAACATTCTCAGCTGGATCTTTGGGCTCTACCTAAAAGCTGTGACACAACTGAAAAGTATGTGTTGTGTTAATAGTGTGCATCATTACTCTATTTACTGCTTTCCTTGTTAATAATGTTATGTTATTATCATGATGGAGGGATTTTTAGTTTACGTTGTAAATGCAGGAGGGTTAACACATTATTTTATGATTGTAAAATATTTGTCATACATAATACTCAGGTTGTTTAATATTAATAATGTACTTTACTATCCTCATATGTACACAATATGATTTGAAAGTTGCTGAAGAGTTCTGTTGTCAACAGTAATGGTAAAAGTAAGAATTCAGAAAGGTAGAAAAAATGAAGAACAGAAAATGGCTATAGGCTTATTAAATAATCATCAATGAGGTAATGCACAAAAAAATTTAATGAAATATGAAATATGATAATCCATGGCAAATGACAAATGAGAATGATAATGCTACAATACAGAAATACAATGCAATAATTCATTTACAAGAGTGACAATGAATATATGCTCCATTCACCTTATGAAATAAAAAATTTTAGCAGGATTTCATTCCAAAGATTCAATTTTAGAAATAGTTTAACATATATTAATATTTTAAATTTTATTTTATTTATCTACTTGTTACCTGAATGTTATAGATATTGTTTAATTTATTGTAAGTTATATGGAAAAGAAAATGATATTTAAGTTTATTTTTAGTTTAGTTTTTTAGTACCTGTTATCAGATATTTCCCTAATTTTTAAATCTGATTGGAGCTATCTGATCCATTATCTTTTTGAATTATTTCACTGAAACAGAAACTTCATTTTGGATCTAATGAGATCTTCAACGGTATACAGATCTAGTAAGTGCATTCTTTGGATGTTCAAAGGCAGGAAGCAGGGTAAGGCATAAACCCTTCATGAAGAGGTAATAACAAGAAGGCTCTCCTCTATATCTAGTATTATATAATCTAGTCATTTACAGAAATATATAAAATCAGATTCTATTGTAATAGAAAGGAAATAATAATTTACCTCAAAAATATAAAACTAAAATATACAGAGCCTTCGCTTAGACTCATGGCCAGCCTAACGGGGATTTGCTTGCCTTGCGCTGCACTGTTTCTAACAGATTCTGTTTTCCCTCCATTTTCCCTCCTCTCCGTGTATGCCATTTGCACTCTTTGTTCATATGTTATGAGACCGGTGTTATAGTGAAGTGTGCTGTTTTAATGCCAAAATGTCCATATTGTTTAAAAACAGAATCTTCATGTACAATTCCTATGTAATAACAGAGAATTACAGAGATGTGAGATGGCTATTTACATGCAGATTCCCTGCTATTCGTGTGCCTCACAGAGAAACAATTCATATTCTTGTGAATAGATTTAGGGATTCTGTTCTTGATAAGAAACAGAGAGTACATTGCAGCGTTCTTACAGAGAAAAAACTAAACTGCATTGAACAAAAGTTAGAATGAAATGCAAAGAAATCTCTCAGGAAGCTTACACAGGAATAAAATATTTTACAAACCTTTCTTGGTATGCCTCTAAAGTTTTAAAATTAAAACCCGGATGTTTAAAAAATTTCAACTATATGATACTGTGAGTAAATTTTTGCAAGCTATTGGGAGTTGGATAATGTTGATGATCGCTCTATTGATCAGTGTTTTTTTTAATTTATTTATTATTTTTATTTTTTTTTTAATTATTTTTTATTTTTACCTGATGAAGCAATGCTATGGCCATGTAGTGACACATAACAGTGGATACTAGAGTTCAGAAAAACCTGATGTTGTACATGAAATGTCATTACATAAGCAAAATATTGGCATTTGGTGTGCCTTGAATGCTTCTGAGTTATATGGTCGATACTTTTTAAACATACAGTAAATGGGCTAAGATAATCACAAGCGTTGTGTGACATTGAATGTTCACAGACATATGATGAAGGTGTGTGGTTATTGCATAGTTATGATTTGCATGAGAAATATATGCACTTGATTTAAGAGGCTATAAATATTTAATTCCACACACAAACAATATTCTTCTTGCTGCCAAGCAAATCCTCTTTAAGCTGGCCACATGTCCAAACGAAGGCTCTGTATTAAGTAAATATAAATAATACTTAAGCCATGGTTTATTATAAAAGTAGATCTAGTCATCTAACATTGGTAATGAATGTTTATTAAAAACTGAAGACGCTGTTGAAATGTTCTTGTAAAAATGAAACGAATCAATGGAAAATGAAGAAATTTCATTGCTTTTCAGGTGTTTGCAGCTGTTATGAGAAGATGGTATACGTTGTTAAGTTGAAGAATCTGGTGGTTGTGCTTTATTGCTGGCTATCCTGTGTGGTTTTCTTGGTTACTCCAGGCAGTATCAAATGGGCCAAAGCTACAGACATGCAAGCATATTCATTCCCTTTACCTTGATATTTCTAACAAGTTTACTTGATTTCTATTTCAAGAGTAATCAAATCACACTTTCTTATATCTCCCCAATAGATAGATTCAAAGCTACCCTACCAAGTGCTGTATATTGAATAAAACCATTAGGTAATAAATAATATTAGAAAATTATTAACATCTAAAACACGATAAAAAAGTTAGAAGCATGGATTTTAATCTTGAGTAAAAGTAATCAATTGGCCAAAGTACAGTATCTATATGCTTGGCTGAGCGATCTGTATTTGAAATGTTATGCTTGCGATAGAACTGAGCTGTGACCCATTTGCCTTGAGCACTAAGTGATTTGAGTATTTTCTCAACATTCACAAAAACTGAAGATAGAAAAAATGTTTCAAACAAATCTTGTAGCACGATTACTGAAACATTTTGTGTTACATGTAATTTTTTGATAGAATAAAAAGTTTGTGAAAATTTTATAAAAGTGCTATGATAAAACATACTCTCATGATGTTAAGATCAGTATTTTGCTTACATGATAAGAGGGATAAGTGATAAAACAACTAACTCCTACCATGACAGTGTGGTTAAATCCCAGGGAATCACATGTTACTCCACAATTTATTAAAACTGGTGCATAAAATAAGCAAAATATTTTAAAAATCTAATAATTTGTCAGGGTAATGGATGTTCACAACAGGGGCATTTAACTAAATTATTTGTGGCAGAAGAATTTAGGGGAAGTTAAGAAATTTTGATCTTAATACCAGGATTATGTTTACATTAGGTTACCAACTTTCCAAAAATCTACAATATTGTCAGCGTTGCCTACCTCCAGTAAAATAAAATATATTAACATCAACTACTTGTATCAATAATGAAAATTTTATTAAATGGACTGATTAACTAATACAGACATAAAGCATAATGTGGTTTCATACCTAAGAATTGCAACTATGCTCAAAACACAAGTTAAGTCCCTAAAATAAAAAATAAAGCAAAACAAAGTCATTACTAAATTTATCTACAATACTAGGATTGGAATAAAATAATCAGATTCATTTATATCTACCCTCAAATTGGCCTTAACTAGTATGCAGTCACTATACAGAATACTTCTTTGATTAAGTATTTATACAGTCTCGTTATTTTGGATCCTGTTAAATTGGTTAATTATTAGGCTTGCCAACTTCCAAACTGAGCATTCCAGAAGATGACGAAACTTTAATTAATATAACTCACTAAATAAAAATGGAAAGAAAATCCCTGGGCTCCAGATTTGTTAATATTATTATCATTTGTGATTTTAATTGAAGTATTTTTCGCTTACATTGATGAAAATGTTGATGATATAGGCTGATAATAATAACAACAACAATAACAATAATAATTATGATTATGATAATGATAATGATAATAATAATAATAATAATAATAATAATAATAATAATAATAATAATAATAATAATAACAACATAATGATAACAGTAATACCATATCAAACCCACTATGGTCCTGGGGTCAACTCAGCCTCTAACAGAAATGAGTACCAGGAGCAATCCTGGGGGTAAAGGCGGCCGGTGCATAAGGCTGACAACCTTATCACCTTCATGTGCCGAATGTCCAAAATCTGGGAGTCTCAACCTCCTGGAACCCTCTAGGCCTCCATGGCCTGTATAGGGATCACTTTATCTTTTGCCTTTACCATATCAAACCAACAACACATGCAACATCACATGAATGACTTAATCAATTGGTTTAACTGTAATATGATAAATTAACAATAAATGAAGATAAAACTAAATTCGTGATATTTTATAAGTGATTGCATGCTCTTCAAACCAATAACTTATAAAGTTAAAAAATATAAATCATAAGTCAATAGAAAAGTTGAATTTATTTCAGTTTTAGGATAAAATATTGATAGTATCCTTTCTTGGGAGTCTCAAATTGACAAAATCAAAAAGAAAATACTTCAGGAATTGGGATTATTCACAGATTACAGAATTCAGGAATGAACAATCAATTTCTTAAAATGCTACTATAACTAGTTCCAACTAAAGAATAAAGTAGATGTAAACAAAACCACGTGACATGATGGTTTCTGATTGGCAGTTAGAGGCACAACCCCTCTAGGCTCTTGCTTGTCGTCTTCTTCCGAGTATTAATGCATACATAAATAATAAGTAATGTACCGTATTTGATGTAAGACTAAATTAAGCACGTTTCTCAAGTTTGTTGCAACACTTTCTATGTGATTTAAGCAATACCAATATTATTATATGATATTATCGGTTGAATGTAATGCGATGCGCATGCCTGAAGACAACAAAGGTATGAAAAAATAACACAGTCACTTGTCATGTATTCCTCGAAGACAGTTAACGTTTAATTCATACGGTGAAAACAAGCTTACCATAGCTATTATAAATAATAAAAGACAGCAATACAATTCAACGGCTGAAAATAATCAGGACCCACCACCTCGTGTTGTTAAGCACAATCGGGGAAAGCCGTTAAATAGTGGCGAAAAAACTGTGATCTTGAATGTTTTTAATACATTTTGCAGTAAGTAGATTCATTATGAGATTGAAATATTACAATGCATTAGCATTTTAAACGTAAGAATATGTAATATTTGTGAAGTCCAGCTTTGTTTCTGTAGATGCTAGCTTACTTTGATCAATATTAACGAGTTCCTCTTGCGTTGAAATTGTGTCGTCTGCAATGTGTCAACGAACACGTGGTCGCGGAGTAATACATATCATTATGTCTACTTTATTCTTTAGTTGGAAATAGTATATATACTTTTTTCTTCTTTAATCCACAATCACCTAACATATTTGAAAATGTACAGGGAAATTGCAGCACTAGAAGTACAGTAATTCACAATAAATCATTACAAATTATGTACAATATCCCCTTTAGGACGCATAGTAAAGAAATACTCAAAATTTCTGTCTCTGCAAATGCAGCTATAGTCAGTCAGTTATATTCTATTAAAGGTAAACTTATTAAATCCAACACTAACAACTTAATTGCCCTAAAGATATTCATCTCCACAAAATAATGAGACAAATCAATATCTCTTTGTAACCCATACTGCATAGGGTCTGAAAGAAATACTGACATACACTATAAAATTATGGAACATTACATGCCTATATCTGGTTCTTTTAGAAATTCAAAGTGAAAAGCATTATAATATTTTTTCGACATTTACATCAATAGATACTAACATAGTTCTGTAAATTCATTGAACTATATCTGTACAATTTGAATGACTTTTTTTTCCTGCTACATAGTTAATGTTGCTAAATGTAGTAAATTTATTGTTATAAGTTAAATTGTATTTTGCAATGTTATTTGGAACCAATGTCTGTAAGTTACCCCTTGCGTCAGCTTTGCTCTTGGATGTATATTATACAAAAATAAAATAAAATTAAAATTATAATAAAATTAAATTAAATTAAAATTATAATAAAATGAAATAAATCAATAACAACAACGAAATAATAATAATAATAATAATAATAATAATAATAATAATAATAATAATAATAATAATAATAATAATAATAATAATAATAATAATAATAATAATAATAATAATAATAATAATAATCTTTTGACAGCAGTGATTACGTCATTATCCTTCAAACTCAGAATACTTCATCAACCAAATATAAGAAGATTTCTACATATAGTTAATGTATGCTACAATAAATGGTATTTTGTATTTTTTCCCTTTCTCTTCCATTTCCACTAAGCATGACTATGATAAACTTACTTCCAGTATTGCACTGAAACTGTTGACAATTGATTGTATTATTCTTAAATTTAAATAAGATAGGACAACAAACATAGACATCCATAGATTCTACAATCTCTCAACAAACAATGGGTTCTCTCGATTTTATCTATTTGATAACTCAACCTCCCAACCTTTGATAAATGAAAACGTTTACTGGGTGAATTAAATTAATAACATTAATAAAGAAATACCATATAATCAATAGCAGATGTGAAAATTTTGGGAGATATCGGGTCTTTCTTAGTAGATTTGAATAGAGGAGACTCATGGTTTCTTTCATAGTGTTGGCAAGCCTATCAATTATATAAATAAAATAATTTCTATTATTTTATAATTATCATCCTACGTACAATGGGGACAAATACCCTGGGCAAAGTGAGCACTCCCTAGTTTTCTTGTTGCTTGCTAAGTTAGTAATGACTTAACTATGCAGATTCTAGATCCTAGAAGTAAGACTATTAATTTATCTATCCTGAATTTAAAATACTGATCTCATATAATAAAAATAGATGGAACTTACACCGTAAAGAAATTATGTCAAAAGTTCAACTCTTTTATAATATTATTTTACTGACTTCACGTTTACCTAAGTCCTATAAACTTATAAGTCCAGGGTTTTCAACCAATTACTGTCTACTTAAAAACTATAACTTTACCCTGACCTCCCAGTTACAACCCCCTTTCCACATCCTTTGATCATAATATATGGATTATAAAAATTACCATATTGTATGGATATCATGGTATGTTTGGAAAACTGTGTAGAATTTGTTACACAAATATTGGTGAAAAATACATTCATTGCACCATTCCATTTCTAAAAGAGAGGGAACCTGAATAAAATAACAAAAAATTGATCTTTTGTGGCTAACAGAATTTTTAAAAACAAAAGTTTCAAAGCCCTCATTTCATTTTGAATGTAAAAGAAGAATATCAACCACAGAACACAGCTTGTTTAATGATTTGTATCCAATGATACAACTTTTGTTTTAACAATTCTTTACATTCTTACATTATTTTTTTTAAGTTTCCTAGATTTATTTCAATCAAGGTCTCATAATAAAGATTAGGCTACTACTGAAGCAATATAATGAACATTCAAAATTATTGCTTCACAGAACTTATATTTCATAGAGACAACGAACAGTTGCCAATTTTTATCTGTATGAAAAGACAGATAACTCTCTAGGGAATTAGCTAGAAAAATTTTGAAAATTTACCTTATTGTGAAGTTTAATGAAGGAAACATTAGATTTGTAACTATTCAATCTGAGATTCAATAAGGCAAAAGTTGTGTTTCTGTTGCAAATTTGCATTAGGAAGATGTATCGAAGTACAGCTTGGATTTGTAGTTAAACTGTACATTTGCAATATTGAATGGCAGGGGGGGGTTATAAGTGAATTAACTGTGAAATAAAGAAAACTTAACTTTATTTCATTTTCCATATGCATTATATTAACTTCTCAAACCCAAAGTCTTAATCCTTTCAGAAGCTTTCCTTCCTATAAAAGATGCCTTCGATACTAGATGATACAGATTAAACTCATATCATCTCCATTCACCTCGTCTTTTAAGTCATAATTTTACTAAGAATTTTATCTCCTGCAGTTGCTATACACTTGTTTGGCATAGGCATATGATTTTATTCTGTACTAGCTGATTACCCATTCTTCACACGAATAAAAGAGTATTTTGCACTGTTTTCAGTGTTACCTGAGAAACACCACGAGGAAGTAAGAGTACTTTGTTTCTTAGTGCATCTGATGTTCTTCCAGAGTTTGAGAAAGACACTAAGAAACATCCTAACCTTCTTCCAACTCCATGTGTGTCAAACTCTTTTGGTGCCTTGCAGCATTTAATTCTATCCCCATTGCCTAGCCGGAATTGATTTCTTTTTACTTTCTTTACCTGTATCAGTGGCACTGTAGGTTTTCGATTATGACTTTTTAACATAATAGAAATTTGGAGGTATCTGATTCAAAAACCGCTATTTTCAGAATCGTGTATCTATGAACAAGAACAAAGAATTGTATCCAAAATAAATTTTATCTCTGAGTTAGAACATATCATCTGGGGATATGAGGAAGACTGACAAGAACTTTCTCTTCCTTTTACTACCGCTTTACATGAAGAAAATGTCATTTTTTTTGTGATTTCTCGCAATTAGCTATAACAAATTTCTTTAAGTTTTTTAGATGAACTGATTATAGCAAGAGGAAAAGCTTATATTTGAAAAATAATTTTTTTCGAAAAAATTCTCTGAAGGGTAGTCAAAAGTCAGTTATTGTTTGTATTAACTCAGGCTTTAAGACTTCCTTCGCCTTTGAATGAGGCTCAGGTCACTGAATAAGAAACGCACTACCTGCAAATCAACTTCTTATTATATATCAGAATGTTAAGCGACAAAGTTGCCTTGTCCATACTTAAGGTAGAGAATGTTATGAGAGTGTAACATGAGATTTTTTAAACTGAGGTCATAGACATGCTTTCCTTTAGGATCACTAGATTTATAAGCAGGCCGAGAAATATTAATGTGCACCTATTGTATTGTTGTTGTGTAAAGGCTTGTGTTCATTTTAACTGATACTGAACTTTAATGATTATGACATTTGGTGGAAGAGTAAAGATGAGAGATTAACTATCATACTAGGTGAAATAGCAGAGATAAGTAAAGGACTATATTCCTATGTTCTTTCTGGGTATGAAAACTATGTTTATGCAAAATTTCAGCTCTATCAGTTCAGGAGTTTTTAGTCAAATCATTGTAGACAGACATGAACCAATTAATTTTTATATTTGTACTAGATTAAAAGGCCCGGCGTCACCTGGGTTTTGTATTATCTAATTCGAAATTAACTTATGAAGGACTTTCGATTTTCAATCTCTAGGTCCTGATATAAATGTGTAGAATTTTAAATGAGGAAGAATGACTTTTCACACTCAAACTATTCCCTCAGGAAACGCTTCATATAGCTTTTTGTGGCTCAAAGAGAATGTAGAATTTTGCACCCCATTGCTTCTACACACCATGCCTGGGAGGGGTTGAAATAAGAAGGAAAACAAATTCCGGTAACATAAAATTGTATTGCCTTTACTGAATATTTTATTTCTCACTCTCGTGTTACCATACAACCGTTTTGGGGCTGAAATAAAAAATGAATTCTTTTTTCCCCAAAAACCTGGGACATATAAATATGTTGTGGGCATAGGACTAAAAATGTTACATCCTATTTTGTCTTCTTTTAGATGTTTAGGGCCTACGATAGACATCCCTATTTCTCAACCTACAAACCTACAAAGTACAAAACCTACAGCTAAGAATAGCATAATAGTGGATAGGATTTTTTACTGACTTCATTGGCACCCAAGCAGCCTGAGACATCTGGATTAAGCTGTCCCTTCAATACAACCTCTTATTCGACATCAAAATGTGAAGTGAGAAAATGATATTCTCCATATCCAGGGTAGAGAAAGTTATGTGACTGCATCACATTGCACATTATCTTCGTCGATTTCATAATTCATTATTTATTTACACCAATGTATTACATCGATAGCCTCAGAATGTGTCTAAGCCCAGTATCATGTTGCTCCTAAAGCCCTATGTGAACACTGTAAACAATACACTGTTGTCATGAGAACTGAATTGCATTTTATAAATATTCAGTGTAATATTTTCAGAAATTATATAATACTCAAGGCAGGAGTAGCTTGTTTGAAATTTAATGGGCTGGGTATGTGTTCAAAATTCCATGAAAAGTGCTCAAGAAATGTAGATTTGTTTAGGAAACATACATACCCACATACCCACACACCCCCACATACACACTTTCAATTTTATATATGGATATGTTAAATGCAGGGTATGCCATGGCTTAGCGGTTGAGGCACTGTGCTACAAATGGGAAGGTCATGGATTCAATCCCCGATAAGGTTTTTGAGATTTTTTAATTGGCCTAACCCTTCTGATGGCACTATGGCCCTGGGGTCAACTCAGCCTCCAATAAGAATGAATACCAGGGCAATCCTGAGGATAAAGGTGACTGGTGCGTAAGGCTGACAAACTTACCACCTTCACATGCCACTGTCTAAAATCTGGGAGACTCATCCTACTGGAACCCTTAGAGCTTCCATGGCCTGCATACAGAACACTTTAATTTTTATATGATGAATGCAGACATACATGTCAGCAGATTTACAGGCATGGGGCTGATCGTATTATGTAACCATACTTTTAATCATTTTGTACCCCCTCCCCTTCCTTGTAAGAGAAAATAAGCAAATGCTAGATTCCCTTTAGTTTACATAAGTTTTTATGAGATTTTGTATGTCAATAGTATTTGGAAGAAAAAAAAAATTACCAATAAATTACATTAATAATCCTACAATTTTATATAATTGGGCATATGTAGGGGTTGTGGTATCAAGAGAATACAAAATGCTTTGAATAATGCTCGTTCTCCATCATGCTTTGCCTGCTTGTTGTTGTTGGACTGTAATTGCTTTGTCGTCTATTGATTACATAAGAAGTGTCGTGAAACTTCCCTCCCCTTGTGAAAAAAATAAGCAGACCCTGGACCCCCTTCCCTTTAACTGCCTATGTAATGCTTGAATGGCCCCCATGTAAAAGACTCTTGCAGAACAAAATTCTAGAACACCAGTAACAGTTAAATAAGCATAACAAACTATTCTGTCTTAGAGTTAACACTAGACAACTCAGATAAAATTTTTCACTGATCTGCAATGATTCTACATGCACTTTAGGGCTGCTAGGAATGTAATTATTCAAAGGCAATATAAAAAATATGCAGAGGAAGAGAATGACAGCTTCTTCAAATCTGCTATTAGATCTGTCTTGGATGACAAAAATGAATCATACAACAATGACATTAATATTATTCTGGATTATTTCACTGACTTCTACAACATCAACAACTATTGTCTTTTGCCTGAGAATTCAAACATATTAATGAGCTTGAAAGGCAAATGAACAACGATACATTCAATCCTGTATTAACTAATGTCAAGGTTGCTTCCTCAGTCAACTGCTTTGCCAGGCCCAGAACACATCTTGGTTAGAGCTATTAATGATTATCTAGGTTATGAAATTATATGTTTCCTGACAAGAAGTGTGTTAAATCCGAAATAATTCCTTCCTGCCTCCAACAAGTGAGAACTGTTCAGGTCCCTAAATCAGGTGATGATATGGACGTTTCACGGAAGGCATCCAATTACATTTTGTTCAATAGTTTGTTGAGTGATTGATTAGATAAAATACTATGCAAGTATATCTCTCAACGATTTCCAAACTATTTTTTCTAAATCTCCAAGAAAATTAATAAATACAAACATCATTCAATCTATTCTTCATGCTGTAAAAACAAAATAGACTAAAGTCATAATCTTTTTCCCAGACAATTCTTTACAGAACTCACCTGCTTCCTCAAATCTTCCCAAGATTATTTGAACTATAAAGAAGCAAATACTAGAAAAATCAAACTAAACAATAAAAAAACTCAAATAATCCATCTGGGAAAAGGTGTGATGCAAGACAACCTGACAATGGATCACATTTTAATGAATAAACTGACAATTGCATCAAAATTTGGTTTTGAATTTCCTGCTAGATTACCCCCTCTGATAGTACTAGGTTTTGCAGATGAAAAGGCTGTTAGTACTTATTTGTAAAGATGAAGCTTCTGCAGCTGAACTTGACAAATTGGCTATTAAGAGATTTTAATAAATTGGTTTCACACTTAACCCAACAAAATCCATCTTTAAAAAAATTTACAAAGGAAATCTCATGAAGAGAAATCTCTCTATATTTCTTGATTTTTGAGGTGCATTCCATCAGTAATATGAATCTATCTGATATCTTGGAATGAATTTTTCTGATTCCATTATATTCAATACCAGTTCAACATTAAAGGACCTGAACGGGAAACTAGACATTCTTGCTTCTTCACCATTCCTTCATGCAGACAAAAATATCATGTTCTGCATTCATCTATATGCTCTTCTCTAATTTATCAATTTCAGGATACTTCTGAAACTGATACTGAGAAAATTCCTCTGAGATTCAGACAGGATAATAAAAATGCACCGATGAAAACATTAAGCCTTCCCATAGGCATTCCAGATGCAATGGTTTAAAACCATAGGAAATACAAAGTTTTATAAATATTTCGAAATAAATGAAAGTAGCCTTGCACTGAATCAATGCACTGGGATGCCTATACAAGACTCAAAATACTCATATCCAGCAAAAAAATAATCTTCAAGAGGAAAGCATTCAATATCTTAAAATGAAACTGTAGAGATATTATATGGCAGCCTATTAAAAAAAGACGGAAGTTTCTTATTGTTTCTTATTGTTTCTTATTGTCCCTACCTCAGAACCAAGGAATTTAATGACTGCTGTAATTACCCATAAAAAAGGAAAGGGTGTCATTTTTTTCAAGCAACACACCTTTGCAAATAAATTGTTTTGGGACCACATCAGTCTGTATTGTAATGAAAGGCGAGATTGTCTGGACGTATGTTAGTTTAGGAGCAATATACAGAATAGCGCAAGGTTTATTATTTCTCACATTGAATTTCTTCTGCGACGAAACCCTAAACCCCATCTTCCCAGGCGGGTCCCATTAAGGAGTTGGTGGGAGAAGCCTAGTGCGCGGCATAAAACTATATTTTCCCATTGTTTTAATCGTTTATGCATTCTTTTGGTTGTTTATAAACCTTTGATACGTTTTAATCGTTTCATTTTGAATGGCAGCACGAGATTAGTTTTATTCGTTTAATTTTTTTTATTTATTACGTAATACAATAAAATTAAGAATGAAATCATGTAATTTGTGTAATTTATATAAAAACGATATAAGGGTTAATAAATGTGTTTTCAATTTGTCTGTAAAATAAAGGATTTAAATAAATTGTCTAGCAGTTGAGTAAATAAACGCGGTCAAAGCCGCGGGCATCTGCTAGTTTGTAACATTTCAATATTTTGTAATTTCTTTCGAACAATCATAAAAGCCGCCTTTAGATGACGTATGAACAACTTAAGAGAAGAAAATTCCTCGAAAAGGAATGTTGGTGCACATGTTGAGCAATTGTTTTAATTTACAATTGTCCAACATAATAAAATAAATTTTGGTTCTGTCATAACGACAGTCATCTGAATTATAATGGGGTTAACAAAAAATCAAGAGAGATAAAATTAATATACATTAAAAATCGAAAAGTTTTGAATAGGGAGCAGACCATTAAAGTATGACCTCAATCATTATTTTTGTAATTATCTCGAAGGGGTTGTTGCACATGGATACACATGTTCGTGTTTCACACGTCATAATTATATAAAATATGGTAGACCTAAAGAAGGATTTGGATGAATATCTGTCAAGAAATGATACTAAGACACAATCTAAAATTACCATGCCCACATTATTAACCAAACCAGATGTGGGAAAATGGTTCAGCAAGTCAACAAATAACGAAGAAGCTACTTCAGGCTGGTTTGTAGAGACACAAAAGGACTGTTGTCCTAGCCTGGTAAGTTTTCTTTTTTCTGCCATGTCAAAACATAAACTATCCGCACAGAATATTTTACCCCTCTGATTTATTGTTTCAGAGTCGAATTCAAAGGATAACTGGATTCTGCATTTGTATTATGATGGGAATGTTCTGCTTTGTTATTGCCGCCATGTACACTCCAGTATTATTGCTCAAAGCAAGGAAGTTTGCTCTTTTATACACTATGGGTAGCTTGTTTACAATTTGTAGGTAAGTGGTAAGGCTATTGCAATGCAAGCTAGGCGAAAGATAAGAGTAAGTTGCCCCTTATGCTCCGAACAATGCGTTGCTATTGGGGACCACACGCTTGTTATCTCGGCACTCCAGACCGTTCCTTCTCTCCAAACTCCCGATTGTACCAAATACCAGCTACCAACCCTTGCACCAAAATGACAACCCGCTAGCTCACTCGGCACTCCCGATCAGACCACAATCACCTCTGCTAAATAATGCATATATCACTACCCACATAGTTAAGTGCGCGAGCGGAGGCGGCAGCCGAAGCAAAGCGCCCTTGCATTTTCGAATAATGTACGATACACTTTTTGTAGGTTTCGAAAATGTGGCATATTATATCTTCCAGAGGTTACTAAGCCTGTCAACTTTTGTTTACCGGTATGACGTCACACTACCAACGTCCAATCACGAGTTTCTACGTAATATGAGGACAGAAGAAGTGGTATAAAAGAAAGTGCATTGCGAGGGAGTGGTGGGTGGGAACATTCATCCAAGGTGCGACTTAAGCTAAATGCTATCCCAGTGGCTATGTTGATTGAACCTTTGCCAATAGTATCTTACGGTTAGGATAGTTTGTGGCATCCTGCATTCTGAGTTGATTCTTGTGTTGTAACACAGGATATAGTTAAGGTCTATCCGCAATGTGAACTCAGAAGTTCTACTTTGTTATCTGCTTGGAGTTAGCAGAGAGCTGCCCACAATTTGCAGCTGGCTTTGAGGTTAGGGAAGGATGGGGATACTTAGGTCAGGTTCATTTTGGGTCTGGTTCCTCTTTAAAAAAAAGGCGACAAAAACCTATCATCAAATTATAGACCTATCTCGCCCTTAACTTCATTTTCAAAAGTTTGGGGGAAGAGTAATACATGCTGCACACACGTCCCCCTTCCACTCAATACCCGCCTGCCCGGCCGCTTCCCTGCCTGACCTTCCCCCCCTGGCCGCTTCCCCTATCCTGCCAGCCGCTGCTTAACGCCGGTAATAATATTTCATACCTAATAAAAAAATACCCTTGCACCAAACATAATAGGCTATTTCACAATTAGAAAAAACTTATATATGCCAACAGAACATTTCACAATCATAAAAAATAAAATAATATATCATAATAAAAAAGACCCTTGCACCATACATAATATTTCGCAATTATAAAAAACACCTTATTATAACATAAAATATGGCTTAATTGATGCAGGAAAATTCCCTTGCACTAACACTACTATTTTCATAACTAACAAAATATCTCAAAATTATAAAAACTGATTCTTGCATTAAAACTCATGAAACCCATCATGGAACCTTCATAACTCAAATATACGAAAGCTTCCTTCACTGCTCAACATTCACTCGTGGCGTAATGGTCAAGGCTCCTAGCTATGAAACTAAGGGTCTCGAGTTTGAATCCCGGTCAATCCAAAATTTACGGTTAGGAATAGGACTCGAATAGGTAGGTAGGGCAAAGAGAAGGTGAGAGGAAGCAAGGAAAGAGATGGGAAAGGAAGATAAGAAGAGAATAAAGGAGAAATAAATTACTTTTCCTGTTTCTTTAGTTGCATAGTAGATGGCACTACTGCCGCTGCTAGATGTCTCCAATGTTTTAAGTTTCTCCCCACCCACAATCACTACTTTCTAGGCAGGTCTCGTTAGGGATTTGGAGTGGGAGACTCGTGCGTGGCATGTATTACTTTTTTCCCGAAAGTTTTTTAAAAAGTTATGTACAAACGCTTAATGCAAAAGATAGATTTATCTCATGCACCAGCCTTCATCATATACGCATATAAATATATAAAATCACAGTGTTACAAAAAATGACCCTTGCACTATATCAAAAGTACAGAAAGTAAAATAAAATATTTTGAAAATGACCCTTGCACCAAAATGGTTATTTCTCATGTTCTAAACTTCAATAGATGAATTCTCCCTTCACCGCTCAGCAATCGCTCATGGTGTAGTGGTTAAGGCTACTAGTTATGGTGCTAGTGGTCATGAGATCAAATCCAGGTTGATCCAAAATGTACTATTAGGAATAGGTCCCAAAGAGGTAGGTAGGGTGAAGAGAAGGTGTGAGAAAGGGAGGAAGAGAGAGGAAAAGGGAATAAAGGAAAAATAAATTTTTCCCGGTTTCACCTTACTCATTACTAGCAACGCCATCTAAGAGGAGACATTCAAAACCCTAAACCCCTCCTTCCAAGGTGGGTCCCATTAGAGAGTTGGTGGGAGGAGCCTAGTGCATGACCTAAAACTATTTTTTCCCTAAGTTACACCATCTTAATTTGAATGACATTTTTACATCTTCTCAGTTTGAATTTAGAAGTGGCATGTCCACTGAGAATGCTACATTTCAACTTGCTACAGAAATATTGGAAGTGTTGGATAAAAAGAAATATCGCCTGGGAATTTTTTTGCGACTTAGCTAAAGCATTTAAAATTTTACTTCAAAAATTGGATCATTATGGTTTGGATAATTTAACACTAAAGTGGTTCAAATCATACCTGTCGGTTAGAACGCAAAAGATAATAATAAATGGAAATGAATCTAACTTGGGGTTGTTAAAAATGGAGTATCTCAGGGATCGTTACTGGGATCTTTGCTCTTTTTAATCAATGATTTGCCATGACTTCAAGTAACAAATCAAAGGTTTTGCTTTTTGTAGATGATACTAGTGTACTTGTAACAGGAAAGTCACAAGAACAGTTGTCAAGAATAGCTACAAAGGCTTTTCATGAATTAATTACATGGTTTATAGGTAATAAAATGGCACTTAATATTGAAAAGACCCACTTTATTCAATTTAGAACAAAACATAGATGCATCTCAAACCTTAAAATTAATCATAGAAGAAATTAGCAACATAAAGTTCTTGGGACTAAAAATTGACCAGAATCTTCACTGGAAGACACACATAGAAATGATAAGTCCAAAACTAAGTTCAGCATGTTTCGCTTTAAGAATTTTGAATGATCTATTAAAACAGGATGCATTACTCATGGTATATTTTGCATATTTTCACTCTGTGATGAGATACGGAATCATATTCTGGGGCAACTCTTCCCATAGGGAGAAAATATTTAGATTACAAAAACGTGCAATAAGAATAATAGCCTATGTGGAAAGAAAAAAGGAGAATCTTATAAATTGCTATTTGAAAATTAAGTCCTCACTCTCACAGGAGAGTAGGCCTATAAGTTATATTCTCATGAATGTGTTATATGGTAAGTTAGATAATACTGAAAAATTTCAAACAATTCCAGTGTACATGGACGTACAACTAGAAACATGAATGATTTACATATACCAGCCAATTCCTTATAACTCTTTCAGAAGGGTGCTTATTCTTCTGCAATGCAGATTTACAAGAAACATTAAATTATTGTGTATTGCAAGCAAATGCAAATCTTTCAAAAGATCTCACGAGTAATTTGTAATAACTCACATCTTCTACAATATGAATGAATATTTCCAGCTTGAATAAGTTTGGCAGCTAACAGTTGTGTAGGCCTACATATATAGACAAAACTCTTAGGTGTCTATTTCTCTACTTGAGGGTATAAGGTGGACCTTTTACAATCCTATAAAAATATAGTTTCTTGTCTCCAGTTACATGGATGTAATTATATGAACTTGGGAAGCAGGATAAAAAGTATAAACTGTATAACTGTGTAAAAAGTAACGCTTGTGTTATTGAGAGTAGGCCTAACTAATCCTCAGGTAACAAAATTAAGTTGTTACTATTCCTTACGTAATTTTTGTCCATTTTTTTTGCAGTTTCTCATTCCTGTGGGGTCCGATGACTCATCTGAAACATTTATTCTCACGTGAAAGACTGCCATTTACTTCAGCCTATTTTGGTACATTATTTGCAACTTTATATTTTGCAATGCACGTACAGAGTACACCATTGACAGTTTTGTGTGCAGTAGGACAAATAGTAGCACTGTTATGGTTTCTCATAAGCTACATTCCAGGTGGATCAACTGGATTACAGTTCTTCACAAGACTTTTCTCTTCCGCTGTAACAAATACAGTATCAAAGACTTTGCCAGTTTGATTGCAGTGATGTTACGTATAAAATTTGGACATTTTCTCTTTCAGACTATTATTTTATATGCGTAACTGTTATGATTATTTATTGTTATAATAAATATTATATTGTGTAAATAAATTATTTTCATTCACACTTTCTTTCATTTATTTTAAAATGAATATGATGTCTACCATACACTAGTCTCTTGGTAATTGGAGGTGAACAGGACTGAAATACCTCGTAGTATCGAAAAACTCTGATTTACAAAATTACATGAAAAAGCCAAGTGTGTACATGAAAATATGTAGTTGTTAAACTTAACAGCATAGACGAAAACAAAAACACACCGTTACATTTTTTAAAAATTATCTAGCACCTTCTGTTTTAACAAACTGCACCATTCCCAAGCAGCAATGTCACATCACTAGAACCCGAATTTCAAGATTTTAACAAAATTTTTTCCCCAGCTTATTAATTAGAACATTTTAACGTATTTATCCATTTTGTGCCCCTTACTTCTGAATATATGAATCTTATAGAACCTAAAAAGGGCTAGATTGGACTGAAGTGCCTAAAAGTGGCTAAGGAGGACTTTTGCTGAAAACACGATTGTTAAATAGATTTTACAATTTTTGCAAAGGAAAATAAATATGTGAATTTGTGCATTTTAAGAAAAGACATAACAAAAAGCAAATTTTACAATGCACTGAAATAATATATATAATGTATATGTTCATAATGTATTACGTGGGATTTTTTACAGTGAAGTGGTACTATAAATAATGTAGTATATGGTCGGTTGTTTAAACTCAAACTTCACTTACTTGTTTCTTTTCAAGAATCATGATTTCAATCAGCCTCCTGATCATCCTCAGCTTGTGTCCGACACCACAAGCAGAGGACACAGTCGAACACAAGCTGAGGATGATCATCATACTTGTTTCTTTTCAAGAATCATGATTTCGATCAGCCTCCTGATCATCCTCAGCTTGTGTCCAACACAAGCTGAGGACACAGTCGGACACAAGCTGAGGATGATCAGGAGGCTGATCGAAATCATGATTCTTGAAAAGAAACAAGTAAGTTAAGTTTGAGTTTAAACAACCGACCATATACTACATTATTTAATGTATATGTTGCTTTGTTGCTTATCTTTGTAGCTAGAAAATGTGCTGCCTTGCCATTGCAGGAAATGAAATTTGAGTCATCTGAAACTAACAGTTGGCAAGAGCATCAGCGCGTTAAGCTGAAGATCCGTGGTTCAAATCCCGGCTATGGCAAAAAAATTTTCAGGCTGATTCTTACTTGTATTAATTCCCTAGACATGGGTTTAATGTCTATTTCCATCATTTCCACTTAATTAATAGTATTTAAATAATAATAATAACTAGGCTTTAAAGTATCTACAAAGTGTAGGTCGCCATTGGGTGTTGTGTTCTCGAAGGAAGAGAATCCCCCGTTGGTTTGCCTTGACTTCTGAATCAGTTGAAGAATTTAGTGTCATATCGGGAGTTTGTCATGGTAGCTCAGTTGGCAAGAGCATCAGCGCGTTAAGCTGAAGATCCGTGGTTCAAATCCCGGCTATGGCAAAAAATTTTTCAGGCTGATTCTTACTTGTATTAATTCCCTAGACATGGGTTTAATGTCTATTTCCATCATTTCCACTTAATTAATAGTATTTAAATAATAATAATAACTAGGCTTTAAAGTATCTACAAAGTGTAGGTCGCCATTGGGTGTTGTGTTCTCGAAGGAAGAGAATCCCCCGTTGGTTTGCCTTGACTTCTGAATCAGTTGAAGAATTTAGTGTCATATCGGGAGTTTGTCATGGTAGCTCAGTTGGCAAGAGCATCAGCGCGTTAAGCTGAAGATCCGTGGTTCAAATCCCGGCTATGGCAAAAAATTTTTCAGGCTGATTCTTACTTGTATTAATTCCCTAGACATGGGTTTAATGTCTATTTCCATCATTTCCACTTAATTAATAGTATTTAAATAATAATAATAACTAGGCTTTAAAGTATCTACAAAGTGTAGGTCGCCATTGGGTGTTGTGTTCTCGAAGGAAGAGAATCCCCCGTTGGTTTGCCTTGACTTCTGAATCAGTTGAAGAATTTAGTGTCATATCGGGAGTTTGTCATGGTAGCTCAGTTGGCAAGAGCATCAGCGCGTTAAGCTGAAGATCCGTGGTTCAAATCCCGGCTATGGCAAAAAATTTTTCAGGCTGATTCTTACTTGTATTAATTCCCTAGACATGGGTTTAATGTCTATTTCCATCATTTCCACTTAATTAATAGTATTTAAATAATAATAATAACTAGGCTTTAAAGTATCTACAAAGTGTAGGTCGCCATTGGGTGTTGTGTTCTCGAAGGAAGAGAATCCCCCGTTGGTTTGCCTTGACTTCTGAATCAGTTGAAGAATTTAGTGTCATATCGGGAGTTTGTCATGGTAGCTCAGTTGGCAAGAGCATCAGCGCGTTAAGCTGAAGATCCGTGGTTCAAATCCCGGCTATGGCAAAAAAATTTTCAGGCTGATTCTTACTTGTATTAATTCCCTAGACATGGGTTTAATGTCTATTTCCATCATTTCCACTTAATTAATAGTATTTAAATAATAATAATAACTAGGCTTTAAAGTATCTACAAAGTGTAGGTCGCCATTGGGTGTTGTGTTCTCAAAGGAAGAGAATCCCCCGTTGGTTTGCCTTGACTTCTGAATCAGTTGAAGAATTTAGTGTCATATCGGGAGTTTGTCATGGTAGCTCAGTTGGCAAGAGCATCAGCGCGTTAAGCTGAAGATCCGTGGTTCAAATCCCGGCTATGGCAAAAAAATTTTCAGGCTGATTCTTACTTGTATTAATTCCCTAGACATGGGTTTAATGTCTATTTCCATCATTTCCACTTAATTAATAGTATTTAAATAATAATAATAACTAGGCTTTAAAGTATCTACAAAGTGTAGGTCGCCATTGGGTGTTGTGTTCTCAAAGGAAGAGAATCCCCCGTTGGTTTGCCTTGACTTCTGAATCAGTTGAAGAATTTAGTGTCATATCGGGAGTTTGTCATGGTAGCTCAGTTGGCAAGAGCATCAGCGCGTTAAGCTGAAGATCCGTGGTTCAAATCCCGGCTATGGCAAAAAATTTTTCAGGCTGATTCTTACTTGTATTAATTCCCTAGACATGGGTTTAATGTCTATTTCCATCATTTCCACTTAATTAATAGTATTTAAATAATAATAATAACTAGGCTTTAAAGTATCTACAAAGTGTAGGTCGCCATTGGGTGTTGTGTTCTCGAAGGAAGAGAATCCCCCGTTGGTTTGCCTTGACTTCTGAATCAGTTGAAGAATTTAGTGTCATATCGGGAGTTTGTCATGGTAGCTCAGTTGGCAAGAGCATCAGCGCGTTAAGCTGAAGATCCGTGGTTCAAATCCCGGCTATGGCAAAAAATTTTTCAGGCTGATTCTTACTTGTATTAATTCCCTAGACATGGGTTTAATGTCTATTTCCATCATTTCCACTTAATTAATAGTATTTAAATAATAATAATAACTAGGCTTTAAAGTATCTACAAAGTGTAGGTCGCCATTGGGTGTTGTGTTCTCGAAGGAAGAGAATCCCCCGTTGGTTTGCCTTGACTTCTGAATCAGTTGAAGAATTTAGTGTCATATCGGGAGTTTGTCATGGTAGCTCAGTTGGCAAGAGCATCAGCGCGTTAAGCTGAAGATCCGTGGTTCAAATCCCGGCTATGGCAAAAAATTTTTCAGGCTGATTCTTACTTGTAATCTATTGTTGTTCGAACTTTAAAATAAGTTGATGACCAACGACAGAGAGGTATATTAAAGGAACTAATTTGTGACACTCGAGTCTACTTATTTTTGTAGATCCTCGGAAGTGAATTGAGTGGTCTATTGAATAATTGTATCATTAAAGGGTAAATATCTCAATTGTTTATGCTATTTTTCAGTTTTTAAAGTCCGGCACACTGAAAACTGATGATTTCTTACTTTTGTTCTTAAAATATTTCTGCTTAGATTTATGGGAATATCAAACTATGGAGACTTGATACACCAAAACTCTACTGTGTGTTTCTAGTTTGTTGGAGTAATTTTAAATTTCCAACAAAAATATCTGTGTTTTGTGATTAATATATAGATTATTTAACATAGGAGTGGTCAAGGATTGGTCATGGTTGTTTCTTCCCAAAAAAAATAATTAGAAATTTAATCTCATTGGACGTATCAAGCGCTTTGGACCTCAGTTGGTGGCCTAAAATTTTGTATCAATTGATACATAAAAGTTGCTCTAGAAATGTACACACAATTGTTAATAGTTATTTCGAATAGTGGAAAAATGTTTTTACTATCAGTGATAGAGATATAAAGATAGTTACTTGAGGTTGTCTGTAGGGGTTAATTTGCAGCCCAAGGCTTTGGGTAATGTTGTATGACAATTTACTGCAACAAAGACTCCTCCTTGCTCATATGCCCTTGTAACAGCTACGTCAGATACAATTTAAAACTTGCAGGCAATAGTAAATGAAATCCTTGAAACACATCTCTGGGGAAAACTACCAAGCTTGATTTCAGTGCTACCAAGACATTGGCAATACTAGTCACAAGAAAACAAAACCAATAAATCTTCTCATAGTTAACAAAATTTCACACTTCTCCATAAACAGAAGTAAAAGGGTTTTATTCTAGATAAACGATTGACCTTTAGCCCCTTTCTTGAACACTTCATAGAGGGAGCTAGCAAATTACCATCATTAACTGCCATCAGTAGAACCCACTTAAGGTATAAACTTGAACCTCTCATTAGCGGTTGTTTAGGTCCTACGTTTTTGGTCAATTTAAGCTTGGGTCTCTGACACTTTGGTCATGCTTGTTCATATATATATTTTTTTTATTGTTATTCATTATGTTCAGATATTCATTCTAAGTAAATTAAAAGAGAAGTGAAATGAATACCCTTTATCACTGGTATTCATAATTTTTTCCTAATAATTGTATACTGTATTTTGTAGTTATAATAGTTCCAATTTTCATCAGCCTCATTACTGCCCTGTAAATACACATGTACATGTCCTCAGTTTTTCTTGCCTTTAAGGCACAACACAAAAAAAAAAATATGCTCTCAGAAACAGCCATACAATTAAACAGCTGTAAGAAATGATGATGTGTGCATTTGAACATTCCGTCAACATAGTTGAACTCTGTGACAGGTACGAGATTTTGCATGGTGGAAAATATGACAAGATTAGGTTCATCACTTTCAGCATTGTGTAATAGGAATCTTTCACCGTTATAAGTATTAGGCTACTATATTGTTCTTTTACTTGAAGGTTAAATTGAGGATAATTTCCTTTATTCTATGTTTGGTTAACCTGTCGTTTTAATGTTTGCTTTTCTGGAAACATAACGACGACTTCCTCATCATAGAAACATTGTCCGTTGATGGTGACATTTGACTCTGTGATTCATTGACATGCTCTTCAGTATCATTTCAGACACAACGTACTTCTGTGCTTACACCCGATGGCTGTGATTCTGTATTCCATCACTGATGATTTCATTGTGAGAGATCATTCCATTTGCCCCTCTCCTTCAGTCACCAATAATGATGTTTTCAGTCTCTTGAGGATGTGGAAATATGAATATTCATTTAGGATTAGCATAGACCAATGTAGTCCTCCTGTTTTCGGGCGAAAGACCAGATGACACTTTCAAAATGAATTTGCTGGCTGGAATACCGGTAATATTATATTCATATTAAAAAATAAATCATAATTATTAGAAATTGGGAAGAAATGTGATACATTAAACTAGATTGTCTTTGAGGCCTATTTTACAGACTCAAATAATACAAAGATATCAATCACATACACTTAATGCGAAAATTGAACTACATGTTGGTTTACTACAGATTCAGTATCTACTTTCATTTGAGTAACAGCAAGCCTCAGTAAAGAGTTGAGCAAATCTTGTGACAACTTGTTCCACTGCTTAGTTGTTGACAATTTCATGGTAGAAAATGAACACTCAACTCATGTACAGTCGGTCAAATAAAAAACGTCGGGCGGTATTTGATTAAGTATCACGAACGAGCATATGCGCATGTACAGGAAGACTTAAGGTTAGGTTCACACACGCCTCTTGTCTATCCATGTATTTTCTTGATTATTTAGTCAGTTTTGTTCCAAAACAAACATGTATAGAAGGCTGTTGCTATATGCCTCAAATCCGCCATATTCTTGGTTGCAAATTGTTATAATATTAATAATTAATAGATTCGCGAGGAATATGTTTATTCAAGGAGCATTTTTTGAAGATTTTATTTTATAATACTGGTACTTGTAGTGCAAAATCAATAACTTACGCTCAGCATCTGCAACCAATCTTAGCATCGAAATACGCGTCCGGCCAGATCAACGTTTGCTAATGAAAACTTCCGGTCGCATTATAGTAACGTTCCCACCTCTGAGCTTCTTTTCATAAATATGGAACCTTCTCGCTGCTTCAGAGACCGAAAAATGCAGGTCAATTACAGCCCTAACCACACTTTCTCTCACGTTAGCATTTGTATGTGGCGATGACACAAAGCAAAATGAATTATGACAATGCATTAAGTTGAATATCGTGTGTTGCGATTTCCGCGATGTTCATTTTTTCCCTCCTTGTTCATATTTTCCCTCCTGCCGCATGGCCTCATATGTTCCGAAAATGACCTGTATTTTGTGTTTTTTATAGGAAACTTGTGAACTAATGCGTCAAAACTTTAATTTTAGCAGCATACGAGTCCCGACGTTTTTTATTTGACCGACTGTACTACCAAAGCACAATTTCACAAGTTTGGGTACTGCTCCTCGTTAACTAGTCTCCAAAACTCGATGGGCTGACAATTTCTCATTGATATAAGAAAATTGTCACTCTGTAGGTCACACAGCTCCATCTGCATATGTGGATCATCGGTTGGAGATGCCTCCTAAGGGGTGTTTCACAGAAAAAATCAGAAAACCTTGAAATAAATTCCTTTTATATAAGGATTTATTAAACACACTGTGTACAAAAATGGTATAGAGCTAGTCATTTGCATAATGCAATAGAGGCATTGTTCTTCTCTTACAGTCTATGATATGGTAAGTTCTACACGGTAGACCGCAGAGCATGCACTGGCACCTGTTGGTGATGTCATGGCGTCCCACTTGATTACATATACGATGATGGAAACCGTGGGCAGCTACTCTGGTGTACAGATGTCTCAGGTCGAAAATTCCTTTTGAATCTCTGTCAAGTATTCAGCAAATGGAGAGATATTGGCATCTTCACACACTAGCTTCATTCTAGAGTAGATCACGAAGAAATGCAAAAACTTAGGAGTTTGGGGGCTGATTTAGTAATGAACATGGGCTTGGACCACACTGACATAGGCCTACATATGTTAAGAGTTAATTACTGTTGCCAGTTTAACTATGAACTTGACCAGCATGTCATCCTACATAAATGTCAGTGTGACCGAAATGTTGGATTGACCAAAATGTCTTATGATTGAAAATATTTTTTAACAAGACAGCCTGAGGCTCCTCATGGTACCGAGGTACAGTGGAACTCATGATTTTCTACTGTGCATCTGCATTTGAAGGCACACTAAAACCGATGGTAGAGGATAAGCTTGCACAGATTCACTGGGGATATGTCTTGATGATCATATGTGGATACTGCACCATATCGTCTGTTGCAGCTTTACAGATCATAGCCAGAATTGAACAGGTAATCCAAGGTCAGTATAAACAATATTAAACAAGATCAGAAAACTCTCCAAGCTACTGTATTTCACGTTTATAATTAGAGTTCACCCACTGAGTGCAGGGCATCCATCATTTCATATACCTTGAATTATTAATGAACAGTGTGATGTAGTGATGTACAATCCCACTGTTTATCGATGCTGATGAATTGCATTTAGAAAAAGAACAGCCAAAGTATGAGGTGCCTTTGTGGTCTACAGGCAATCATATACTTACGTAAAAATGTGGTCTACAGGCTATCATATACCTATTTTACAGACCATAAGACAATTTTTTTTCCTTGAAAACAGAGCCTTAAAAGTTGGGTGCATCTAATAGTCCAAAATACATTTTAAAAAATTAAAATTATGGTAAATATTGATGGAATACCATAGTTATAAACAAGATGTTGTAAACGATAAGATAGTTACAAATTACAGTTCAGTTACAGACTGTACATCAGTGCTTTTGTCACAATCTTAAAATGAGGGTAGCTGGAAGCCAGGTATACAATGCAAAGAGAAAGGAATGTTGAGTTCTTGTGTACGAAAGGAGTTGTCTCTGCCGGGTGGTTTAAATAAAGGTAAAGACCTCAAAACAGCCTTGTCCCATTACACTTACCGTATGATGAATTGAGGGTTAGAGGGTGTAAAAGTATTTTCTGTCTTTCATGAGAAATCAATCCATTTGTTAAAATTGACACAATGCCACCTGTACAGAAGAGATTTTTGTACAACACAGGTTTTAAGTTAGAAGTGATTTACATTGATTCCATTGTACAAGGTTTAATTTGTTTCTTCAATGAAGTACATTATTCCCTTTAAAATTTTTCGTTTAGAATCCCATTAAATTTCTTTTATTTTAAATTTCCATCCTAAAATCAAGATGCATCTTATGGTCTTAATAAAAAATGTAATGGTCATCTCTGTCTGTTCTGATTTATTGCAAAAACTACAGAACTGATACAGTTGAAATTCTGGATGAAAATAATCGTTATATCCAGAAAGGTTATAGGACTCTAGTCATTCACTTACCTCTGCTATTTCACCTACTGTATTTTGTGGACCATAGGACGCACCTTGATTTTAGGATGGAAATTTAAAGGAAAAGAAATTTAATGTGATTCTAAACATAAAGTTTTGAAGGGAATAATACACTTCATTACATAAACAAATTATAACATTGTACAATGGAATCAGTGCAAATCATTTCTAACTTAAAACCTGCGTTGTACGAAAATCTCTTCTGTACAGGTGGCAACATGTAAATTTTAACTGAACTGATTTCTCACAAAAGACTGAAAATACTTTTACACTCTCTAATCCTCAATTCAGCATACGGTAAGTGTAATGGGACAAGGCTGTTTAGAGGTCATAGCCTTCATTTAAACCATTCGGCAGAGACAACTCCTTTCGTTTAAAAGAACTCAACATTCCTTTCTTTTTGCATTGTATACCCTCATTTTACGATTCTGACAAGTACACTGAAGTAGGCCGATAGTCTGCCAAAATTTTTAACAATCTTATCATTTAAAACTCCATGTTTATAACTATGGTATTCCGGCAATATTTACCATAATTTTAATTTTTTTAATGTACTGCAGTCCATTAGACACTCCCAACTTTCAAGGCTTTGTTTTCAAAGTAAAATTGTGCGTCTTATAGTCCGTTAAATACGGTAATAACATAATTATTAACATTCAATATTAGTTAAAATGATCACAATCTACTGGCAAAACTGGGAGTATGCCATGGTGTGGTGGTTGAGGCACTGCGCTACAAACCGAAAGGTCGTGTGTTCGATTCCCAATGATAAAAGAATCTAAGCATAAAATATTATGACATTTGCTAAATTGTGGTCTAGCCATTTCTGATATTCTGTGTTGTATTATTTCTACTTCATATATGATATGTACTTCATTTAGGATAGTGTTTTCCTCTTTCCATCATCACTTGAAGTTCCAAGTTTCAATTGAAATATAAAGCAATGTGTTCAAATACTAATATTATGCCTTCTAATTTGGCAGGATTCTTAACAGACATGTCACCACTGTAAACAGACAAGAAAGACAGATCAAGTCATTCATTCATTCATTCATTCATTCATTCATTCATTCATTCATGGTGTTCTGCCCAGGGGCAGGTCTTTCACTGCAAACTCAGCATTCTGCACTCTTCCCTTTTCTCAGCCTTCCTTTTTGTGCCTGCATATAGTCCATTTATTTTAATGTTGTCTATCATCTGGTATCTACTTCTGCCTCGAACCTTCTTCCCATTTATCATCCCTTCTATGGCATCCTTCAGCAGACAATGTTTTCTTATCCAATGTAACATCCAATTTCTTTTCCTCTTTCTGATGATTTCCAATAAAACTCTTCTTTCTCCCACTCTGTCTACCACATCTTGATTTTTAACTTTATCTGTCCATGGTATTCGCTCCATTCTTCTCCGTACCCACATTTCAAATGCCTCCAGTCTTTTATCCACATTCTGTCCTATTGTCCAAGTCTCTGCACCATACAACGCTGTACTCCACATAGCACTTCACTAGCCTTTTCCTTAGTTCCTTTTCCTAAGGCCCACAGACGATTTTCCTCTTCCTGTTAAAAACTTCTTTCACCATTGCTATCCTCTGTTTTACTTCTTGACAACAGTTCATGTTGCTACTGATAGTACAACCCAAGTATCTGAACCTGTCTACTTGTTCAATAACCTCATCCTAAATTCTCACGTCTGTCTTCTTGAGTTCTCCTCCAATAACCATGGTCTTCGTCTTATTTATATTTACCTTCATCCCATAGTCCTCACAGTTGTCATTTTAACTCCATTAGCATGTTGCTCAGTGTCATTTTATCTTCAGCTAGCAAAAGTCATATCATCTGCAAATCGTATGCACTTTATTCTTCTTCCTCCTATGTTTACACCTCCCATGTTCCAGAAACAAGTCTTTATTAAATCATTCAAGTATATATTAAAGAGAGTAGGTGATAGAGGACATCCTTGTCTTACCCCTCTTCCGATTACTCTTCCCTCTGATATTTCTTCTCCTATCCTGACTTTTATTCGTTGTTTCATATGTAGAGAGTCTCCTCTCCTTTCAGTCCACACCAATTTTCTTCAGGATCCTCATGAGTTTAATCCAGTCCACTCTGTCGAATGCCTTTTCCAGGTCAACAAATACTGTGTACACTTCTTTACCTTTTCCTATATATCTTTTTCTCCTATTAGGCCTATTCTTATCAATCCAATTGCATCTCTCGTGCCATTCCCCTTCCTAAATCCAAACTGTTCTTCCAATTCATCTTCCATCTTAGATCATAAGTGTTGATTCAGTATTCGCAGGAGAATCTTTGCAGAATAAGATATCATGCTCAGAGGCGTAACGAGGGGGGGTTTTTTGGGGGTTTGAACCCCCCCCCCCCCATTGATTAAAAAAAGGAAAATTTTACAATTTTTTAAAGTCTGCTTATAAATTACTTAATACGAGTATAAAGCGTGGGAAGCTTAAAACTCGTTACTGTGCATCTTAATTTTTAAAATTTTCCGGCGGAGGACCCTCGAGCCCCCCTTTCCCTTGGGGGCATTCCATACCCTCCAGACCCCCCCATATGGTCGGCCTGATTACGCCTATGATCACGCTTATATCCTGAAGTCCTTACATTTCTTCGCATTATTTTTCATAGGTATTGTCTCTGTGAATATTTCAGGCCATTCACCTTCCTTATATATCTTGTTACTTAATGACAGAATTTCCTGCATCCCTTCTCCTAAGCATTTAACCAATTCAATGGGAATTTCATCTACTCCTGTTTATTTCCCAGTTTTTATTTCCTTAATTGCTAGCTCAACTTCCTCGCTCAGAATGGAAAATCCTTTTTCATCATCTGGTACGTCTAAGTCATCCTTTATATCCAAAAAAGCTGGACAATTTCTTGTCTCATATAATTCTTTTATATACTTCTGCCACATGTTCAATATTCCCTGCTTGTCTGTTATTTCTTCATTGTCTTCATTCTCAATCAGTCACATTGTTTTCCTTGTCTTCTTTCAATAATCCATACAGTTAACTTCATGATACATTAAATCATATCTTCCTTTTCTCTCTAGATCTTCTGTATCTTCACATTTCTTCATCCACTCTTCTTTTGCCTTCATGGTTACTCTTTTTAGTTTGTTGTTTAGTCTCCTATAGTTTCTTTTGTCTTCTTCTGTATTGATATTTTTCCATTTTCTTCTTTCTTCCATCTTCTGTAACATGCTTCCTGTGACCCAAGGTTCCTTAATATTCTTACTCTCTTTGTAATCTATTGTTTCTTCTGCAGCTGTCTCTATAGAAGTTTTCAGACTAATCCAATGTTCGTTGCTGTTTCCAGATAGATTTTCTAATACAGAGGTCTTCTCTTGAAAATTTTCTTGCAATTTTCTCCTTATCTCTTCATTTTTAGTTTCTCCACGTCAAACTTCCTTGTCATGTTCCTTCCTCTTATCAGTCATGCTATGATAATGGTTGTTGGTGTAAAGAGGGAGAGAAAAGTACTTCCCATTGTGAGATCACAATGTTAAAAAAGTACTGTACTATCAGCTATTACTCTGACATCTAATTTCTTTGAGAATTTCAATGTTTTTAACATTAAATGGGGGTTTTATGCTATCAGGAATAATGTTACATAGAAAATATTATGTGATAATGTGATAATATTTAGGGATTTCAAAATTTGACGTTAAATGCAGGAAAATGTTAAATGGAGATATTTTAAAATCGGGATTCTATTGTATTATAAAATATTTGAAGATAATTGATATGCTGTAGTACTGTTTCCCATTAGGATCAAAATAAACTTAGCCCTTAAATTTCAGTATGTAAATCATACTGTCAAGGAGGTCAACAGGAAGTTGTAGGATTTCTTTTAGTGCAGATTTAATAATTTTATCTGAATCTTCAAGAAATTTATTGAATTGGTCTGAAATGTGTAGATGAGAGTGGGGCAGAATTTACATATTGAAAATGCACAACTTTTGATCAGGTTTTAGTAAGGGAGTGGATAATACCGACTCCAATTTGTTTCTTAAATCTTGCATAGTCTTCTGAGGCTTAAATTTGATTGTACTATTTTTTCATAAACGACTCCAAGATATCAGATAGATTCACCTTCAGAGAGAGATTTCATTTCCCCTCATCAGTTGTGAAATGGCAATCAATAAGTTTGTCCTTAACGTTAATGCATAATGATTTCTCACTTTCATATATTGCTTTAGTATTAAATTATGTTTGTTAATAACTATAACCTTATTATTAAATTGATGGAATTTAAACAGTGAAGCAACTATAATAAAGTATTTGGGCCTTTAAAACAAATTTAAGGGTCCATGGGATTATTTACAACTCTCTGAAGGGGATTAAGTTGAACTTGACTTACTTGTAATGTCTCAGGCTCATTTAAAATATTTTTCAAATACTTGTACTCTTGAGTTTTTGGTGAAAGTATTTTTTTGAGTATATAAAATACAGCAGAACTTTGTTATACAGTACCCCTTGGTTTGCGCAACAATCCATCTATAACGTCACACATTCAGTGGTTACTAATTAATTCCATATAAGGCACATGCTTTTTCTCTTTTGCTTAATATGACATAGGCCCAGGGGCGCCAAGTTTTGAAAAATAATGGGCGGGCTCCGGGCTGAAAGATTCTAAAAATTTTATACTCCCGTCCCTTATTTCGTTCTTCCCTCTGGTTTATTGTCCCTTGCTGAATTAACGAATCTTTCTCAATTCATTCTTTCCATTTGTTCGTTTCACTTTGACTTTCTTCTTTTTTCCACTCGCCGATATCTTGTACTCCACACTCCTGGCTTATATCACAATAATTCTTTATTTTGTCATTTAATATCCTTCCTGTCATTTTTCTTAATCACAAGTATCATCTAAATTCTAAATCGAACTTTTTCTTGCTCTCCTTATGCATATTTAGAACAGCAACGTGATTACGTTTTTTCCCCTGACGTATAAAGTTTCCCTCTTTTTGTTAAAGGGTAAAATATATTTCGGCAGTTTCTTAGGAAATTGCATTTAACAGAGTAAATCGTAAATAAATTAATAAACTTAGGAACGATTTGAAACGATCATGAGTGAATTTTAACCATTGTATGCCAACAATAGCCTGATTTTCGCTTTGGAGCGATTCTACAATGAAACACGATTTTAGTATTAGCAATAAATAGTTATGGTAATTATTGGGTGGGCTTGAGCCCCACGGGCCCATATAAGTTGGCGCCACTGCATAGGCCTACATATTAATTGTGAATGCAATTTTCCCATCTCAATTCCCATATGACATTTGACAATTGTGTAAATTCTTTTTAACACAGTCAAGAGTATCTATACACTGACCGAAACCTATTGTCCAGGTAAAAGGCTTAGACAGTCATTAGTGGCAAGTAGCTAGGGAGTGCTGTTTTACATGCACCCATGATTTGTTTTGTCTTAATCCTTTATAGACAATAGTGTGGAAGTTCAAGTTAGCAGCCAAGAAGGTTAAACTGCCTGGAGAAAATTACTTTTGAGAACTTCAGTTTGCACACAGCTGTTAGGCCTACATTCTTAATGGAGCAAAATCAAGAGTGTAATGAATTAGGTGTAGTGAATTCAACAGTGTAAATAATTTGGAAAAACAGAGGTAAAATTGTTGGTGCTTTTGAAAAAATGGAACGAAAACAGGACCATAGCCTGGGTCATGTTTTGGAGGGGGCAGATCAAATTTCAGAGGGGGCCATCAGATTTAGCATGTTTATATATAGGACATATATATAATATACAATCACCATCCCCAAAATAAATTAACTGAACCGTAAGTAAGGAGATGACCACTCCACCAGATAAAATAAATTCAAACAAATTACAGACACTGAAATTAAGATATTGAAAATTACAAGTTATATATTTTAAAAGAAATGTGGAAGGATTAAACAATTACCGGTGAAAATTATGAATAGACAAGCAAAATACTTAGGCATATAAAGCTTACTTCTTTTTACTTTTTCAAACGATATAGCCTATTAAAGAAAATTTCTGAAGTACTGCTTGAATAGATTTTTATGGTGTTAAATGTTAAAAATCTAGAGAGGGCAAGAAAAAATTTTGAGTTGTTACGTGGAAAAATAGGGAGGGTAGAAGAAACGTCATTCTTTCTTGTGTGTAAGTTTCATTGTGTTCAATAAATAGGCCTAATTGTTGAAGGAAAAAATGTAGTGCATCACTTTCTGGGTGACCATCGTAATTAAGAGCTAGGCGCAGAAAACAAAAGTACGGTTGAGCTGCACCTGTAGCCCGTGCACTACTGGCACGGGAGGTGCAGTTGATAGGGCACTGGTCTTCTGTGCCTAAAGTAGCTGGTTGCGATCCCGACCCAGGTCGTTGACAATAATGTGTGCATAAATGTGAGAGCCCGTTTGCAAGCATGTAAAAGAAGCCATGACAAAATTCCGGCATACTAGCAATGACGACAGGCCTAAGCTGCCGTACTGTAAATTAGATAACCACTCTTTGGAAATCAGCTAATTTAGAAACAAAATTAGCTGCCTTTTAAGATATGGATTTGTGATTAATTCTTTTTTGCTTCTTTGTATTTCTGTTTCTTGAATTATCCTCTGGATTACAATGTATTCTGCATTCAATCTTCCTAAAATATTATATAAAACACCCCCTCAGTATAACAATAACCCTCATACAACAATATAATTTGCTAAGGCCCACAAATATCACTCTACAGAGGTTTGACTGCATTGTAGGCAAAGAAAATAAAGTATAACCGATGTTTTATTATTGCTACTTGCTATAGGTGTAGCAAAGCTGCTGATTGATAGGCCTATTTGGTTGTAGATACAGTATGATTTAGTGTTGCTATAGGGAGAGAAGGAAGTGAGGAAAACCAAAGGCGGTATGCTATCTCAAGATTTTTCCTTATCATACCTCAGTTTGGAAAGAGCTTACCCCCTTGCAAAATGTTATGTGATATGCAGGATATTGTTCTATACACTCGGCGGTGTTTTTAATTAACTACCTCCATGAGTAACCAACCTTGCTTTACAGACGATCGCCAAGCAGGAGCGAACATGTTTTACTTTAGAATGACGTATATTTTTTTTATTTCATTAAGGATATTTTAAACGTGTTTAAGACCTATTTAAAAAATATAAAAGTTACAGTATTTTGTTACAGAAAATTACTTAAAAAACGTTGCATCTAGTGGTATAGTCATTAAGATTAGATTGCTATACGTCCGGAATTTTACGGGATCGTACCGGAATTGAGATCTGTGTCCCGGCGTCCCAAAAACAATTTTCGTGACGTGTATTAGCCTATGTCTCGGTTTCCTTCAAACAATATATAGCTAAAACAATACTTTTCTTTCTTTTTACACGATTTTATTTTTCTGATTGCCTTTCTCCTTGCTTGCACCCTCACGACAATGACAAACACATGTACTAAGATAAAAGATGCTGTAAAGTCGCACGGTCGGGGTTATTCTGCGTTTTGATTTACTCTGTGACAAGTAAATTACTATTTCCTCCCTAAATATACGTGTTTTGAATTGGACTGATGCTTTTGTGAAAAAAATTGACTTGCGTTCTACTAAGTGGAAGCCCATGGAGTGAAATGTGTTAACACCAAGTGCTTCAGACTTTTCTAAACTATTGTAAAGTCATTCATTTCCGTTTCTGTCCCTATCCATCGTATCTGCATTATTCTAGACAAAAATATAAATCTTAATAATGTGAATTTATCACTTCAGTAGCAGTTGAATAGATGAGTGTGGAACACAAAAAAATCTGATGTGAAAGTCACATAACTTCCTCTGCCCAAATAAAAGTTAGCAGTATTCACATATCCTTGTACAGAATCGCAAGACACAATTTTACGCTGATTATCCTATAAATACCTCTTCTTTCAATGATGCGACTAAAATCGCAGTCTATATACCCTATAACAAACTTTAAAAAAAAGAACAAATGACTGCAGACGTTTATTGAACTTTCTGCCGTAAAATATAATTTCCGAAATTTATCGAATATTTCCCTCAAATACATCTTTACTCTATGCATGGCCAACAACACATCTTTCTCATTTCGCATTCTTATATAGAATAAGAGGCCGTGAAAGAGCGCGAATTCAGTTGTTCACCACGTAAGACAAACTTTCTACAAACAGTGGGTGAACAGTGGGTGGTTTGTAACTACCCTCAGAGAATTTTCTCGAAAAAATGTTTCAAATAAAAGTTTTAGCTCTTAGTATAAGCAACCCATGTGCAAAATTTAAAGAAAATCGTTAGAGCTGTTTTCGAGAAAATCGCGAAAAACGACAATTTCTTCATGTAAAGTACCCTTAAAAACAAGGGAAATTTGTCGCCAATCTACGAATCACATCTTCAGAAGGCACCTGACCCAAATACGAAATTTTGTTTTCATACGATTCTCCGTTTCGGAGCTAGCCTGTTCACAAACTTCCACACGGACCGACAGACAGACACACACACACACACACACACTGACACACAGACATGTTTCCAAAAATAGTATTTTTGGATTCAGGGGGCCTTGAAACGTGTATATATGCTAAAAACTCAACTTCGAATTTTGGGGTCGAAAACAATACTTCCTCTACCTATAGTACCTATGGTACGGGCAGAGGAAGTAATAGTCGTGGTTTCTAAGGTTACAGTTTTTCTTCTTTTTACTTCCTCTGCCCGTACCATAGGTACTATAGGTAGAGGAAGTATTGTTTTCGACCCCAAAATTCGAAGTTGAGTTTTTAGCATATATACACGTTTCAAGGCCCCCTGAATCCAAAAATACTATTTTTGGAAACATGTCTGTGTGTCTGTGTGTCTGTGTGTCTGTGTGGAAAATATCTGTGAACAAGCTAGCTCCAAAACGGAAAATCGTATGAAAACAAAATTTCGTATTTCGGTCAGGTACCTTCTGAAGATGTGAGGATAAGATTGGCGACTATTTTCTCTTATTTTTAAGGAGACTTTACATGAAGAAAGTTTCGTTTTTCGCGATTTTCTCGAAAACGGCTCTAACGATTTTCTTTAAATTTTGCACATAGGTTGCTTATACTAAGAGCTAAAACTTTTATTTGAAACATTTTTTCGAGAAAATTCTCTGAGGGTAGTTACAAGCCACCCACTGTTTGTAGAAAGTTTGTCTTACGTGATGAACAACTGAATTCGCGCTCTTTCACGGCCTCTTATTTTATATAAGAATGTGAAGTGAGAAAGATGTATTGTTGGCCATGCATAGAGTAAAGCTGTATCTGAGGGAAATATTCGATAAATTTCGGAAATTATATTTTACGGCAGAAAGTTCAATAAGCGTCTGCAGTCATTTGTTCTTTTTTTTTTTTTAAAGTTTGTTATATAGACTGCGCTTTTAGTCGCATCATTGAAAGAAGAGATATTTATAGGATAATTAGCGTAAAATTGTGTCTTGCGATTCTGTACAAGGATATGTGAATACTGCTAACTTTTATTTGGGCAGAGGAAGTTATGTGACTTTCACATCAGATTTTTCCATCTGTTATAATGCAACAGGTTTTGGTTTTAACAGCTTAGAAAAATTAACAGTGTAGCTTACTGAAAAGTATTTCAATTCTTAGGAAACAGCTGTTTAAATTGATTATATTTTGAAAGTACCGCTGAACATTATTTTTCTAAACTGTTTGATCCTTGTAGTACCGTACCTTCGGGGGTCTGTCTAAGAAAATATTCTCAGTTCGATCTATACAACTTTTTATTTTTTACGCCGGACTGACTATATGGATTTAATTTTTGTTTGTTTGTCTCTGTGGATGAAGTATAGGTGCCATATATAGGATGTATACACGGTATTTTTTTAATGGCTTAATGGTTTTTTTGTACTCTTAAAATATTTCAGCAACATATTATATTTTCTCTATCTGTATTTAAAATATTATAGGTAAAGGAAGTACTGTGTTCGGCAATTAAATCATTAATTATTCCGAATATGTCATTTTCAGAATAATTTATTTGCGAGTGTGTGTGTGTGTGTGTATAGCAAGAATTGAAATGATATATTGAAATAAAATTACACATCGGCCGGTGATATTTTCGTTTACTTTGTCTTATTCTTGCTACTAACTTGCTTTATTTTTTCTTATTTCAGGGCCGTAGCTAGGCGGTGGCCAGATGTGCCCCCGCCAAGGACGCAGGTAAAAAGAGGGCGCAAAATTAACTATGAAAGATCCCGCCGTTTTTAGACTGGTGCAATTTATCAAGCAATAAAATTCCACGTTAATGGAAGAAATCTTTCAGGTTATTAAAAATTACTGCACGTGAACTATCTGTAGTATTTTGCCGATTGTCTACAAACAAAAAGCAGTCATGCAACGTTCTTTAATTAACACGTTTCCTATTGACAGAGTATGATAACATAAATCATGAACAGTATGGAAAGATATAACGACAATAAAAATTAAAATATACGTTATTGTGGAGATGAAAGTGTTTCAACTATTCGAAAAAATACTTTTATCTATATTATGTATTATGTAATTTACTTTTGATACCAGATTTTATGATTCAATTATTTTTTAAGTAGTTAAATCGTCTGAAAATAAGGTTTCAGTAACTTCAAAAGTCCAACACTTAGTTCATTTTCAAATTGAGGTTTAGGTTATCTTTGATAATAACAGTGTTTTTATATTAAAATAATAAACAATTTTGCAGAAATTTTAAAAAAATTCTTCAGACCCCCCAGTGTTGGAGGGCGCAGATTTGTCAGACTTGCCAAGGGCGCAGAAGGACCTTGCTACGACCCTGTCTTAATCTCTATATACAGATCCTTAGTCTATTATTCTGATAGAGACGCTTTATGATTTTTAGACAACTGACTCTTGGAGATAGTAAGGTTGTCAAACATATGCACTGGCCATCTTTACTGCAAGGATTACTTCTGATATGCATTTTGATTTCACACTGATTCAAGCTAATACCACAAAAAGAATCAGACCAACTGAAAAATCGCATGAACCTTGATAGGTATCGAATCGTGGAGTTTCCGGTTTGTAGCGCAGTGGCTCAAACAATTGCATTATGGTGTACCCTTGCTATTATTACTTTACATCAAGAAGTAGTTGTTTCGATTTTCTTGAAAAGGTTCTTAACTATTTGTTTTAAATTCTTTAAGCAAAAACAAACTTTATCTACTTTCTCCTTGCATTTGGGGAAGGTCTAGTAATGGTAGAGAATCAATGATAATTTATTTCGTTTTAAAAGGAGAGAAAAATACGATTAATTAAAAAAATAATTAACTAGCCTAATGATGAAAACTGCATGTAATGATTATTGAAAATTATGAAAAATATAATATTTAAATTTAAAAAGTTATTAACCATAAAAATTTAACCGCTTTCAAAGCATTATTCCTAAGGGCAGAAAAATGGTTTAATTTTCTTAAAAGGCTAATAATAAAATTTTCCTTTAGCAAACAGGTTTGATACATACTATAGCGTACATACCTCGTAATAGTCAGTGCATTAATATGAAGATGCTGAAACCACAGTCTCCATACTATTCCCTTCTCCCTGTTGAATAAGTAAGTTTCTGAACTTATCATTGTAGCTGTTGCTTCAGCACCAATTAAACAGGAAATGTGGAATTAAAATACTCATATTTTTATTTTTTTAATATCTAACAACCGCTTGCATGATCTAGTGGTTAGCGTTGCTGACTACGTATCCGCACGTCTGGATTAGATTTCTGGTTCCTCCTCTGATTTTTCTGAGGTTGGCAGGTCTGGAACGGCCTGGTGATACCAACTGAGGAGCTACTTGATAAAGAAGCAGTGACTCCGGTCACGGAAACCATTATTAACGGCCGTGTGAGTCGGCACGCTGACCACATGCTCCGAATCCTGTCATTTGCTTATGGTAGATGATTCGGATGGTCGGCCCGGTGCCTACAGGGATGTAGCGCCATGAAGTTTGTTTGAGGTTTTATGACATGCTAAGAGGAGATACATATTCAATCTTATTTTTAATTTAATTTAAACTATTTTAGTGATTTTCAAATATTAAGTAGGCCTAAATGGCATAGCATGCTAATAGGAAATACAGAAATAAATCAAGCCTAAGCCTACATTAATTTTCAATTCGCGGGTACGCGGGCAAAGAGAGTTAAGTCCACTTTCTTGCTACTGGGAATTAGAGTGACTTAACACTCTTTACCCGCCCAACATCGCTTTAGAGATGGATAAACCCATGAGGCACACATCCATAACTACCGAACAATTTTGAATATGACTTACTGGACTTAACACAAATGTAGAGAACAGTTTTATCTATAACTCTATGGGCATATCTCAATTTTTGAGGATGGTCGACTTAACTCTCTTTGCCGGCGCACCCGCGAATTAGTATTAAGTAAATGTAACATGAAAAGAGAAAATACATATCCAACTTTTTTTATTTACCACATGTAGACTATGCAAGTCTTAAGTACAATACTGCTTTCAGTGGTTAGTTTCTTTTGTTTTATGGTTATTGAAGAATAAGCAAAAATCTTCCATACTATTAGACTTCTTCATTTGAAGTATACCAACATCTATTAAAGTTATAATTTATGGCTGATGAAATTAATGTTGTGAAACAAAACGATGCAGACCTAACATTTACTGCTAAAGTTTTGTTGTGGTCGAGCATCGAGATATTCTGTTGCTTTTGTTATCTTACTCCACGACTCTCTTCTAGAACAGTTACACTGAAAGAGAACAAATGCATCTAAGTGCATTGTTCAACAACTTGCACTTCTGTCTAGTCAAGGAACTTGAAGGAGATGTAGCACAAATATTATTAATATCATTTTCCGAGACATGTAGACTATATCTACCTTGAAGAATAAAATGCAGCTCGTGTTAGGAGTTTAAACGATAATAATTTCTTAGGTTTAGCCGTTTAGAATATAGATGGTAGCAAACTTTACATAAGACTTATTTACCAAGCGAAGCGAGGTCCTGTTTTAATTTGACCGTTTGGCATTTCACGCTCTTCTGTAAATTTGTATGTTGTGCAGTTACGTCTAAACACCTTGATCGATCTTCCATTTGTGTGTGAATGTTCCTGGAAGTTTTTAAAAATGACGTATGTGTAAGGTTTTTTTATTTTTAAATTAATTTTCAAGATGGTGGCCGTTTTAATCGCACCATAATGTGCAGCTTCTTTTAACTATTCTAGCCAAACTGTTCAAGCTGTTATAGCAATTTGAAGACTACTTCCACTCTCAAGTGAAAAATTTTCTTTAACGTAGTGTGCATTTCAAAATTCTCACGATTTGAGCGTGACATAAGGGATGGGAGGGTCACAATCTCGCAAAAAAAAAAAAAACAAAACAAAAAAAAAAAACAAAAAACAAAAAAACAAAAAAAAAAAGCGCGGTCGAATTGTTTTTTTTTTTATTTTGAAGGAAATAATGCAATAATAACGGAAAAAATTTAAACTGCCGATTTCCACAAACCGAAGTAGCAAAAATCGTCACTAAAGTTTAGTGCGTGCAGCTGGAGTAAAGCTTGTGGAAATCGGCAGATTATATTTTTTCCGTTATTCTTGCATTAGGCCTATTTCCTTCAAAATAAAAAAAAACAATTCGACCGCGCTCGAGAATGTCAATGTGACTTTTTTTTTGCATGATTGTGACCCTCCCACCCCTTATGTCACGCACAAATCGTGATAATTTTGAAATGCACACTTGTCAACATGTAATCTGACGCGCTCGAGTAAATCCCAAAATCCCCCTCTTGGGCCCCCCTACTATAACTGTTCTTTACAATACCTAGAGTCGACACTGAACTCCATTATTCTTGCCAAGTAAGTTTTCCATTGTAAAATGTTAACCTAAGTTGCAAATTTCTGTCGCAAACAAGAAACAATACTAATAATGTTAATCCTAATGCAAGAAAAGAGGAAAGGAAGGAATGGAATCAAATCATATTAATGGAATAAAATGCTGAAATTACAAACAAAATCAGAGGGGATGGGAAAAAGAGAAATGGAAACCCTCGTTGATTGGAACGGACAAACAAGTCTTGTGTAATCACTGCCATTCTAACCGCCTGTGGCCTACTTTATTTCGAAGTGAGCAGATCATTAAGAAGGAAGAGGAAACGGGTCTCGGAGGAGAACCAATAAATAACGTGGGCCCTGGATTTATGAAGCCCACGCCGAGGATCGGGCCGCCCCCTGAACTCTCAGATTAGTATCGATTGTAAGCAATGATTCGAGATATCGCATTCACACTCATTTATCAGCTAAAATGTGTATCTGGATCCATATAAAGGTCTGGATTCCTGACAGACATGGTTTTATAATGATGCTGACTGGGACTGAGCATAGGATCACATTTCGGAATGCCAACCGAAATGTCAACCGAGTTATCGAATTTGAAACTCAAACGCATCAGTAAACGAATAAAAGCATAAAGCCACTTCGTGAACTCTTTATTAAATTTTTACATTAAGTAGTTTGTCCCCGTAACTTCATTTAGGGCCTGAAAGAACATAATATATTTGAACTGTTGTAAATCGTTGATCACTATGTCCCATTGGACTTGTAGATTTACTAGTTTGCAAGAATTTTAAGGCTGAGAATTTTATGAAAGCTGTTACAATATTTCTTTAGAATAAGGCGTTCTCAAAACCTGAATCTAAAATAATGGACCTAACTTATTTTCCATAGCAAAACAACACAAAGTGAGGCCGAGCGTTATTATGTTGAATCAAACATTCACCTGGGTTGTTAGGCGCCGAAGTCGCTGGAAGCGCTTCTTGAGTTTGGTTAATGTCTTCTCACAAGTTTGACTTCGAAACACATCACTAAATAGGGTTGGACAGCGTTACCCCATCCACCCTACAGCCCTGACCTAGCTCCCACAGACTTCCACTTGTTTGGGCTATTAAAGAATGACATTCGCGTAAGACATTTTGAGGAAGAGGTGATTCGCTCAGTGCAGAAATGACTTCGTGACCAGAAGGAGTGGTACCGATAGGGCATACACGCCCTTGTGTCTCACTGAAGGAAGGCCATAGAACGGGACGGAGATTACGTGGAAAAATAGGGAGTGTAGAAGAAACATCATTCTTTCTTGTGTGCAAGTTTCATTGTGTTCAATAAATAATTGTTGAAGAAAAAAAATGTGGCGCATTACTTTCTGGGTGATCCTCGTAATTAAGAGCTAGGCGCAGAAAAAAATACAGTTGAGCTGCACCTGTAGCCCGTGCACTACAGGCCCGGGTGGTGCAGTTGGTATGGCACTGGTCTTCTGTGCCTAAAGTAGCTGATTGCGATCCCGACCCAATAATGTGTGTATAAATGTGAGAAGCCCTTTTGCAAGTAGCCTATGTGAAAGAAGTCATGACAAAATTCAGGCATTCTGGCGATGACGACAGGCCTAAGCTGCCGTACACCCCCGTCGTTAAATAATTTGAATACCGTGACTACTCAAGAGTAAAATTTTATATAACTGTGGCAACTCGTCTAAGAAGGTGAATGTAGATCTACAAAGACAACTAGCTAATTATTGAGATTTGAAACATGAATTGTGACAAATGGAGTAAAATATACATAATACGAGGGTAAGTCAATAAGTATCCGCAACCTCTTTTTTAAATTTCTTGCAACAACAATACAAAACTTTTAATTACCTCATTTTTCAACATAGGCCTCTTGTTTCTCAGTGCACTTGATCCAAAAGCAAAAGCTTCCTGATGCCCTCAGAAAAAGATTTTCGGCTGAGTAGCAAGCCACGTATGCACTGCTTCCTTCTGTTCTTGATCTATGGTGAATAGACAGCCCCCTTAAGGCATATTTAAGTGGGCCAAAAAAAGATGGATATCTGAATGGGCGAGATCGAGACTGTAATGCAGGATGCTCTAACAACTCAAAACCCAGTTTCGCAACAGTTTGAGCAGTGTGGTCGGCAGTATATTTTATACACGTATTATACAACGGAAGCTGAAGGTTTATTGTTTAATATTAGGTAGTTTAATATGTATTTAAATATATATTTATTTTATGAAACAAATATGCAGTTTAGTGATATCGATACTTAGAAAGACCTATAAATTATTTTTCTCTCAGGTATAATATAATACTGATTTAATTAAAAATTAATTCTAATTTATTACGGCCATAAACTTATGGAACTGTATAGTGCCTTTGAAAATGAAAACCGTTCTAGTCAGAGTCAATGAATAAAGAAAGCAGTGATGTGTTCACAGCATTGTCATTGAATTTGCATACCTGGGTTCTGATTAATGCACTTAAATGCACTTACTGACTGAATTATTATCTGGCTGGTTGGGAATTTATAAATGAAAGGCTCCTACGTAAGGTGTCATAATGAAGCCTACAGGAATTTGAAGTCTTCTCATTTCGAAATTAAACCCGTCAAATAAACTGAATAAATGTCGATAACATGTGCGTAACGCCATATATTTAAACAAAGAGCCCATTTCGTATACCTTTGCTATGTAAAGGGAAGAGTTAAGTAAAATAAAGCTTATGCTAACAATAATACGTTAGCATTAACTAATGGTAATCGGAACGGTGGGCAACCATCATTCTCATTTATTTTCAGCTCCCGCATCATGGATACTACAGGAAGGGTGGATTGTGTACGACCTGAAATTCAATATCGAATTTTCACAATAAGATTTTTTGAGTTCATAACGCCAGATTAAGAGTTCACATGATGCGCTGTGTGTCCTTATATTTACAGAATAAATAAAAAAGAAAATAAAAAAAATGATCGACACTAGATCTTACCAAATTGAACAAGTTATAAACGAAATTTTAAATTAAAATAAACGAAAAATATATATTGTAAGCATACCAATGGTATCTCTTAACCTCAACACCAATTAAATTTTTTTATCGATTTTCTAGAAAACGGCTCCACCTATTGTTTTTTAATTTCGCAAGTCACCATCCTAGCTGAGCTTATGGAGAAAATTCTGTATCTCAATGGTGTAATTTAAAGAGCTTTGCAAAGTGGAGATTTGGAACGGAATTCAATTTTACACAGATACGAGTATTAGTGTGTTGGAGATTAGCTACCATTCAGCTTTTATATTTATATTTTCCTGAAATGAGAAGCTTATTTCCAAAATCTGCCATTTCCATTCATTGTAATTTTACAGGAGAGTTAATTTTCTCCTGTGTTTTCCTCTGGACACAAATTAATATAGGCCTATATGTAATTTTTTTTATTTTTGTCATGTGCATTATTTTACTATAATAGCTTACTATAATAACTTACTATAATATCATAATAATGAATTAATGTTATTTTGAATTGTAAATGGGGTCTCGATATATACTAGTGGTAATATGAATAATAGTCAATAGCCTAATAGTCTCATTTGCAGAGGTTAAAATGAAGGAAATGAATAATTATTTATTTGTATAATATTGACATCTGGTGATGAGTATCATCTGGTCATGAGTATCATCACGGTTTAGAACTTTTTTCTACAACGAAAGGCAATTGGTAGGGCAGTCCAACTATTCCCTCTGTTAAAATCTCCGGCAATAAATGCGAAAAGAAAAGTAATGATTTATATAACCATGATAGCTACTTCCTGTCATTATTTATGCACCACCAGCAATTGCTTATATCAAAGAAAATCATCTCAGACCTCTTCAAGTTGCCCAAAAAGAGGCCTTGAGTATCATTCACGGTTCTGACTGGTTTACAAAAACATCACAGATTCACGAAGATTTAGAAGCTGAGTATTTTTATGTTCTTTTGAAAGAAATCACAAGAAAATATTACGTCCGTCTTAAAACCAGCAAAAATCCCATTGTTCATCAGATTGGTGAATACAATGTAAATCTGTATAACAAGCACAGGACTCCAAAAATTGCTTTACAAGCATAGACTGTTATCTGTAAACTCCTTTTTATTCATGAGAAATGAGAGTGTTTTGATATAGGCTATATTCCCCTAAATTGTTAGTGGAATAATTTCACAATTATATGTCATATTTTAGTTTATATATTGTATAGTCAGGGATTTATAGAAATCCGACGCTATGTCAATAAAGGATGAATATAAAAAAATGTAAAAAAAGAAAAACATTTACAGCTCAGCCCGTAAAATGAAACTTTACATAGATGTAGAGAGTTCTCTTAAACAATGTTTACAAATCAAAATAACACAACTTCATTTACAGAGATTATGCTTAGTTTTCTTAAAATATATTATTTTAAATAAATTTAAAAAAGCAGAGTTAGACTAATTACAAATATCAAATTCATTTTCCATTGTAAAATATCTATACTTTCTTTTCGAGCCAGCTATTAATAAATTTTCTGCCGATATTGTTCTTGATAAAAAGGTACATTCTCAATTACTTTTATCCTCCTTCCTTCACAATTTTCTCGAACTTTCTCACACAATTTTCGATTTTCGCTGAGTGAGACCTCTAGCTGCGAACAATCCAATTACAGAACCATTATCTCTGGCGCACAGCAAACCAGTTTTTAACAGATAAGTGAGCTTCGCGCTGCTAACGTATTTCCTTTGCTTTTCCCCTTCTTCCATCATTTGTTTTAACACACTTATCCACAACATAGCTGAATCTCATCCACAAGATTGTGGTCATCACGTTATCTCTTATCCTTTCGAGGAATTCGCTTTGATGGGATTAATATTGCACTGAAGAATCACAATAGGTTTTCCAATTTCGTCCACTTTACCTACATAACGTGAAACTACAGCCTATAAATGTTATAATTTGAGCACAATTTTCTCACTCAGAAGCATGAAATTGAATCATTTCCGCAGGATATTTTTAACCCTTTTTAGAGCTGAAGTTATATTAATATATGCCTTCATCAGGTGATATCAGCGGGTTTATAAGTGTGATATCAGTGCAGAAAATTTCAGTGGAATAACTGGTTTTCATGAACAGCAGTCCTAATGTGGGAATAAAATTGCTCTTATTTTGACATAAATCATTACTCTATTAATTTTATATCTCTGATTTTTCAGTGACGATACATTCGTCAGCAGCAGTGAAAAAGTTAAGATCGTGGCTTCAAGATTACAGCAAAATTATTAATACCGTAAACTATAATTACAATAATATTCACAATTTATTATATTTAGTACGATTTCAGGGCCTTAAAACATTTTGATTGGCTCTAGAGGACAGACAATCAGCGGCCGAGCCACCACAAACATTAGTAGCCTATTCGCAACTAAGGTAAACAAGGCAAGGTCAGATGTATCACTTTCTGTCAGTAGAAATAATAGACGAAATTGCTTACTAAAGAGAAGCTCTATCCAGCAGGTACTTTAAATAAAATCAGGTAAACTGATATAACAAAGTGCCAGTATGCTTTTTAAATCAGTTATAATTGCAGTTATGATATACAGAAAATACGTTTTGTTTTGTTTTTTTTTTCAACATATGTGAAAAATAGTATTATTTGTCAAATTTAAATGTATTGCAACTTGAAATTCTTAAAATATGTAAACATTTAACAAAATTCAGTGGCAAATAACTCCGCTAATTATTTAACAATAATGTACCTTCTGTTTATACAAATACAATATAGGATTTGTATTGTATATTTGTATTCTATTTGGTATAATTATAACAGTATTCATGTAGGGCTTACGGAAGAACAAAGGTTAAAGTTTGATTCTTAACCTTAATTCATATTGGTATACACTGATATAATAAATTCTTAAAATATGTAAACATTTTACAAAATGCATTGACAATGAAATAGAACAGTAAACCAATAAGAAGAGGATAGTTCCAAGTAGCGGTATGCAGTTTTGTTCTGAGTATAGGCTTATGCAATTTTAACGTAACGCAATAACTTTAAAGATAGTTTCTGTTCGTGTAATAACATTTATAGGCTAATGTTATCATTCTTTAGGATTGATGTTGTAGGTCAATGAAAGACAATGAATTCCGAGTTTTTTTTAAAGAAAAATATAATACTTATTTAAGCACATTGACAAAAATAGAACACAAGAATGGAATAGGCTCAATTTAACACAATTGATAATAATAAAAAAAATTTGCTTTAGGGTGGACTCGAACGTGATATCTCTTGAATACTAGACAAGCATCTTACCTCAACACCAAACCTCACTGCGAATGTTCAGTGTCCAATACCAGAGAATACTATCTCGTCGTAGCTCACAGAAAAGAAAAATCATCGTATTTAGAAATTAGGCTATATATCGTGCCTGCTAGATTTATTATGTTACAATATTGAATTATTTCATTAATTAGTACTATAATATTCGCGATATCTGAGTGATAAATTAGGATGAGGCCCTCGTTGAAGCAGCTTACCAACCTACCCATATTAAATTGGCTTAAATTTATTTATTAAGAGGTCAGGAATTATTAATCTGACATAGGCTGAAGTAAAATTCAATGCTTCAATTCAATTGTAATCAATTTTAGCAAAATAATTAGTCATTATACAACAGCATTTCATCTATAATCGTACATATGGGAACATTTGTTTTTCATGTAGATGGCAACTGTCCATGGCAACTGAAGGAAGCTTTATAATATGTCATTTATTGAAGACGCTATAAGAAAGAACCGAGAATTTGATTTTGCATTTGAATAAGGTGCCTTCTTTTTAACCCTCCTGTACTAAGGAAGGTTTCAGGAGGAATTGAAAGCTTGTTACAGAATTCCACATTATTTACATTAGTAACGGGACTCGCCCGCTGATTGGTTGGCCGCGAGCCAATCAAAATGCTTCGAATTGAACCAAAATATTATAATGAATTTGACTGTTAATTACTCTTTATTTCGGTACTGGTCAACTGATTAAGTCCAAACTCAAAAGGCTTATTGCCATGGTCGCTATAAATGAGTATACGAAGTTTCATAAAAATCCGGTGAAGCGTATTTGAGTTACCGCACCTTTTGTTATAAAAGGCGCTAAATTGGGTATTATTCCGGTACCGGCCAACCGATTTGGTCCAGCATCAACAGACGTCTTCCCATGGACATTATAAATAGGTATTCCAAGTTTCATGAAAATCTGATAAAGCGTAGGCTATGTGAGTTATGGTGCCTTTAAAATATACACTAAATTGGGTTTTACTCCGGTAGGCCTACCGGTGAACCGATTTGGTCCATTATCAATAGGGTTCTTCCCATGGACATTATAAACGTGTATACCAAGTTTCATTAAAATTCGACAAAGCGTATTTGAGTTAGAGCGCGTACAGACACACGGACGGACGGACAGACGGACAGACATTTTTCCTCCCCCACACAATCTCATAAAGTACCATACTGGCACTTAATAAACTTTATTGTTTGGCGCTATACTAAAGATGGCCCACTCTATCCTGAACATAACGTATATCAAACTGTTGATCACTTAGGTACTGTAGCCCGTTCTGTTTGATTCACTTCTTTATAACGATGTCAGAGATAAATAAAAGATTAAAATAACATCCAGCCATAGAATAATTAAACGCAGCTGCTGTTGATATAATATTGTGCATTCTATCGAAATGAACGGCTACTGATATCTGCATTATACTTTAATGTGAGTATTGTCCAGTTTAAACGCTCCTCAATTATTTGTAATAGACCTATATTTCCTGACAGATTGTTTTCAGATTGAATGCAATTCATTCCTAACCTGTAAGGCTGCTTTAAACATGTAACCAACATGTGACTGAATCGTACATTTACATAATTAATATTATTGCCAGTGCATTTTGTGAAATCGTTACATATTTCAAGAATTTATTTTATCAGAATACTCGAGTGTATATGAATTAAGGTTAAGAAGAAGCATAACTGAGCTGTTCTAAGCTTTGCGTTGATATTTACTAATTTCAGTTCAAAAGCAAGCTTATATAGATAAATAATATTCCTACTATAGCTATTCTAAATATAACTTTTACACAAGTTTGTACATGTACCGTAATTTAAATAAAATATTTATGAAACAAAATGTAATATAATTCGTGTTATAATTTTGTCTCTGAGTGGATGCACTACATCACATAAGGAAAAAGAATCATACCAACATTATGAATCTAGCTAAATTTTAGCTATCACGATTTGTTTGTATAATGTATTGAACAAGTTTAATGGAATAACACAAAATAAATCATTATAAAAGCAGCAAACGAGGCATTAAGAAAAAGAAGGAAACGTTGGAATAATAGAGACATAAAATTCTGGAATGAACAAATTAAAAGGAATGATGGAAGGAAAAAAACAAGCTTATCTGAATTTGTTAAAACTCACCAGATGACCAGGAATCAAAACTGGACTACAAACGAAAATCAGCCATAGTTAAAAGGAAAGTTAGAGAAATTAAAAGAAACAGCTGGGAAAGATGCATTAGCGATATAGAGCATGATGCACAAGGAAGACAGGATAAAGCCTTCTAAAATTATGAGATGTCTTAACAAAACAGATAGAGATACTCTAAAAATTAATACCGTATCAGAGAATCAATGGCTGCAATACTATGAAAAGGTGTGGACCAGTAAAGGAATTATAGATACAAAAATAATAGAAACTAATGGATATGTTAGCTGAACTAACAGAAGCAATAGCTTTGAGGGGAAAAAAACTCCAGGATATGATGAAATTAATATTGAATTAATTAAATATGCACCTCAATGTATGAAAGAAAGAATACTGTAGTTTATGAATACATGTTGGCAAAGCGGTCATATACCAGAAGAATAGAATATAGCCCAAATATACGCGTTGTATAAAAAAGGAGACAGAACACAGTGTTAGAATTATCGTGGTATAAGTTTGTTGAGTACATGTTATAAACTATACGCTCGAATAATAACTAAAAAGGCTTTATCCAGTAAGTAACACTATGTTACTATATGTACAACATGGCTGTAGACAAGGAAAATTTAATGACTGCATATTTACCATCACCTAAATTATTGAAAAGCGTAGTGAATTTAATTTGCCAACTTATCTTACATTTATAGGTTACGAAAAAGCATTTTATAAAGTACACAGGGACTTACAATGGGAAATACTTTCTAACAGAGGAGTACCTGCACATCTCATTAGAGCTATACAGAGCCTGTGTAGAAACAATAATATTCACAACAAAATACCAAATTGAGCAAAACAATTGGCTGAAATTAATACAGGAGTTAGACTTAGGGCGTCCTCTTTCACCCACACTTTTTAATATTTAGCCTACATAAATGAAATGATAAGGAATTTGTTAGATAACATTAAACATTTTATAAGTGACAATGTAAATTTTACAACTATCTTATTTGCAGACGACCAAGTAATAGTAAGCCGCCGTGAAAAAGATATGCAGTTAGCCGTTAGTAAATTTAACGAGATAGCCAAACTTTTTAATATGAACATATCAGTCGAAAAGACAAAAACAATGGCATTTATAGGACCCCAGCCTGTAAGAACAAAAATTCTAGTAAATGATAAAATTATAGAACAGATAAATACATTTAAATACCTGGGGTTATGTGAATAACAATGAGATAGAAAAAAAACTTAACTCCTTTAACTATTTCTGTGGAACCATAACGCGAACATTAGGTAAAAATGTAAGAAAATAATCACTTCTAAAATTTTACATAGTTGCACTTTAAACGGCAGCGAAAACTGGTTATTAAAAAAGAAAGATGAGAGGAGAATAGAAGCTGGGAAGACGAAATCTTTAAGATTCGTGGCAGGTTATACACTTTAGATAAAAAAAAAGGAATGAAGAAATAAGGGCTGAACTAAAAGTACAGAATATTTTGGAAATAGTAAAAGGATATCAATATAGATGGCCTGAGCTAGGGTTCGTTTGTTTTTGACCTAAAAAAGTGGAAAACATGTCTAGAAATATGACCTTAAAAATGCCTAAATATGACCCAAAAATCCTAAATATGACATAATAAAGGAATATAATTTCTAAAAATAAATCTTCCAATTACATGACATGAATTCAATTAGATAATGACTTACTAACAATTTTACAGGTGATTTACAGTTTTACTTGTAAAGAACTTCTAATCTGTTAATGTTTCCAGATACCACTTCAGATGTGAACTGAACATATTTTAAAACATGTCTATTGGAAGTTGTTAACCACAAGGAGGAACAGGTAGGCCTAATTGTTCTATTACTTGTTATTGTCCCTTTACATTTCAATTACAGTAAAACCAAAATATTCTTGACTCTTTTCTGAAAAAATTTAATTCGACAATTTAGTGCACATAGAAATAGTTAACTGCTATTATTGTGCTGTTTTATCAAATTTATAACTGAAATTTGACGTTAAATTACAAATATGACCGAAATATGACAAAGACCACGAAAATGACCAAAATATGACTTTATATGCAAAATAAAAACGGTCCGATTGGGATAACAAATGTGCAATTCATGTTTAATTTGTGTTTGTGGCGAGAATGGAGGTCAGAATAAAAATATGACATGTCTTAAACATCCTAGAGCATATAAACCGAATGTCACATGGAACTATAACGAAAGCCGCATATACTTACAATCCATGAGGAAAGAGATCTCTTGGCAGACCCAGGAAACGATGACGGGATCAATTTTTTGGAGATGTAACAGGCCAACAGACCTAAGCCATAAAGAAGATGATGATGATGATGATGATGATGATGAGTTAGCCTGGTAGCTTTTCTCTTTGAGATTTTAAAATGCGTAGTCGATTTCGCAGTGTATTCTACACATAGCAGACAATTTTGGAACTCGGCCTCTGCATCTGAGGTTCGCGGGCATTGACCCGGATTCAAAACCGATGTAAGGATTTTTCAGGAAGTAAAATCCCAGGCACAAAAATCCTCCGGTAGGGGCTATAGATTTATGGCATATCTCAAGTCAAAGTCGAAATTAAAGCCTCTGGACAAAATTTCCTGGCCCTTTCAGTTCTAATAACTCCTAGTTCTTAGACAGCTGTCGAGACAATGGACTAAGCACACTGCCCTCTATAGGAAAATATGCGTCACTAAATTCGTCTTCGGTAGGTAATGAAATCAATCCCAAGGCCTCCATTGCTTGGAGTTGATTGAATATATTTTAAAAGTATCTTTATTGAAACCATTGTTCGTGGTGATGTGTTAGTACTTTTTTTATTATTTTTCTAGTCAATTTAATATTTCAATTTAAATTTTAATAAACATTTTAAATGAACTTTTTTCAGCTAGTGTTAGGAGAGGATTAGTGTTTTTTTTATAATATTAGTTTAAATACTTTATAAGTAGCCTATGCATCTACCTAAGAATGCAGAGTCATTTGCATGATGCAGTATTATAACATATTTCGAACGAAAGTGTGCTTGCTATTAGACGAAGAGATCATTGCCACATTTTTTTACTTGAAATTGTAAAGATGTCGAGCATTAGCCTTATTCTAATCTTTTCTTAAGCTATGCAAGTTGTAGCAGAGAGTAATTGAAGAAAATTTACGGAAATGCAACCGGTCAAATCTTTTTTGTTTCTTTAAAGTTATTACCCTCATTAAATTTAATACCTTCTTTCATTTGCAATGACTAATTGCTGTATTCATATATGGGCAAAACATTTTCAACAGGATTTTGGGGGTTGAAATTATTTATGGGCTAGGTAGTTTTTCCACAGCTTTTACAATTCTCAATATTATTTACCAGGTTGTCGATTTTCTTAAGAAAACGCAAATTATGACGATCACAAGGATTAAATTGCGTTAATATAAAATATATTATTTAGAGAATGGACGCTTTGCCAAATTAAATAGAACAATTCCATATTGATCAGAGTGTCGAAGAGGACATCTGAGAGGGCTGGAATAGTGTTAAGCAGATTGGCTTGTTGATTTTAATAGGCCTACTGCCACTACACAGTGGTACAAAACGCGAATCTAGCGGGACAAAACTCATTTTGGTGACCCTTGTAAAATTAAGCAACAACAGTCTGGTAATACTGAAAACATATCCCCTTATCACGAATGAACCTTTAAATAAGGGTATTTTGATTTAAGACAGCATGGCACATCCTCAAAGTTGAATAAAGGTTTGCCGATTTTGCGTCAGGCATCAGACAGTTTATTTCTCAGTAAGGTTTGTTAGTGGCTGGAAGCAAGTGTGAACTACTGGAGGAATTAATTGCTACTGGATAATTTAATCCAAGGTATGTGGAACTTTTTGGTAGAACAAGTATACACATATACATATTTGTATGTCTGTCATATTAGTTTGTATTCTGTAATGACAAAAAAGTTAATTTATTTTTTTCCAAACACTTTAAGTTGACTTATAAAAAATATATATCTGAATATCACTTTGAAAATTCATCAGATCATAGTTAAATCCATGGGCTATAAGTTGCTTTGAACCGCAAAGTGCGCAAGTTGCGCCTTTTTCTGAAAAATCTATTTCTTTCCAAGAATCCAAGAAATCAAATTGCTTCTTGCAGAATATGTTTATTAGTAAAATATGGGATTTCGATCAGTAGGCTACCATGAATCAATAGAACCAGCAATAAATAATACCTAAAGGTTAACAAGATAATTATTTGAGTAATTTTAAATAAATAAAAGCATTCAATTAATTTTAACAAATTAAAAATGTTCCAAAAATATGTAATTAGTTCATTTTCATACAACTTAAGAAAATATTCTACAGTCTTTTAAGATATATTTTATTTTTATATTTTAGGGAAAACAAGGGATCCAAAATAGTAGAATATCACACACTAGAAGTAAATTAGGGCCTAGGGGTTATGTATGACCCGCATGGAATTATTCAAATTATTCAGGAAGAACAAATTCACTTGGCAAGATTTGTGTAATTACGTGAAAGAACATTTTGAATTGCGGGACTGCAATACTGTTGCCTTAAAGGAAATTTAAAAAGTGCTATTGTTGTTTAAATCTGATTTCCGGAAACGCTGGAAACAATGTGGTAGAAAACATGATAGATTTGTGGTTACAAAATGGTTAAATTCTTAACTAATATTCCCGAAAAGTGTTATGAAATTTCATCCACTGATTGCTTCATCTTCATCAAATGTTGGAAGACCGAGAAAATTATTTTCTGAAGGTAGTGTTCTTAATCTACTGCTCATCACTTAAGATCCTTTGATATCAAATATAGGCCCTACCCCTTGCCCCAGAAGAAGAAATACAGTCTACCCTTGGAAGTTCGACATCTCTTAAAAGAACAACATCTAATCAAAAGCCACAGAAATGAACAGAAGAAAATTTCCTCACCTCTAGAAGAAGATGATGATGAAGAAGAAGACGAAGATGATGATGAAGGTGGTGATGAAGGTGATGATGATGATGATTACTATTAAATTTTTGAAAATAGAACTGTAATCTTATAGTATGGTATCACAACACATTTTATTGTATTCGTATGTATATATGTATGTGTGTATATATGTATGTAGGCCTATGTGTGTATGTGTGTTTTTTATCTAAAGTAGATATTTTTCCCATTACCATCGTTTTCTACAAACGAATACATTAGCATTGTTCCCTAATCCGCAAACAGTTTTTTTGTGCTGTAACTGAAACAGGGCAAATGTTTCCTGGAACTGAGGAAGTAAAGATCTGTCTACGTACAGCTAATTGAGTTTCTTTCCACTGATTGACATAATAAATTAAGATGTACAAATGTGGCACATTCTGTGTTCTGTGTATATGTATATTCAAGATGCAAATAATTCTGTCCCGTTAGATTCTCCAGACGTACAAAATAAAGAAGAAAATAATGATGACGAATACTAGAATTTTGAAAAGAGAACTTAAACTATATGAACATTATATTATGTACATAATATGTGCGCGTTTACTTATGTATGTATGCTTGTATCAATGTGTGTTTCATGTATTTATATAAACCTAAAATGTGTGCATGCTTACATAGGTATAAATGTATATTAATATATTTATACAGCAAATTTATATGTGTAAGTGCGTTTCTTAGCATTGTATGTGTATATTGCATGTAAGGGTATAGTTTTAAAACATAATATAATTTTGTCCCGCTAGATTCGCGTTTTGGACCACTGTGCACTGGTGTGAATCCATCTATACCTCCTAACCTATTACTGATATTATAATATATTAGCACCTTTGAATAAAAATATATGTAAGATTTCAGAAATTCTTAATATATTCGTTTAAACATTTTTACTGTCGGCCTTGGTAGAGCGGTCGGTATAGAGCTGGCTTTCTGTGCTCAAGGTCTCAGGTTTGGTCCCGGCCCAGGTCGGTGACATATTTCATGAGTGCAAAAACGTGACAAGTCAATATCTGTCGAATTACAGGCATGTAAATGAAACCCTGCGGGACAAAATTCCGGCACACTGGCTAAGGTCACAGGCCTAATTTGCAGTACTGTTATTTAATCAAGTTAAGATTTTTAAAGGAAAATGTAATTAATTACTAAATCAAATAATTAATTATATTTTCCTCAAAAAACATTATTTAATTAATTACCTTTTCCTTAAGAAACTATAATTCTCGATAATTAGAGTAAAAGGGCCTATTATCTTTTTTAACTTTTTTTTTTATCTTTTTTAACTTAAACCTTATTTCATAAATAAAATTAGACTTTCGTTTCATACATAGCATTCCACAGAAGAGAATGCTCTATGCTCAACCGGAGCCGAAACAGGCTAGAAGGTCTAAACCGTGAAGGAGAAAAGGAAGAAGATTATTTTATTTTTATGTCTACATAGTTAGACTATATGTTACATGCTTGCATATTTTAAAATGTTCTGACGCTACGTAGGCTACTACATATGATGGCTGTAGTGTTAACTTGTAGGCTACATGAGAATATGCTATATTTTTCAATTATATGGACAATGGGACAATTTCCGAATTCTCATGTACTCGAATCAGTAATCTATACCCGTCCTATAACTACACCATTCTTTCATTGAATAAGTCTAATTAAAGATTGCTTGTTCGTACCAGAATCAAACTGACCAATGCAGATATCTGTCCTCACTTTCGGTCTCTGGCCCTTTGTGTGTGTCTGTACGATATTCGATTTGTCAAAGCTAGATGTCACCCCTGTCACGTGCAAACATTAATATTGCTCAAGTTAAATGTGGTTCTGTCATCTCTACGGGAAATTAATATCCCCCGTTTCCACACTACAAACAGCTTCTTTCCCTCATTGGCAATACCGTAATCATTTATGCATTTTAGTTTTTTTTATGCTATGCCTATCTAACTGTCAGGGATCATGGTATTTATTAATTTTTTAACGACAAGGTTTACAGTCTTATCTCACGAAAGAGATAAACATAGTAATAATAATAAATAATGATCGTGTAGTCAAGCACAAAGAAGCTATTGACATTACCAAAGATAATATGTTAAATTAGATTTATGTGTTAACCTGCACATTTAAAAATTCATCATGAATATAAAAAGCCCTCTGAATTAGCCAGCTTCTTAATATTTTTCTATGCCACTTGTACAGATTTTTGTAGCCATTCCTGAGAAATCACTCAGTGTTTTGTTCAGCCTGCATCTGGGTGCCTCAAAACGAATATTCTACAGAGGAAAATTTGTCGTGAGCGGGAATCAAACACCGGTTTTCAGTTTTGTACGTCGATGCCAAGAGCCCTAGACTCCCACAAGATCTATCCAGTCTCTTTCAGAGTATTTCTCTAGACCCCTATCGATAGACTGGGTAAGCCCTTTAGAGCTTGTGTCTAGGGGTTGGCGTACAAAGCTGAAAACCCGAGTTCGATGCCCGTTCAGGATATTAATTAATACGAAAACATTCTTCCAATAAGAAATTACTTCGAATCACAATACAACTTCCACAATGTAAGTATATTTGTAAAGAAAACCAAAACAAGGCCATGAAGTACTGCTAGGCCTTAAAGCGTAGCCTACTCTGACGCCATGATGTAAAGTAGATCTGAGTAGAATTCCTATGTGCTACAAAATTATGATCGTTCAAGCACCATCGTACCATCTTAAAAAATAGTACACAATACAGAATCGATAAGTACGATGGTCTTGTATTTTCAAATTTTTTCCTCAAGTCTGTAACCTGCACTTTTAGACCTTATGTTGTGCAGATTATAGACGCAGCCGAGATTCCGTAACCTGTCCCATTTGGGAGGAGGAGGAATCTTGGTTTCATATCCTGGGTAGCTGTGAGGGTTTGGGAAAATGAAGGGAGAAATGTCTTTTACAGCGTCGGATAGGAAGCAACGGGCATGTGTGGCATTACTGGCGGAAAAAAAAATGAAGAGAGGATTGAAAATTTTAAAATGAATGCGAGACAGCTCAGGTTCGAAAAAGCAGCAAATTGAGCGAGGATGGGGAGGGGGTGAGGATGTGTAACGGAAATAACTTATTGAATATTTGTCTTTGCATTGTAAGGGATAGACTTAGTGTATTCGTGATTTTAGTATGTTTTAATTTTTTTTTCTCTCTCTCTTCTTTATTTTGAATCAGGATGTACGGTCCATGCCGACGCATGGGAATGTTCGAAATTTGTTATGTAAACGGTAATATTAATCAGGTCCCAATTTCAAGCATTTTGCACCCTAGGCAAAGCTTTGTATAACCGGCCCTTTAATTTTACACTTTTACCCCCACCCACCCCACCCCATTCCACCCCACTCCACTCCACTCCACTCCACTCCACTCCACTCCACTCCACTCCACTCCACTCCACTCCACCCCACCCCAAAGCTATTGTTTTAGTGTTAAGTTTGAGTTTTACCCAATTATCAACCAATAGTATTGCGATAACGATTTATAGCGAATAATCCGGTCATTACCTAAGCTACACAACAAAAATTAAACTCATTTTCCTAAAATAAAAGTAAACTGACGAAAACTAAACGATTATTATTGCAACTTCATTTTTGAAAAAAAGGCATACAATCTCTAAAAATATTTTTGAAGTGAAACTTCTTTAGGCGTGCTGGGAGTAAATCGAACAAGAGGCTAGAGATTTACACTGCGGAACCGGTTCGTGAAACTTCGGTTACACCACATGGAGTAAGCACGTGCCTACGCGGTTAAAAAAAAAAAAGTTATGTGAATGGGAGGTATACTTAATGAATCGATCCGGAGCTTGACTCTGAGATCGATTGCAAAAATTAAAAATCAATCTTCGAGTATTTCCGAGAGGGACCTCCCGATTAAACAGACATGCCAAATTAAGTACAGAACACAAGACTTCATCTACGAGTCATTAATATAAAATATAAGATTTCAGATTTATTTAATAAAGATAGGAGAAAACTTTGTTGTTTGTAGAAAAGATGTAATAATTGGATTGAAATCCTGTAGACATTGTATTTTTATCTTACTTTCTTTAACGATTATTATTATTATTATTGTTGTTGTTTCTACAACTAGAGAGAGCCCTACTGTACAATGTATGCTAGGGCTATAGTTCAATACAGTACATACTAATTATTATTGCAATTCAATATAGGGAATAATTGTGAAATAATTTAACCGTGAGTCTGTATAACTTATCACTACAAGCACTTGAAAATATCACTGACAAATTTCTGAAACTCTGTGAAGCAGCACTGTTTTTTGAACATCTGTGGTTGGAATGTTATGTTGCAGAAATCAAAGTGGATTTCTAAGTTGCGTCTCTGGCGTTCGATCACTGGGCACTCAAATAACAGGTGATTAACTGTTTGATTTTGGTGAAGACAGGAGCAAGAAGTATCATTTAGATTACCAATTTTGAAGCGCTTAAAATATGGTTTGAATTTTCCATGCTCGGTCATAAATTGAGTCATTATAAATGTTGGTTCGTAAATCCTGGAGTCCATTCTGTCTTTGATTGCCGGAAAAAACTCTGCCCTTGTCCATTGTGCATCAGAACTGTTAGTCCACTGTATGTTCCACTTATTTAGCATGTCTTCCTTCAATTTTTTCTTACATACGAGATAGGGCATTTCGTATACTCATAACACCTGCGTAGGTTTGTGGCTTCCTTGGCTAATTCATCTGCTCTCTCGTTGCCTTCGTTTCCAATGTGCCCTTTCACCCAATCTAGACGTATATGGTTTGCGTAACTGTTGATGGCTTTCCTAATATCGGCTGCAATTGGATTCGTGTTATATTTGTCATCAATGGCTGCGAGTGCTGATTGAGAATCACTCAAAACGCGGACAATGTGCAAACCGGTGACGCTGCAATCTATAGCCTTCTTCATTGCAAGAAGTTCAGCTTGAAAAACTGTGCATGTGGGTGAGAGTCTATATTGGTTAGTGGCTACTTCCAATAATCCAAAATTGAAAAAATCAAAAAATTAAAAAAAATCTATGTTTCACTTCTGTCGCGTCGCGTTCCACGCGCACCCGATTACAAAAAAATGTAATATAGTCAATCTATGAAATTTTACAAAAATATTTCATATATTTGGTAATTTAAAACGTGCTGAACTGTACTTAATTATGTTCATGGACAAGTTGTATTTCAAGTATATTGAAAACAATATTTTTAGAAAATAATATGTCCTTGTTTCTACTTTACAATGGTAATCTAAAACACAATCCGCAAGAAAACTGCATGTTACCTAGGTAGAATATGTGCATTTGCATCGGATGGCTGTTTCGCGTTTGTTGTAAAACCACAGCACCCTAATAGTCTGAGATACAATAGTTTATTAATATAATATATATATATATATAACTAATTTCCACCTTAAACATTTGCCGCCCTTTCTAGGCAAATGCTCAGTCTGTCCATTTTCAGGTCTGTAATTAATACCATAAATAAGCTTTCTACTACGAAATTACCGTATTAGAAAGGCAGAAAGAACGAGAGAGTAAAAGGTCTTATTCATAAAAATTAAAGATAAATAGGCAGAATTAAAAGTAACTATTAGGCCTATTAGTAATTTCTCATAACCGTGTTAGAATGAGAAATAGGTACACAATAGGATATTGCGATGCAAGTTCCGTAAGCGTGCATACGGATCGAGGAAAGAGGAAATGCGCAAGCGCCTCGTTTTTTCAATTTCCGAGATCCGTTATGCGCTTACGGCACGAGTATTGCATGCTTTTTTTTTTGCACGATGATTATTTATATCAATTTAATTATATTAATTGAGATATTAGCTGAAAATATTATGTATATACAGTATTGAAGATAGATGTTTATTTCAGAAAGTGATTCGCATGTGTTGGTTGTTATGGGGACTGAATATTTGTCCTGTTAAAATCGCCACAAACTAGGGGGCCTTGGTTCCGGTCTTCCATAAAGGCTTGTATTATGATTAAGGATTTTACTTACGGCACTTGTGCTTTTTGTAATTTTTACCACACGGAGATTTCTTTTGTTTTCATAGCAACCAGATTGCGTGCGGGAATGTCAAGTTACGATCCATGGCAACAATATTCGTAAGTAGGCCTACCACTAATTAGTTACGTCGTGCAAAAAAAACTTATTAAACAATAAGGAACATAGTACTGGAAGATAGCACTGTAAAAGTACACCCCGTAACAAGCGTGCAGTTTCTTGACCTTACTGGTAGTACCTGGAATCAGAAAACGATTCAAGAAAACTGTACTGGTCATTGTGAACGGATATGTATGTATCCAATGTGACATACTGCTTTCGCTTCTCATCGGTACATTGCTACAAAATAGCAAACAAAATCCAATTAAATCGTGCGTTAATAGATGTGACAGCCGGGAGCAATAGTTTAATTGAGGGGATAAAATGTTTCACTTCTGCGCAGTACAAGTAGGTCAGGAAGTATTGGATCATGTTATACTATAACACGTGGGAGGCAGGGATCAGGGAAGGATCAACAGGAGACATTCGGAGTGTCTCACACTTGTCTTCTTCATCCTACTGCTTGATACTCAAATCCACATCTTCGGCTTTCTTCTCTTGTCTGTGTTTTAGCAGTAGGATCTGGATAAGGTTAGAGGATATTGCAATGTGAGAGAAAAGCACTTCAGTTTAAGACAGTGACAAATATTGGATATGGGTCGAAACTATACTCATAAATGTCCTGGACTATAACAGTAGGCCTATTTGGTAATTAATTTATTGCACCATGAAAGAAACATCGTACAGGAAAAAGAATCGATTGTTGTTATATTAGCAAAAAATCTAAAATATATTCCCGTAAAATAATTACATTTTAAGCCAAGGCAGACTTCGAACCCCGGTCTCCAGAATAAACTCTTTTTAAACTTCCATTTAAATTAGCCTAGGCCTAATCTAGTATAATATTTGAACTCATGTTTCCGTGTACATCCAATGCCATCTATTAGCAAGACAGTAGGCCTGTTCAATTGTGAAATTAATAATTAATAATTGCGGTTTGCCACCGCAACCGGGGGAAAAAAGAGTAATGATGATTTGGATGAATCTAACCATGCGTTTTTTTTTTGGGGGGGGGGGTTAGGTAACTCTCTGAGGTCTTGTTTTCCTTGGGCTTCGCATTTTAATCGTGAAATGCACATCGAAACCGTGATTTTACTAGCTTTTTAACTATCAATCATTTTAATTGTTGATGCATGGTTTGAGTAAGGTTCATGAGTCTGAGGTATGTTTTAATCGTTTCATTTCAAATCCGTGCGCCCATCCGGAAGCACAAGATTCGTTCTATAATTAATTATATTTATTACGTAAAACAATATCATTAAAAAATAAAATTTTGTGATTCATGCAATTTATGTAAAAATGATGGAAGTTTGAATAAGTATGTTTTAATTATTTTTATGTTAAATAACATATTTAAATATAACCTCTAGCAGTTAAGTAAATAATCGCGGGCGAAGGCGCGGGCACCTGCTAGTACTTAAATGAATAGGCCTAAGTAAACTGTGAGACTAGAAAAGTTTGGATTCAGAAACAGTTAGGACCGTCACACTTTATGTAAATGAAAAATTCGATACACAGATTAAAAACGCAATGCAATGTAATAGCTATTTATCACAGAACAAGTTTAATGCTTTATATTTTCTTCAAAAACCTTTTCTTGTAAATATTTTACGTTCAGATAAGTTAGTGAACATTTTCCATTAGTAACTCTGTTACTTTTCATATTTGCTGTTATTTCTCATATTTCTATTAACATAAAAAATACATTCTGTATTCTTATCCCATTTCTTTCATAAAATTTAATCATAGGCCTACGTACTTTTAGTCTACATACAAATGGTGGTAATAAATAGGACATTTATTTTTGTTAAATTTTGACCGCGTTAAAAAGGGGGAAAAACTCAGTAGCACCACATCCCTTGTGGGACTAGCCTTACCATGCGACTGTTATAATATCATCAACCCCATAATTAGATATCAGGTTTGGGGGGCATGTAGATCCCCACGGCAGATATATGTGGCTTTCGTGACCAGAGATTTTACTTCTATATCAAATAACTCCTCAGTTGGTGTCATAAGGCTGAGTGCCAGACCTCCCTACCTCCCTACCTCGGACAAGTGCGAGGCGGTACTGAGGATGGAACCCAGACCTGCTGATCTGTAGTCACCAACGCTAATCTCTAGACCATGCCTGTAGTATCCAAGAAAACGTTTAATGTTATCACAATATTTTTTGTACCGATACTGGTCTGGTTTTTACCTTTCCAACCATTGTCGGTTTATTTTTCAGTAACAGTAGCTATTATTCATAAGAATAAACCGACTACTCAGACGGATAAAGAAACTATAGAGTAAGGCAAGGAAGAAAGAAAGAAAGAAAGAAAGAAAGAAAGAAAGAAAGAAAGAAAGAAAGAGAAAGAAAGAAAGAAAGAAAGAAAGAAAGAAAGAGAAAGAGAAAGAAAGAAAGAAAGGGTAAAATAATTAACGAGTGAATGATGAATTAACGGAAAAAAAGAAAGTTGAGATGAAAGAAAGGAAGAAAAAAGGGAAAAGAAGGAAAAGACGTCAAGATAGACAGAAAGAAAATAACAATAGGCGTAGGTTAATAGTAATAATGATAATAATAATAATAAAAATAATAGCCTGATCATAAAAGCTATAAGACTGATCACGGGATCTAAGATTATTTCAAATTAAACATTAATATAGGTGACCCACGCTTACTTCATTGATATTGTACGGACATTATTTAAGTAAAATTCTTTTATACATCTTTTAAAACTTACGTATGGACATAATTTAGTTAAAATGTTTTTAATATCTTTTTAAAACTTTCAGGTCATTAATACCTTTGATACCAACAGTCAGATCATTGTACGTCTTCAAACCATATACCATGATGGATTTATTGAAATTATTTAAGTTAATAATATTCCAGGTACTTAAGAATAGATATATATAAGCTTTCATGAACCACAGATTATTGTCTCTGTTGGACATTACATGAGAATATTATAGGAGAAAAATTCCTCCGACACTGGGACTTGAACCCAGGACCTTTGGCTATTCGCGCCAATGCTCTACCAACTGAGCTAAGCCGGAGTTCAATTCACAGCACCGGATGGAACTTCTCTCCTATGACTGATGCCCTAATGGTCTACCTCACAGGTAGGTAGAGGTAGACCATAAGGGCAATCAGTCATAGGAGAGAAGTTCCACCCGGCGCTGTGAATTGAACTCCGGCTTAGCTCAGTTGGTAGAGCATTGGCGCGAATAGCCAAAGGTCCTGGGTTCAAGTCCCTGTGTCGGAGGAATTTTGTTCCTATAATATTCTCACTTAAGAATAGGTTGTTACCTTCAGACAAATTTGTTGCCCTATGTTATAGGTAGGCCTAAATAAAACATTTCCTCTCACATATAAAAGGAATCGTGAGGATTTTCATAAAATCTTTTTCGTATGTGTACCAATATGATCATGTCTTGTTAAATGCCGCGTATCACAAGTAGCCTAGGTATTTCCTTCTTCTTATGGAAGAAGATTTAGCTACACGGTGCAGTCTCTATTTCCCGTTAATTCCTCTTCCTTTCATGCTTCCTTTCTACCGCTGCTTTTGAAACCTCTATAAAGCCTTTTTCGTGATCTAAAACTCTTCGTCAGAATATTTACAATTAGCTGCCTACGTTATATAGTCGTTAGGCCTAGCAAATCCATCTTACGATCCGTGCAACTTAAGAACGTTAATTATTTCTGAGACACGCGGGGATTATCTCCACTTATTAAACCCTTGTTTACCTCAGGAGGGGAAGATAATCAGCTTTCTTTGAGATGGAGGAAGCTGCAAATCATCCCGTTAGAAATAAACCGCTTAGTTTTCTCATGAGATGAGTAGGCAGTACGTGGACCGAATCGTATGTATGGTATGTTTGCCTACCTTACTTGCTTACTGGTCGGAGGCTCCATTCATTCTAGCTATATCTGATCAAGGAGAGATGTTTATTTGTAAATATGAGTATCTTAACAACATACCGGGTGTTCTTTGATCGCCGTCTTACTTATTGTGTTTTATTATTTTACAGCTCGAATCCTATTTCATCACAATTTGACAAATCAGACCGCACATCTTTTGAGGCTTTTGAGAAATCAAACTGCATATCTTCTGATTTTTTGGGGGGGGGGTCTTAGGAGTCCATTATTACAATTTTGACGGTAACATCTTTAGGCAGGTCAAAGTTTTTGCATCATTTTTTATGGCTCTTTAAATCATACTTTACAACAAGAATTGTTAAAAGCTTTCGCAGCTACATTTTGTTCCTAATTTTATTTTCAACGATATTCAGGTACTGAATAACGGTTCCACTTCAGCATTAGCATTTTGAAAAGTTAATAAACTTAAGGCGAAAGTTGCAATATTTTTGAAGCGGGCAACTCCCGAAAAAAAAAAAATCACTACAGTTAAATACTTTAAACCAAAATCTCTGTGTGTTGCAATATTATATTGTATTGAATCTCAATTGATGACCATTTCCTCATCTAAATTAAATAAGTCTAGCAGTAGAATGATATATTCTTAATATGTGTCAATGTATTTTGTACTGATAACAAGCTGATATTCTTCAAAATATCAATGTTTTCGGATTATGATGACTAATCAAAACGTACTGTGCCATTCTTTGGAAGTGAGTTAGATGAGAAGCTTGATTTTTGTTGTTGCTAATCATCAATTCCCCAAGCCTTTTCTCAAACCTATAGCAAAACTATGTATTTGGATTTCAGATAATTGTGTCCAAATGTCAGATTACTGTTATATCTCGTTTGAAATTGTCTTTGCAGTTAACCGCTATCCAATACCAGCTCAATTAGAAAGGAAACCCTGATACATCACACTCTAAATATGGCCGACGATAAAAGAACTCGTCGCTTTACTGCCATAAGATCGTGCATTTCTGCCAGAAAGTTGATACGCAATAGGCCTATACCTTTTGGTTCTGGAATTAATATGCAACCGTATGGAATACACATCTACATTAAGTGAGAGTGGTTTTCAATATACAAACTTTTGGTTACAAGATATTTTGCGTATGTTTGAAGTGAATGAGCACATAACTCATTTTCAGTGGAAATTCGACCATCTGGCAGTGAAGCGACGAACTATGTTCCACCAACAGAATCGTAACATTGGTTAACACTAAGGTGTTCGTGTTGGAATAAAGAAAAAGTGTCGATGAAAGATAAGAGCAACGATAATAATTCACTTTCTTCATTCTACCCACAGATGGAAATACAAGCATATCGATAAATGATCGATTATATGGTCTCCATAGTGATATAAGAAGCCATAAAATATTTACTAATAGTATTTCACAAAAAATTTCAGAGTCATCAATGAACTAACTAATTTTGTATATACTCGGGACAATGCATAATAATCCATTTTCTTCATTCTTCCCACAGATGGAAATGCAAGCACATCGATAAATGATCGATTACATGGTCTCCGTAGTGATATACGAAGCCATAAAATATTTACTAATAGTACTTCACAATACATAACAGAGTCATCGATGAGTTAACTAATTTTGTATCACTCGGGACAATGCATTGGCACAAAGAAACGAGATTATATTCCTTGAAATTTTGGAGATGAGGTGTTGGACGTATTATCGAACGCATCTTATTAACAGCTGTTCAGCTCACAAATGGTGTACTGTTTACAGTCGAAAATTTCGATATTCATTACCATATATCGCATTAATGAGAAATAGGCTGTCATGACACATTTTATTTAGGTTAACTAAAATATGCGAATTAAAAAGAATCTTGCCAAATTTAACAATTTAGTGTGAAAGCTGGAGTTCTATTAACGTTGTTCCAATATGAACACTAGATTATTTCATGCACTTATAGTTCGGTAGTATCACCGCTATCATCTTTTACCGTTTCTCCAATACATTCGTGGCCTAAGATGGTGATAATAGTATGCAGATTTAACTACTGAAGCGTAAAATTCGAGAGAGTAATTGAGTCAAGAGTCTTGAAAAGGAGAATGGTTCAAATAATTTTATATTGTATCTCAGGGAATAAAAGGTTAATTACTGTTTAATGCGTTTCGCTGCTATTTGGTGGTTCTCTTTCTGGTAATAGGAATAGCGGCTTTTGAGTTGGCATTAAAACGGTCTGAAGTCATTTGGGGGACATTGGAAACGGCATTGCTAATGACGTATAGGAAGCGTCACTGCAGTAAATCTTACTAGAGGAAGAGCACTTGCGAAGTAAAAGCTACATCATTAGACTGACCTTTACTTCATAGGGAATCGACCCTAGCCTCCCAAGAATATAAGTGGTCTCCACATAATTCTGTCCACTCGAAACACATGGGTGTGAAACTGCAATTCGCAGTAGTAGTACGACTTCCTTGGCATTTTATAATATGGATAATTCATGAGTTTTATAGGCAATATCTACAGTCATAATCTTCGACCTAGGGCAGTACTGAGCTGATAATGACAAACACGTCAGAGCTTGAAGTGCAAGCTATCCTATTGTCATTTATGATCAAACTGTGAAACACCGCAAAGCAATCGTTAGCAACATTTGAATTTTGCTATCACCAACATCTATATTAATGAAAATTAATTTCCAAAATGTTTGTTGCCGCATCACTTGATAACGGATCGACCGATTTGGCTGATTTCTTTTTTTGTTGTGTTCGTAATTGTCAGGACAAGGTTTGTATGAAAGAAATTTTTTGGAAAATCCACGGAAAAAGTCGGAAATGTGAAATGAGGCAAAGTTAGAGAGTTTTGCTGTCAATTGTTTACATAAAAATGATTTAAAAAATCTTATGTAATCGGAATATGTGTTTCTTCTTATTCCAACCCCTCCCAGGTATGGTGTGTTGAAGCAACGAAATGCAACATTCGACATCCGCTGTGAGCCATAAAAAGCTATATCTAGCGTTTTCTGAGGGAATAGTTTGAGTGTGATATGTCGTTCTTCCTCATTTCAAGTTCTATGTAGGGCTACTCATTATACAAGGTCCTATAGTTTGAAAATCGAAAGTCCTTCATAAGTTAATTTCAAATTACAAAATAAAAACCCGGGAGACGCCGGGCCTTTTAAGCTAGTGAGAAATATATCTACGAAGTTTGCTTTTTATATAGTAGATGATAAGGTGAGATTTTATGAGGGAATTCAGAGTTAAGTGAAATACAGTATTACGAAATGAAGTCACTATTTTTAATAATTAATGTAAAATGTGTAATTCAGTAAGAGCCCAGCTTGTACAAGTGAACACTGCAATGCATTGAGGAACGCCAGGAGTTAACGCCTGTGCAAAACCACGCAGGCAACTTCTCTGACAAGCATGTGTTGCGTGTAGTCTAGTCAAACATTCGCAGGCGATGGAATCTAATACCCATGACCAGCAGCTCCGAAGGTACCGGCAAACTTGCCGGTCTGAAGTGGGTGTAGTTTCATGAAGGTGAAAGGAAGAAAACATTGTGCTCCCTCTTGTATTGTTCAGTTTGAATTCGCTCACATTTACACTATTTAGTTCTCATAAAACAGATACAATTAAAGATTTAATGAAAACACCCCATGATTTTGTGTTCTTTAAACGTCCTAAAAGAATAAGGTCAAAGAGAGAAAATCGAGTTAGAATAACTGCCATAAATTAAGGGTGCCAATAGGATACAGTCGAATCAAGAAAATTCTAAGAACAATATTTATTTTTTTAAGATGAGATTTTTTTCCATAATTTTCAATATTTAGGGTGCATATTTTTATATTAAACTAGCATGTGCCCGCGGCTTCGCCCGCGATAATTATTTCAAAAATTAAAAATTAAGAGCATAATAGTTAAATCATTATAATTATTAACACCTAAATCACGTGGACTACATACCACGATTAGATAGCGTCGCCTGGTAAAAGCGACCTCAGATTCGAGTTCCTTGGCCCAGAATACCCCTGTACAGTCAGTTTCGTCCAAATCGAACAATGTTTGACCATATTTAGGCCTATATTGATTATCCCTCTTCCGTGTAGGTTGAAAATTTCATGTCTACGGGCCACTGCCTTCTAAACTGTATTAATCGTGTATACACTGCCTGTCCTATACGGCTAATTTTGCGTACTCGGCGACATTACAGATGGCAGCACCTTTCACACCCAGACTGCTTCTTGTTTTTTGCTACGACATTGTTGATTATGTAGTGCTGTCACCGCCGTCTCATAATCACTGCCTTCTAAACTGTATTACTCCTCGAGACGGCGGTGCTCATAATATAGTCTATCAATGCGTCTAATTAATTTACATTTATTTAATTATTGCTCCAAAATTTCATTTCAAGGTAAGTGTCATATACTGGAATAATATTACGTTCTAAACAAATAACACAAGTATCTGTGTCTGTTTAATGCTTATTTTGATTAGTGATTGCTGCAATCTGGGTGTGAACTGTGTCGCCTCTACTGGATAAATTAGGCAATTTAACAATACTCTGAACTCCATGTTAAAATAAAGCATAGGACAGGCAGTGTAATTCTCGAGACGGCGGTGCTACGGGCCTTGACATTCTAAACAAATGAATCGACCAGCGTGAGCTACAACATTCAAGAGATCGCGATGCTTTTATGTCGAAGGTTTGACAAAAATAGCCAAAGCCTAGTGTAATTGATTTGTATTACTGAAAACTCATGCTTTGAAAACGGAATAAATACACGTTTTCTGCCCGTTTTTCACTCATAACTCACGAACTAAAGCGAAAATTAAAATTCCGGCTTCGAGGTGCACATTCCGACCCTTTAGCCCGCCTATGTTTAAAATTTCAGATCTCTGCGTTCAGTAGATTTCGCTGGGCATCGCGGACAGACAGACGGAAGACAGACAGACGGAAGACAGACAGACGGAGGACAGACACTTCCTTTTATTAATATAGATTTTAAAGCAGCTATCGATAAAGGCCTTCCTTTCTCCTAGTATTTATTAAACATGTCTTAACACAAATGGTTATGGACAATATGAGTCTTGAAGAATGTTTAAGGACAATTCCTGCAATATGGCTGAAGGCAGTATACCAGAAATTTGGAAAAATTGACACAAAATTTCAAAATTGTCCCTCTCGCCCCAAATAGCAATCCAACCACTTTCCAATATCTTATCTCATACTTCTTCAAGTATTAACAGAATGGATGATAATGAAGTTAATATTTTTGTTTATATATATACAGTACTTTATAGTGCTACACTATATTTTGCACACTTAAAAATTGAAATGTATCCCTCTAAAATCTGAGAAAGCAACTCAACAAATTGACAAGAACAGCATCCACCATGCACAAGGAACTCCCCAGGCAAGTACAAAGGAAGCTAGGGCGAAGAGAAGGCTATGTGAGAGGCAGAGAATGAAGATGATAATGATTATGATCAACAGATTACCAAAACACAAAGCCGCTTAATGTAATCGCGGATAATTTTATCAGTCGGGTAATGTTATCATTTTTATGAAGTCCCGTACGGATTAGTATTGATACACTGAAAAAATGCTGTTTATTGTGATCAAAGATTTGGTTTATGTTATCACATTTTACTATTTGCCGGCTTTATTTCCAAATATTGTATAGTAGGCTACGTCATTCAAAATTTTGTTTTTAAGGGTTTCGTTTCTAACTCAATTTAATCGTGTTATATTTTGGAAATAACGGTAGGCCTACTGTTCCCAGCTCACAGGATGACCAGTTCGTAGGATTGGCATCAGTGCCGGACGCAGAATTTTCTTTTGGGGAGGGATTTGAGGAGACAAAAAGAAAACTAAAAAAAAATATATATACATATTTTATATTTTAAGATTTGCCGGCTTTATTTCCAACCATTGTACAGTACAGTCGGTCAAATAAAAAACGTCGGGCGGTATTTGATTAAGTATCACGAACGAGCAAATGCGCATGTACAGGAAGACTTAAGGTTAGGTTCACACACGCCTCTTGTCTATCCATGTATTTTCTTGATTATTTAGTCAGTTTTGTTCCAAAACAAACATGTATAGAAGGCTGTGGCTATATGCCTCAAATCCGCCATATTCTTGGTTGCAAATTTCTATAATATTAATAATTTGATTCGCGAGGAATATGTTTATTCAAGGAGCATTTTTTTAAAGATTTTATTTTATAATACCGGTACTTCTAGTGCAAAATCAATAACTTACGCTCAACTTCTGCAACCAATCCTAGCATCGAAATACGCGTCCGGCCAGATCAACGTTTGCTATGAAAACTTCCGGTCGCATTATAGTCAAGTTCCCTTCTCTGAGCTGCTCTTTCATAAATATGGAACCTTCTCGCTGCTTCAGAGACCGAAAAATGCAGGTCAATTACAGCCCTAACTACACTTTCTCTCACGTTAGCATTTGTATGTGGCGATGACACAAAGCAAAATGAATTATGACAATGCATTAAGTTGAATATCGTGTGTTGCGCTTTCCGCGATTTTCATTTTTTCCCTCCTCGTTCATATTTTCCCTCCTGCCGCATGGCCTCATATGTTCCGAAAATCACCTGTATTTTGTGTTTTTTATAGGAAACTTGTGAACTAATGCGTCAAAACTTTAATTTTAACAGCATACGAGTCCCGACGTTTTTTATTTGACCGACTGTACGTCATTCAAAATTTTGTTTTTAAGGGTTTCGTTTCTAACTCAATTTAATCGTGTTATATTTTGAAAATAACAACAGGCCTACTGTTCCAAGCTCACAGGATGACCAGTTCGAAGGATTGGCATCAGTGGCGGAAGCAGAATTTTCTTTCAGGGAGGGATTTGAGGAGATAGAAAGAAAACTAATATATATATATATATATATATATATATATATATATATATATATAATATTTATAAGAGTTTACAAAACTGTAAGGATAAGGTTTGTATGAAAGAACATTTTTGGAAAATCCACGGGAAAAGTCGGAAATGTGAAATGAGGCAAAGTTAGAGAGTTTGCTGTCAATTGTTTACATTAAAAAAAAAAAAATTTGAAGTGTGACAAAAGAAGTTTGACATATTCACAGTTTGAGAGTTCCGCTTTCAAATGTTTTCATAACAAAACACACACACACAAAAAAGAAGTGTGAGTCAACCAAGCAAGATCAAAAGTGTGTATGTACGTATGCGGGTATGTATGTTCCCTATACAAATCTACATTTCTTGACCAATTTGCACGAAATTTTGCACACATACCCAGTTAAGCCCGAGAATTAACGCGATGAACACTAAAATTCAAACAAACCACTCCTTCCCTTGAAAATTTATATAATTTCTGAAAATATTATACTGAAAAATGCAATGCAATTCAGTTATCAGGACTAAAATGTATTGTTTACAGTGTTCACATAGGACTTTGAGAACTACATAATACTGGACTTTAATAAATTCTGATGCTTTCGATGTAATTAATACATTTGTTAAAAATAATTCTTGAAGAATGAAATCCAAGAATAATAAAATCAGGTAAACTGACGTAACAAAGTGCCAGTATGTTTTTGTTTAATCAGTTATGACTGCAATTATGATATGCAGAAAATGTTTTTTTTTTAAAATTGATTTCCAAGTTAAGCTCCAGATTTATTCATTAAGCAGGGCTTACGGAAGAAGAAAGGTCTACCATCTCGGCCACCTGGGTCATTTTAACGGTCTAGTTGGATAAGCGCATGTAAATCAATATGTTTTTTGTCATAGCTACCTGTATTTTAATTTCCAAGGCCTTATAAGATCACAGTAAAGCAATAGGCTATGTTGTCAAGATAACTGATTTTCATTTTTTTTAATAAATTCTTTCGAATACGTATATTACCATAAAATAGGCACTAAATTGAGCATTACTCCGAAACAGGTAAACCGATTTTATCCATTATGAATAGACGTCTTCCCATGGACATTATAAATGTGTATACCAAGTTTCATAAAAATCCGGTAAAGCGTGTTTGAGTTACCGCGTCTTTAAAATATACACTAAATTGGGTTTTACTCCGGTACCGGTCAACAGATTAGGTTCAAATTCAATAGGGCACTTCTCATGGACGTCATAAATTGGTATACCAAGTTTCATGGAAATCCGATACAGCGTATTTGAGCGATGGCACCTTTCTATTAGAAAGGCGCCATAATCTATTAAAATAGGCACTAAATTGGGCATTACTCCAGTACCGGTGAACCGATTTGGTTCAATATCAATAGGGTTCTTCCCATGGACATTATAAATGTGTTTTCCAAGTTTCATGAAAATCCGAAAAAACGTATTTGAGTTATGGTGCGTACAGGCACACGGACAGACGGACAGACGGACAGACATTTTTTCGTCCACCACACAATCTCATAAAGTACCATACTGGCACTTAATAATGCACAATGTGAAACAGTCACATAACTTTCTCTACCCTCGACATGGAAAATATAATTTTCTCACTTCACATTTTGATGTAGAATAAGCGGTCGTATTGCAGGAACAGCTTAAGTGTGTGCCAGTGAGTATGCAATATCAGAAGTCGGTAAAAAATCCCATCCACTGATACGTCTCTCATAGCTGTAGGATGTTTATCACAGGCCCTAAACATCTACAAGAAGACAAAATAGGGTGGAACATTTTCAGTCCTATGCCCGTAGTATATTATGTCCCAGGTTTTGGGGGAGGAAAGTATGAAATTGATATTGAATTATTTTTTTTTTTAAATTTCAGCTCCGAAACGGTTGAATGATAACATGAGAGTGAGAAATAAAAAAATCCATAAAGACAATACAATCTTATGTAAACGGAATTTATGTTTCTTCTTATTTCAACCCCTCCCAGGCATGGTGTGTAGAAGCAACGGAATGCAACATTCGACATCCTCTATGAGCCATAAAATGTTATAACTAGCGTTCTCTGAGGGAATAGTTTGGGTGTGATAAGTCGTTCTTCCTCATTTCAAGTTCTACGTACATATTATGCAAGGCCCTAGAATTTTAAAATCGAAAGTCCTTCATAGGTTAATTTCAAATTACAAAATAAAAACCCGGGCAACGCCGGGCCTTTTAAGCTAGTTTATTATAAAAAGGAAGATGCTATTCGCTGACTTATCCGAGCATTACTATTTTCAAACCTGGCACGTTTAACTTGGTGTGATCCTTATAGAAAGTATGTGTTCTTCATATTAAAAACTGAGGTGGTGGGCTTACCACCTGTACCTTAGCACTCTCTCGGAGAATAAGCATAATTGAATCAGTCCTAGGTATTTACGTTAGATGTGCTATGTTCCATTAGGAATTAAAATAAGTGAATCATCAATACAATCACATAAAAATAACTTATATATGTAAATGTATAAGTATATATATATAATATTTTCATTCAGCTTTATTTATAGTCTTTTTAACAACGAAGTCATATGAAGAGTTCAGAATCTATAGGCATACCAGAGTAGGCCATGTAACTATTGGTGATTTTCTCTTTGGTATTCTCGATGTGTTATGGCTTATTAATTTCAACTTACTTACTTACTTACTTACTTAGTTTCTTTCTTACTTTCCCAATGGAATAGACAATTCCTAAGCAAGCTAAAGGAATATTATTTATTTCATGGAACCCGGAGATTCATTGCCGCGCTTACCTTAGCCCGCCATTCAACACTATTCTGTGCTAACTCCATCCAACCATCCCTCGCAAATCCTACTTCCCTTAAATCTATCCTAATATTGTCCTCCCACCAACGAATAGGTCTTCCAAGTGGTATTTTTCCTTCGTATAAAACTCAGAAATCCCATAGTAAATATACAGTAAGTCCCACGCAATAGTTGGTCAATGACGCGGCTTTCTGCGTCGCGTCGGGTACAGCTCCAGCTCCCGAGCGATCGGGTGAAATATCTATGCAAATAAAGCCGCGATCGGTGTAATGATTCAGGTTCTCACATTTACAGTTAAAATTACAATGAAAATATCCACGTATCTCATCACAAGAGATGTTGGAAATGTTCTCCTCTTGCATCCACACAATACTGGCACCTATTTCGGAAATTTTCTTTCACACGCATAAGTTAGCTTCCGAGATAGAGTTAATTTCTCTTGTGACATTTTCTTTAAGTTCTTCTAATGTATGGGAAATTGACCCTTACGCTTTATTTTTCAAGTTTCCCCATAAATAATATTCACATTCTGTTAGAAGAACTCAAATACAATATCTCATAGGCCTATTTATTTATTTTAGAGGAGAAGTCTTCAGCATTGCTGATCACAGTTTCTTCTAATCTCAAATTATGTGTATGTTCCAATTGTGAAAGATAAAATTAATAAACTCTATACATGTTGTATTAAGGATATAAAGCATAATCTGTTAACATTCATTTCATATTTCGAATGGTAAATCTGAAGTGGCTCTTACCTAATTATAGGAAATATAAGAGTGAAGCAAAATATCTTTGGATATTAAGTTCTGAGCTGCTGGCACAAAGAAAATACCCTTTGAGTTGCAATCTAACAACGAAACTTATAACAAGGAGCTTCTTCAGTAAACTATCTCTGTCCATCATAAATAGGCCTAATTATTACTAACTGATGCAACATGCGTTTACTTTTATGAAGACCATAATTAAATTTACCCTTTTGCTTTCCGATTTGGGAGGTAGAAATACTCTAATAAAGATTTTACCTGGGATCGAACCAACAATCGAGGCTGCTTGTTTGACTACTACCCGGTCGAGTTAAACAACGCTTGCTTATGGAAAATATTCAGTGGAATACGATTTCTTGTTCAACATTCCAAGGAGTTTAAGATCAATGTGTATTTAATATCAAAAGGGGACAATAGGGAGGTTCCCGTGTCAGTCTTCTGTTAAACCCAATTGCAAAATCACATTCCGCCACTTTACATAAGAGGCGTCTCAATGCTCTCGGAAACGGTCTCTGAACTGATTTCTTGTTATCAAAATGCAATCAATAACTTTAATAAGATGTACATTATTTCCTCGTATTATATTAAAAGGATTATGCCACAGAAAAGAAGCCCCAATCAAGTGCAGTTCATAAAGCATTGTTTAAGCTGAATTTAATTGGAGTATAGAAAAGGCTATCGTTAGAGTACCTATAGCATCCACATTGCATTATTTGATTATTTTATTATTATTATCATCATCATTATCATCATGGCTCGGATTCTAATGACATGTCATCTATTTATTCATGCTGCATAGACATTGCCAACTTGTGGATAAATCCTAATCATGGCCTTTAGATTACAGAAGTGCATTTTCATTAGGTCATTTTTTGTCAATTCATGCAATTTTATATTTTTAGGTCATTATTTTGTCATTTTCATGTCATTTGCTTCCTTATTTAGTCATTTTCATACATTTACATTGAGTGTATTAACTTTTTTCGTCGCTAGCGGTGCTGTGTTTGAAGTGTTGTTTGTTTAATGCAACAAGGAAAAATTCGGCGTTAAAGTGTTGACATGTCTCAGTCGGAAGTGAGAATCAAAGAAATGCCAAAATGTTGTATTATATTGCTATTGTTATTAGAATGACCTGGCACCAGAGTCTGCCACCTGCTCAGATTTGAGTGTGCCAACTACTGTTTACCCTCAATGAACAATGATATAATCCGGCAGACCACAAAAGGATGTGCCGAATTTTGACTCACCAGTGCCTCAGTGCCAGTATAAATTTCCATGAGAAAAGAACATTCACATTCACAGTTATTTACAGTTTTTACAAACTAGTCTATAACTTTCTGTGTACAATAATAATTTTTTATAAATAAAATATAAGCTTTTAGGTCATTTTTATAATTATTTTATATTTTATAATTATTAAGTCATTTTCTTTAAAATTCAGGGTCATTTTTCAAACAATTTTAGGTCATCAGAATCCGGGCCCTGATCATCATTAATATTGATATTACGTTGTTATTGTTATTACAACAAAACTTTCTTTACTACTCTCCCCTTCTTAGATGTCTCTGTAAAACAAAAATTATTGCTGGTAATACCTATCCGCGCCGTACGTTTTGCTATTGTTTCATTTCTTTTTCATACATCCTGATTCCAATTAATGTGGGAATTACATTTTAAATTATCTACGTCTATAAATTAACTAGACTTCGATGGTATCGCAAAGCATCACCTGTCATATAAGTACAAAAATAGATAACGAAAGCACTATACATGTAGCTTAATCCTTACACTTAGGAACCAGGGATGACCAAGCGGATTTTTTAACCCCATGAGGAATTAAATAAACAATTAATAAAAAATATTTTTCTTTCTTTAAGCATATATCGGTATATTATTGATTTCTCATCTGGTCCTTGATAAATAGGGCCTATACTAGACTATATTTTTATTTATTGTATGAAACACAAGAGAGATACATTGGGTATGCTAGGCACATAAAATGCAACAAAAACATTTCAAATTATACCAGGAAAAGTACCTGATCCTAAATATAAAAACAGAAAGTACTTTACCTTAGTGCACAAACACCACAGGTGAGAACCAAGGTTGCAGGTTCGATCTTGTCCCAGGTCGATGGCATTTATGTGTGCATAAATTTGACAGGCCCATGTCAGTAGATTTACTGGTATGTAAAAGAACTCCTGCGGGACAAAATTCCGGCACACCGGCGACGGTCACAGGCCTAAGTTTCAGTACATCCCTGTCGTTAAATAACCATATACCAACAACCAACCAACTACAGTTGAGACGAAATTCAACATAGAAGAAGTTTTCTGTGCGCGATAGAAAAATGCCAACCTTACTTTAATTCTAAGTGAAAGATTATACTGGAAATAGTCCCTTGTTCTCTTAAACAATAATGTTTTTCGTACTGCATATAATGTCACAGGATTTTGAGACCACAGTCGTAAACACTCTGATTACCTCGTCAGTTTATTATACACGCTATGTGAACTCGTTATACAAAGCAAACAGCAAAAGCGTTATTTAGTTCCCAGGTGTAAACTATATTCCTGAATATCCTTCACGGTGTCATAAAGCATTTCACCATTAAACATGAGAAGCAAAAGAACTCTACATCTACACCACACAGACTTTCAAGAATCTGGCTTTCAAAGATACATAATTACGAGGCTTGAGTCCACAGTATAGAACAGGAAAATTTGTAATTTTCACATACCTCCGTCAGCTTTTATATCCGGTTGCACAATAGGTTGTTCATCCAAGTAGCACAAAATTTGAAGGATGCTCTTTACTCAAAAGGGTAGGTAGCCATATTGGAAGTTTTATGATGAGAAGGAGGTGAGCAGGGAAATTAAGTTTCGTATAATTACAGCATCTACGAAAAATCACACAGTCGTTCTTCACTCCTTTCACTGGGCTATGATTTTAGCCCAGGAAACTGATTGTTTCCTTTCAAACCTGGTATAACGGTAAAATCTCGCTGCCTAGTAGAAATAAATGGCGGGAAACTTGTTGTGAAAATCTTCTCACAATATTGCTTGTGAAGATCCTAATATTGGATTTTTATATCAACAAAATAAAATCAGACAAACTGATGTAACCAAGTGCCAAAATGCTTTTGTTTATTCAGTGATCATTGTTGTAATCGATTTCCGAGTTAAGCTCCAGATCGGGAAAATGTCTTTCCCTCTGATTGTTTGTCTGTCTGTCCATCCGTGTGTCTGCACGCGCAATAACTCAAATACGCTTCATCGGTTTTTCATGAAACTTGGTATACGCATTTAAAACGTCCATGGGAAGAAGCCTATTAACATTGGACCATAGCGGTTAACCTGTACCGGAGTAGTGCCCAATTTAGTGCCTGTTTTATGGTAATATATTAGAAAGAATTTATCAAATGAAAATCAGTTCTCATGACAGCATATTGTTTTACAGTGTTCATATACGGATTTGGAAGTTGCAATACAGGTAAGTTTGACAAATAACACTCCCCACACATTCCTTCACAAATGCTTATCAATTTTTAGACCTTTGTTTTTCTGTAAGCCAGGGGTGACCACCCCCCCCCCCCAAACTTCATGACTCACCCCCCCTAACTTCATTGCTCACCCCCCAAACTTCATGACTCACCCCCCCAACTTCATTGTTCACCCCCAACCTGATTGGCTGTCGACAAGGGCGCCCATATGATATTTTTTAGTGGAGTTATTTTTTTAATTTATTTATTTTTTGTTGCTTTAACTTCTTGGGCCACTTTGTAACATTATATAAAGAATATAATAATATAATAAGTGCAACAATGACGTAGCCAGAAAATAATTGCGGGGAGGGTCGAAAGTGCCGGGGGGGGTTTGGAATACCCCCCAAAAAAGGGAGTCGGGGGTCCATACCCAGAAAATTTTTAAATATTGAACCAATGAAAATCACATTTTACACAATTTTAGCACTCACAAACTAGTTAGGAAATTTGTTTATCATACTCTAAGACATGCCAATGTAAACAAGAAATTGTTACCTAAGTCGGGTGTCCACCCCGGGAAATGTTTAAATATTGAACTAACGAAAATCACATTTTAGTCTATTTTAGCACTAAAAAACTAGTTAGGAAATTCGTTTACCATACTCTAAGACATGCCAATGTAAACAAGAAAAAGTCGGATGTCCACCCTGGAAATTTTTTAAATATTGAACTAATGAAAATCACATTTTACGCTATTTTAGCACTCAAAAACTAGTTAGGAAATTTGTTTACCGTACTCTAAGACATGTCAATGTAAACAAGAAAATGTTACCTAAGCCAGGTGTCCACCCCCGGGAAATTCTTTCATGTTGAACTAATGAAAATCACATTTTATGCTATTTTAACACTGAAAAACTAGTTAGCAAATTTGTTTACTATGCTCTGAGACATAGCAACTTAAACAAGAAATTGTTTCTTAAGTTATAATACTTACAGGTATTACTATTTATAAGAAAAGTTGAATAACACATGGAACAGTCGATATAATAGGTCTACTCATTATGTTATGAAAAGAAAATAACTGCTATATCATATTTGACACACCAACAAATCTTGTTTAATTAAATAAATATTTTTTTAAATACAAATATAGAATTTTAGGTTTTGACTTTTGGGGGTCCAAACGCCCTGGACCCCCCTTTCCTACTCCACTGTTATAAAATTTGACCGTTTTTATTTTTAACATATAAAACGCTAATTTTGCAACAATTTTCAACCCCCCCCCAGAAAATTCATAAAACTATAATATTGTGCCCCCCCATAAATTTCAATGACGCAGTCTGCGTCTTAACCCCCCCCTGTGGGCACCCCTGTGTAAGCCCTGCTTAATGAATCGGTGTGGAGGTTAATTCGGAAATCGATTACAAAAATAACTTATTTTCTGCATATTATAATTGCAATCATCACTGATTAAACAAAATCATTCTGGCACATGTTTACATCAGTTTACTTGATTTTATTTTTCCCCTCATGGTTGCCGAGTAATCCGAACTGCCGGGATATCGAGTGCAGAGTCTATTAATTTTCAATCCAAAGCATTACATACCTAACTAGCGTTGTAAATGCATCTTACTTAATAACATTATTCTCATCACACATGGTAGTGCATGCCCGTTTATCACCACAATTTTATACTTTGTAAGTTTATTTATAACAGCCTCTTACGTAATGTTTCATAGGGCACAGTAGGCCACGAACCGTATAGAAATTAGTCGCAATAAAAGGGGTGACTTAATGTCTGAATACTCGGAATGTAGAGAGGGAATATTAAAATGGCGAAGATGCTAAGATGACAGTCAAATAACTATTCATTCCAGGTTATACTCAGAGTTTACTTAAAGACTGACCTAATGAATTTATGTTCTGATAGCACTGTTCTGTACCTTGTAATAATTACTCCAATAAGTTTGCGTATATAGTAATAGGCCTACAAAATTATTCCATGAATATTATTTACTATTCTAGGATATAGATAGAAATCAAAACTGGCAGAATGATTTAATATTGATACGACACTACTGTAAACGCTGATCAGCAGTTCTAGGATTTCTGTAAAATCATATTTGTTTTTTTTTTTAGCCTACAAAAATTCCTAGGATTGCTGATCAGCATTATATACTTTTACAGAGTTACTATGTCCGACGTTATGATCAATGATTCTGTTCTGGAAGTGATTTCAAAGGCAGAGCATCTTCCAAACGATAAAATAATAAGCTTATATAGAGTAATATTATGGTTGAAAATGTTTACTCTCACCGTAATTTAGGTGTCAACTAGAAGTCAGTTTAACAATGAAGCTAATTCATTGCACTAAAATAAAAGAACTTCCACATTCATCAACCTACTTCTTTATTTTAAGGTGTGCAATGTTGATAGAAACTCTACAAAAATTTGCAAACTGTTTTGTTAAGAGCCGCCGTAGGCCTATGCATAGATGCAGTACTTCTCAAAATGTGTTGTGCGTAACGATACCCTTGGAGGTATTTGCAGGACTTTTAGGGATTACGGGAGTATTTTATAGATTACGACAGTATTGTATTTTATATAGAATAAGTTATCTGGTAAAATGAAATAACCAAGCATTACAGGTTTCTTGTAGGAGTCACTACCAAAGAAACCGATTCGCCGGTGAGGCCGGTACATGGTCTAATCTAATTTCATTAAAGCTAAATATTTGCTGACCACCATATTGACCGCCATCAAGTTTCAGCCTTTGCCTGCACCACGTGACCCAACGATTCCCTTCCCCTGAGCAGTCGATTCTGTGACCACGCATTATTTCATAGCGCCGTTTTAGTTTAATTTTGTGTGAACTTCTTAGCGATTTTATTTATATTTACAATACTCCAAGAAACAGATGTAATAACATGGGTTCTCCAAACATTCTCATAGTCCCAAACACATATCTTTATGCTCAGACTCTGATTTTGAATAGATTGGTTTAGAAGGATGTTATAAACCGAGCAAGGCTTCCTTTGTTGAACTTGTCCTTCTGGATTGCATCAGTTTACAAATAAGTGAGTCGGCTTTGGTACAGTCAGTATCGTGTTGGCTTTCTGTGCCCAAGATTGAGAGTTCGATCCCGGCCAGGTCTACTCATTTACGTATGCAGGTTGATGTTATCTTTGTTCGCTTGTATCAACATTTTCTCTACGCTAAGGACCTGATCAAACTCTTCCGCGGCCGGCTGGTTATACGAGGAACTCTGAGGTCCTCTGCTGCAATACATGACTTGTTAATTTAAACGTATCTACAGTACAACATGAGACGCGCTGCTAGGCCTATAACTTCATAAAAAAATGTTGTGCTAAATTACATCAGCACTAATTCCATTAGGCAACATTCCAAAATACGGTTTGAAACAACGTTAAAGGCTATAAACGTCAGAAGTTCTTAAACCATTATCTCCTACATGGATATCATGGTCTCTTTAATATTAAATGAAGCAACATTTTTTATTTCAATTATACGCTTTATCTTCTAATTTGGGTGTTTCACGCAAGAAATACGCTTCCCAGATTACAAATAAAATTATTTAAATACCCACATCAACACAGCTGCAAACTCACACACGAATACAGTAGTCATGCCGAAGTTATAAAAGAAACCAGGACAAAAACCACAGGCTATAAAGACCTGAATTATAAGCCTATTCAGTGTGGTGTCGGAAGTTGTGGTCGTCGGAGATTCAATTTTATATGATTTGACAAACATATCACTACTAATTTTGATCCACGCCGAAAATGAAGAACGATCTCTTAGCAAAAAAATTCTTTGATGGCGTACAAGAATGTAGTAATATCTTGGCAACATGTACATAACTTATTTTTAAAAATGTATTTCTCTATGTGGGAAAAAAATTACTAAGTGCTATTGACCGGCTTGAATTTGGAAGTAACAGTTGGTTCGGTATGTTTTGAACAATTCTCTGGCAGAATATCAATATTCAAATTCCTGGGATGAGAATGAAAAATAAATTCTATGTAGGCTATGAACGAAAAATAAATTTCCAATGTTTTCTCTACGTATCTTCATGATCTAAGTGGTTTGACAGAAATATCCCATACTTAATGACCATTTCATTAATACTAAATTATTTGCAACAACATCCAAAAATTTAAGCACATTTAATTAGGAATTATTTAATAAATGCTTTTGTTGAATCAATTATAATTGCAATTATGATATGCAGAAAATAAGTTATTTTAATCAGATTAAAATGGACCAGCGTCAGCAGAACTATAGATCGCGCACTCACATAAAAATAAAACATAAAAAAACCATGTCAAAACGGCCGGCTCCGGGATTTGATCCAGGGACCTCCAAAATACAAGTCCAAGATGTTACCATTCGGCCAACTCAGCTTGACCGTATAGTTTGATAAGCACATGTGAAGGAATAGTGTTATTTGTCAAATCTAAATGTATTGCAACTTGATATTCTTAATAACGGGTCTTCCAATAGGGACTTCCGAACTTTGACAGTTGGTAGCGGTCATATTTTTGAAGCTACATCTATCGAATTGGCTGTCATTTATTCAGTCTGTTTTGCCAAATCACCATGGACGGATATAGCGTTCAACAACACGTGCAAATGATAAAATTGTTTTATCAAAATGGATGTTCTGTTCGGGCAACGTTCCGCGCGCTTCGCCCATTTTACGGTCGCCTTAATAGGCCCATTTCTGGATGAATGGGTACGTCAACAAACAAAACTGTCAAATTTGGGACGATACCAGTCCACATGAGATCTAAGAGCGTCCAATGCATCCCGAAAAAGTCACTGTTTGGTGTGGATTTTTGGCTGGCGGCCTCATCGGTCCTTATTTCTTTCAGAACGTTGGCCAGGCCATCACCGTCAACGGCGAGCGCTATAGGTCGATGGTTACCAACTTCTTTTGGCCAACTTCTTTTGGATGATATGGACACCAACGAGATGTGGTTTCAACAGGACGGCGCTACGTGCCACACAGCTCATGCCACATTGCACGAGCGATTTGAGGGTATGGTCATGTCACGTGGAGGTGATGTGAATTGGCCACCGAAATCGTGCGATTTGACCCCGTTAGACTTTTTCTTGTGGAGTTATCTTAAGTCGCAGGTCTATGCGAATAAGCCACAAACCACAGCGGCCCTCAAAGACAACATAACCCATGCCATCGGTCAAATCCAGACTGATTTATGTGCCAGAGTCATGAAAAATTTGATATTTTGGATGCGCGCACCCAGCAAAGCCGCGGCGGACATTTGCAGGATGTTATATTCCATACATAATGGCATCGATAGGCCTTTCAAACGATTTGGTCCAATATCAATAGGCTTCTTCCCATGGATATTATAAACGCGTATACCAAGTTTCATTAAAATCCGATAAAGCTTATTTGAGTTATCGCGCGTACAGACACACGGACGGACGGACAGAGATTTTCCCCTCCCCACACATTCTCATAAAGTACCCTACTGGCACTTAATAACCTATATATTTAAAAAAAAAAAAGCATCGATTCTTCAGGAATGAATTTAGTTAGGTTTTAAAACTACCTAATTATGGGTATCTTGTTAATTCTCGTCACAGCAACACACAACTCTGCAAATAATAATTGGTCAGTGCATCAATTTAGATTTCTGAATGCATAAAAAGAATTCCTTGAAGACGGCGGAAATGAAAGAGCACATATTAAATATTACATTCTCGTTCTTTATTATGTTAAGTTTAATTTCATCCTCATACCATCAACTATTTTTTTCTTACAGATACCCTTACATATTAATGAGTTAACACTCCTACAAAATTATAAAAGAAGACTTGTGTATGAAGAATTAAAATCGTAAAAATCTAACGGATCTATGTATATGCCTATGCCTAGGCCATCTTAACATATAAAACTGTATCGAAAATATACTATGTAAGCAACACTGTAGGGAAAATAGACTTAATGTGTAAGGTTACATATAATAAATAACTAATTTCGAGGATATAAGGTGAAAACTTACAATGAGGCTTATATTAGATATATTAGACTTACAATAATTGCGAATTAATGAGCGGAAAAATTTAATGAGTCTAGGCAATATGCTATTGAATCTGAATACTTTTCATTTCGATTAAAGGTTTAATATTAAAAGTTAATCATGAAGGACTTAATATTAAAAGAAAGGAAATAAAAGTTTATTAAAATTACATCAAGAATTCAAAACTTTAACTCTTAACAAAAGAATTAATAAAGGATTCTCTTTCATCTTTATTTCTTTATTTTAAATCGTTATATTCAACAACTTTTTAGGAGTATTTCCTTATATTTTAATAATATATTCCAATTTTTTCGGGTAAATTTATTTTTTCTTTCTTTCAAGTCTCATAGGTGTGACATTTCTTTAATTTGTTTCTTTCCTCTTTGCTTGTTCATTTCCGTGTATTGTATTTTACATCCCTCGTCAATATGTATGGTGAAATTTTTCCTATTGAGAATTCTTTCAATTAGGAAATTTTGTGACTATTTTGCTATCCAATGAAAAAATAGGTCTTAGGTAAAGTTGTATTAAAACTTAATTGCTAATTTTTAAATATTAATTTTTCATTCGTATTTTAAATTCTCAACATAGAAAAATGTAACATTGTCTCCCAGTTCCTTTCAATTTTAAATTTATTTGTAAAACATAACGCTATTGTAAAAATATTTAGGTGCCAAAGAGAGCTGTTTATATATTGATTAAATTTTGGATACACCTGTGCCCCCACACGGCTTAAAATATCAACAATGAAAAGAGAAATCATGTCACAAAGAAGAGGCAAGGAAAACTAAAGGAAGCTGGAATATCAAATCAAAATGTGCCTAATATTTCGGGACACCATCATGAAATAATTCAGGCAGAAATTGCACTCAGCCAAGAGATCATTGTTTTTGGAAAGTGAGTGTACTATCCCTTGCAGTGAGTTATGAAGACTTGAAATCCCGCCCTGCATCGCACTGTTCAGATTTCAATTAATTTGAACACATCACTGAGCTGCGCCGGCTTGTAGAACGTCCACAGTCTGCATAGTGTTGTCTCCTCTTTGGCATTTGACTGATTTAGAAAATTCTACCCACTGCTACCACCAAAACAAGATGTCCTTGTGATGAGTGATGACAAGAAAATTCAAGATTGCATTGCTACATTCAGAGCCTCTTTGAAAAAAATATTTAAAAATTGTAAGAAAATATCAAATATCACAGCCTTCAGAAGTTATTTCATGTAGAACAAAGCATGTGTTATTCAAAACCTCTTTTATTAAGTGCCAGAATGGTAGGCCTACTTTCTAAGATTGTATGGTGGACGAAAAAAATATATTCTTTCACTTTATCATAATAAGATAATAACATAAGTACGACAAATACAGCAAAATTAAACAAATGCTATTAAACCTCGACAAGATGCACTGGTAAATAGCTCAGATTGGTTGAAATTTATGAATTCTTAACACTCTATTGGCAGGTTGGTTCATGACCTAAATGGTCCAATATTAACATAGTATGAGGTAAAGTTCCGCGGTTATATTTTAAATTTTACGGTTCACTGTCAATGAAGTCTTCCTGGTCGCCACGAAATACACCTAATATAGTCCTAATTGAAATCAAACCAATATTGAGTAAAGAATTTAGGGAGGGTTTACATAATTAAAGAGAATCTAAGATAATTACCGTTGAGGTCCCAACATTAAATAGAACCAGAAGGAAGGGATAAAATGAACTTCAATTACTCATTTTCATATTGAATTTCTCGCTATGCAATGGCAATATTGGCCTATTTTAGACAGGAACATTTGCATTTAGAATCTAATTCCCGAGTGACTGTACTGTAACTAAGCAACTGGTAACGAAGTCAGCCTAGCAAGTAGCTAGATTATTACAAAGAGCAAGTTTATTAGGAAGCTGGCTTAACTTTGTTGAGAGTCTGTGTAGCCGATTCTAAGAAACTACCGTCTTCTCATGAAGGAAACACTGTATTTCCATGCTTTGTAGTTGCTAACCTGGTTTTGCCAACACATAAAAAAAAACCCTTTCCTCTTTTTTATTGCTGAATCTCATTTCTCAATAAATTTGCTAATCAGGGTGGTTCAATCTGAGACTTAAAAAAAGACTTTATCTCATTTTATCAGATTCTTGCTTACTGGGGATAAATGCATTTAGGACTATCTTCAATTATTTCTTTTCCTATCGAACAGAAATTGTTAAAAAATAAAATCAGGTAAACTGATATAACAAAGTGGCAGAATGTTTTTGTTGAATCAATTATAATTGTAATTATGATATGCATAAAATAAGTTTTTTTAATAAGATTAAAATCGACCAGCGTCAGCAGAACTACAGATTTGTGATATCTTAACAATCGCGCACTCACGTAAAAATAAAAAATAAAATTAAAAAATCCATGTCAAATCCCCGGCTCCGGGATTTGATCCAGGGACCTACAGAATTCGAGTCCAAGACGTTACCATTGATTTGTCAAATCTAAAATATAATTCTTAAAATAGGCCTATGTCAACATTTCACAAAATTCTGTGGCAAGTAACTCCGCTAATTATTTCACAGTAATGTACCTTCTGTATATAACAGTATTCATGTAGTACTCAATTTCAACTAGATCAACTGCTTTGAGCCTATGAAGAGCTAATTTCTGCAGACGATTTTCTTTCGTACCCGACAGATGTACATTTTCGTTTCTAAAATAGCTATATTTACTTTAAGATGAGCAAAAGAAAGGCGTAGGCCTACTTCTGTTATAAAAACAAAAATACCTATCTTCCCCCTCATTTTGAAAACGGTAATGAGAAGTCATTTGGATTTGTATCTACGATCGGTAGAACCACAAGTCATGAAATGACGCTCATGGAATACCTTTCCAATCCATGAATAACTTTCAAGAGCTGGCATTTTTAACAAATAAACGTAAATAAATAGTACTCACCAATTCTTGGAGGTCTCAGTCCAAAATATCCATAAACCTATAAAAACACAAAACGAGATGTTAGAACTTAAGTCCTTAGCTGAAGACTTCAGAGAAAATAGAAAGTCATGTCAGGGTCGAAACAAGAGTCATACCTGAAATTGTAGAAATATTACAAATGAACTGATTCTACAATGATTCAGATGAAAGACTATAATATAATAATTATAATAATGTTAAATAGTTACAATTTATGGACTAAGATTAAAATAAAATGGTCACACAATAACATGGATATCATCAACTATGTTCCCTGTTGAGGTACGATAGGGGATTCTCCTCTTAGAATATGGAATGAAAGTAATATTATGCTGTAATAATAATGATAATACTACTACTAATAATAAAACTGTGGGTTTGAGTCCCGTCTCGGGAATGGGTGTTTGTAATACAGAAAAATGGAAAAAAGGAAAACAAAAGGGTAAACAAGATAAATAATTGAGGAAAATTGGACTGTGGCTAGGTAAATTTATAGATGATAATGATGATGATGATGATGATGATAATAATAATAATCATAATAATAATAATAATAATAATAATAATAATAATAATAATAATAATAATAATAATAATAATAATAATAATAATAATAATAATAATGATCTCAACAGTAAGAGCGTTTTATCAGAAAGTAAATAAAAATCGTAGGTTGCAGAGGTTGTTACACATATCGCTATCTTTATTAATTTCGTCAAGTTTAATCACATATATATACTTTATTTCTATAAGGAAATAACTTCTTAAAAGTTTCTTTCTCCATTCACACTAGAAAAGTATTGTTACCAGGTACTGGCCAAGCATTTTGTTGAAATAATATAAACCTCTTACAATTACATAAATCTTTCACATTTATATAAACCTTTTACATTAATTATATAAACGTTTTAAAAATAACCGAGTAACAAAATCTAATGTTCTACACCATGGAAAAAGAATCGAGATATCAATGGTCGGTTTCTCTAACAGATGCAAATCGACCGCAAATAAACAGCAGTGATATAACACTTTTGACAATAGTAGAGGTGTGAATGATATCTACAAAGAAGACATTTTTTTATTGTGGTTTCACATTTTGATTAACAGACTTTTTAAGTTGCAATATCGGCACGTATTTAACATCATATCACTTTTCAAAGATATTTCTGATTTGTACGGTATTGTTATATGCTAATTTTGAAATTGTCTACTGTCTTACACTTTCGTTTTTATGTTTAACCAGTATTCATAACACATAACCAAACATTCGTGTGAAGAAAACAGAGTTTTCCTTCATGTACATATTAATTTATTGCTTTTTTGGGGGAAACGAGGGCCAAGGCGCGGATTACTCACGCGGGCCCAGCTAGTATTTATTATTTTCGTCAAGTTCAATATTAAGAGTTATATCAATTTAGCCGTTTGTGCAGCGATTATTAGCAAAAAAATTTCGCTCGGAGAGTACATTCCTGGTAATGTTACTCAGGGATTGTTACTTATTAATGATTTATTTGTTTTAGTAAATTTTACAATTTTTCTTGAAAGTATATTATTATAATTTATACTTACTACCTTAACTATTGTTAATGAATTGTTCAAAACAATGAAGAAAGGATAACGTGAAGGTACCATTCACTTAAAGAAACAATTCCACATTATTAAGTGCCAGTATGGTACTTTATGAGATTGTGTGTGGGGACGAAAAATGTCTGTCCGTCTGTCTGTCCGTCCGTCCGTCCGTCCGTGTGTCTGTACGCGCGATAACTCAAATACGCTTTGTCGAATTTTAATGAAACTTTTATACACGTTTATAATGTCCATGGGAAGAACCCTATTGATATTGAACCAAATCGGTTCACCGGTACCGGTGTAATGCCCAATTTAGTGCCTATTTTAATAGATTATGGCGCCTTTCTAATAGAAAGTAGAAAGGCGCCATAACTCAAATACGCTGTATCGGATTTCCATGAAACTTGGTATACTCATTTATGACGTTCATGAGAAGTGCCCTATTGAATTTGAACCTAATCTGTTGACCGGTACCGGAGTAAACCCCAATTTAATGTCTACTTTAAAGGCGCAATAACTCAAATACGCTTTATCGTATATTTATGAAACTTCGTATACGCATTTATAATGTCCATGGGAAGACGTCTATTTATAATAGATAAAATCGGTTGACCTGTTTCGGAGTAATGCTCAATTTAGTGCCTATTTTATGGTAATATACGTATTCGAAAAAATTTATAAAAAAAATGAAAATCAATTATCTTGACAACACTGCCTATTGTTTTACTGTTATCTTATAAGGCCTTGGAAATTAAAATACAGGTAGCTATGACAAAAAACACTATCGATTTACAAGCGCTTATCCAACTAGACCGTTAAAATGACCCCGGTGGCCGAGATGGTAACGCTTTGGCCTCACATTCTGGAGTCCATGGTTCAAAACCCGAAACCGGCCAATTTGAATTTTTTTTTTTTTGACATTTTCATGTGAGTGTGCGATTGTCATGAGTGTGCGATTGTCATGATATCACATATCTGTACAGTTCAGGTGGTGCTGGAAGATTTTAATCTCATTAAAAAAAAACTAGACCTTTGTTCTTCCGTAAGCCCTGCTTAATGAATAAATCTGGAGCTTAACTTGGAAATCAATTTAAAAAAAAAACATATTCTGCATATCATAATTGCAGTCATAACTGTTTAAACAAAAATATACTGGCACTTTGTTACATCAGTTTACCTGATTTTATTTCACTGTTGAATCAGATAAAATATTCATGCTAATCCCATGGGCGAAAATATTGCAACCTAGTATAATAGACAGTTTCTGTTTTCAATATTAGTATCACCTGCTCATAATCAGGGCCCGGATTCTAATGACATGTCATCTTTGTATTGATGCTGCTTAGACAATGCCAACTTGTAGATAAATCCTGATCATGGCCTCTAGATTATAGAAATGCATTTTTATTAGGTCATTTTTTGTCATTTTATGCCATTTTATATTTTTAGGGCATTTATTTCGATTTTACGTCATTATTTTGTCATTTTCGAGTCATTTCCTTCCTTATTTAGTCATTTTCATGCATTTACATTGAGTGTATTAACTTTTTGTCATCTTTTTCCTCATAGGGTAATATTTAAATAAATTAGGCTACTAGGTTAATATAATGCAACATTTTTTGTAGGACCTATTTTAAAAACTACTTTCTTATTTTTCTCCTCAAATGCTTCAATCAAGAACAAATAACAAAGTTTTTAGACCTACAACATCCTTTCTGCGTTCATAGTTTTTACAATTATGTACAAATTAGTTAATAACTTTGTGTACAATAATATTTTTTTATTAATAAAATATAAGTTTTTAGGTCATTCTGTATAATTATTAAGTAATTTTCTTTAAAATCTAAGGTCATTTTATAGGTCATTTTTCAAACAATTTTAGGTCATCAGAATCCGGGCCCTGCTCATAATACATCACTGTGTTCCCTCCATATCAAAGGGAAATACGGAATGAAAAAGTTTAACTACATTTTACGAGGCAGTGTATTTGTACCAGGGTTTGAAAGGCGAATGGATTCTCCAGTAATATTGCAGTGATTTTTTCAAGCGGAACATTTCCAATTTGTGGCATGCTCCAGTACAAACAGAGAATCAGATTTATTTTGTTTGTCCTGGGGACTCCCTGTACACTACAAACAGCTGCGCCTAAACTTGGGCAACCGGTCGCACTAACATGTCGAACAAGTCACCTGCGCACAGTTACAACTACATGACGCCTGCTCGACGGAATGAGCAGAATTTGGTTACCAAATTTAATTCAAAGTGAAAATCTATTTTTAAAAAATCTGATGTGAACGTCACATAACTTACTCTGCCCAAATAAAAATTAGCAGTATTCACATACCCTTGTACAGAATCGCAAGATACAATTTTACGATAATTATGCTATAAATACCATATAACCTCTTCTTTGAATGTTGCGACTAAAAACGCAGGTTATGGACAAAAAAAGTGACTGCAAACGTTTATTGAACTTTCCACCGTTAAGAATAATTTTCGAAATTCATAGAATATTCCCCTCAGATATTTCTTTACTGTAAGCATGGCCAACAATACATCTTTCTCACTTCACGTGCTTATATAGAATAAACGGCTGTGAATGTCCACGTATTGCGTTGATCAGGTAAGACAGAGTTTCTACAAACAGTGGGTAGCTTACAACCACCCTTTAGAGAATGTTTTTGAAAAAAAGTTTCAAATAAAAGTTTTAGCTCTTGGTATAAGCACTCCATGTACAAAATTTAAAGGAAATCGTTAGAGCCGTTTTTGATAAAATCATGACAAACGAAAATTTCTTCGTGTCAAGTCCCCTTAAAAGTAAGGGAAAGTTGTCGCCACTCTTCGTGTCACAGCCTCAGAAGGTACCTAACCCAAATACGACTTTCCGTTACATGAGGCCGTATTGCAAAGAGCATGTATTCGCAGTGGGTGGCTTATAATTACCCTTGAGAGAATTTTTCGAAAAAATGTTTCAAATAAAAGTTTTAGCTCTTAGTATAAGCAAGCCATGTGCTAAATTTAAATAAAATCGTTAGAGCCGTTTTCGAGAAAATAGCAAAGAAAAAAACGAAAAATTCTTCATGTAAAGTCCCCTTAAAAATAAGATAAACTTTTCGCCAATCTTCAGCTCACATCTTCGGAAGGTACCTGACCCAAGTACGAAATCTTGTTTTCATATGATTTTCCGCTTTGGAGTTAGCGTGTTCACGGACAACCATACAGACAGACAGACACACACACACACAGACACACAGACACACAGACACACAGACACAGACACACAGACATGTTTCCAAAAATAGTATTTTTGGATTCAGGAGGCCTATATATGAAACTAATATAATATATATATATATATATATACATGAATGAATAATTGTTAGGTTTGTAATTTACATTAAGTCTAACTAACTGGAGGGAAGGTCGATTTCTCTAAAATATTCCGCATTCATCCTTTATGGGCAAAATTTAGTTAATTTTACATTCATTAATTCACAGAACATTGTTTCTGTTGAACATCACATCAGGATATTTTAGGATAAAAATTCCCCATATTCGCGATGGCATTTTATCGGGTAAAATCGTCTGCTCGTTACTGGACACGAAAGCATCTGTGCACAGTGATTAATACGTCACATGTTGCCTATAAAGATCACGAAACATGTTATTTTATACAACATAACTTTCTTTTGAAATTGAAATAATAGAAATGTTCATTGATTAAAAATACAATTTCGATTCGGTGCAAGCCAGTTCGTGTGCTTTTATTCTGTTCTGCTATTAGCTTACCTGAATTAAGTTAACTATGTCTTATATGCACCATTGGTAGCCCTGGTTACAACATAGTAACTTGAATCGATTCATGGATGGTTGATTCATAGTAGGCCGTGATCTCACAGCTGTTAGTTTTGTTTTTATACAACAAAGCACGAAAGTAATTATGATTTGTATAATCCGGTATATTTTTACTCATGGAATTGTCTTAATAAATCCAACTCGAGTCGACGAGTTTCATCAGATAAATTCGCTCCTGCTGTGCAGCCGCGAATCTATCGATAAACCCGTTAACTCTAGTGGGATTGATTATGATAAATTTTATCTCGTATTTTATTTATGTCATAATTATTAATATACTACACAAATATAATGTACTTAACTTCGGGAAGTGTTAATAATAGAAAACAGGTCCGTCAGTGCTCTTGAGTTAAGTGTGATATTTTCTTTCAGCATATATTGTAATCGATCTTCTTGTACAAAGACCGGAGGGTAATATCGACCGATTTTTCCGTTCTGCTCCGAAAAGGTAATCTAAAGAATAGAGTCCAAACTTTTGGTGCCATTCACTAATGCCTTACCATGGTCGTTGAAAGCACGATCTGTAAGAAACGTCGTGTATGGATGAACCAAGGGGGTCTCTCAGAAATCATGAGGGTCTGATACTGAGATGTGTAATTACTGTAATTAAATAAAAATATTTTACTAGATTATTTTGAAACGTTTTTGCTCAATGTAATGCCATAGATTTTTTATTTAACTACCTGAATATGGATTATATTTACTACGATATACTTTTAAATATAGAAAATAATAAATTGTTATAATATTACTGTATTAAAATTTAAAAATTTTAAAAACACTATTCCTCAATGCATTTTATAGGGAAATAAAACGATAACACTTGATATCTGATTTTAACTACATTAGATAATATGTATTTACAAAGCAATCCTTTTCCTGATAATGACACTTCAGTGTACTTCTACCAGTAAGTTACAGTAGAATCCCGCTAATCCGGACTAGATGGGACTGGACCCTATCTGGATCATCGAAAGTCCGGATTATACGGAATTTGGCTTGAAATGCAGGCATTGTACTGTAATACAAGTATTAGGTGGGTAAAACTATAAGAATCTATGTTTTTCATAAATATAACTTTTCCTACAACTTAATTTTAGATTTTATACTACTGTACACGTAGACCTAAGTTTTTAACCCGGAACTGATGTAGGATTAGCAAAACAAAACATATTTGTGATTAAAATACAATCCTGCTTTTCTATTTTTTAATCCCGTCCGGATTAACTGTTTGTCCGGATTAGCGGGACCCTACTGTAATATTGTATTATAAACAAAATATCACAATCCCAAGACTATTTTAAGTCTTTTATTTGCAAAGGATCTCATTTTACTGTATTTATACTACAACTAATTATGTATAGGCTACTTTATAGGCTACTTATATAGGCTACTTTTACAATACTTCATTCAAACGCTAGAGGTCAAATTATACTGCATTTTGATTGTGACAGATATTCTATCGCTAACAATATAGGCTACAGCTCTAAAGGAATTCCTTAATAATGGATTTCAATACACCTCCCCTTAGGGAGTCCATTTTGAGGGAGAGATATGCTATTGTGATCTCCGAGAGTGGGAAATTGGGGCACATAAAGAGTAGAACCTAATATCGCAGTGTGTGTATCGAAAGCCAATACATGGCAGAGTAGCGCCATCGAGCGGGAAATATTGACACTGGCCGTGCGGAATCCGACCTGCGAAAATAAGGTGCGGATGACATCAGAATGCTGAATGCAGGGGGGAACCACATTTCTTGCTTTGATCTTTGATATTATAGAGAGTCGAATATATTTGTTTGTTTACTCTCTTTCTTTGCTCATAGGGAAGTTTTATCAGAATATGTTGCCTGAAACGGGATACTCGCACACATGAATGTCTCTATCTTGGGCATGATTTTTTACAGTAAAGTAAAGTCATCCCTATACAGACCATGGAGGCCCAGAGGGTTCCAAGAGGTTCAGGCTCCCAGATTTTGGACATTCGGTACGTGAAGGTGGTAAGGTTGTCAGCCTTACGCACCGGCCGCCTTTACCTCCAGGATCGCTCCTGGTACTCATTTCTGTTAGAGGCTGAGTCGACCCCAGGGCCATAGTGCCACCAGAAGGATTAGGCCAATTGAAAAACTCCAACGACCTCATCAGGAATCAAACACGCGGCCTTCCGGTTTGTAGCGCTGCGCCTCAACCACTACGCTACGGCGTACCCCGATTTTTTTACAGTTTAAAGAACAATTTTCTTCAAAAAAAATGTTTCACGTTAGTAAAATAGGTTTACATTGTAAGCATTTGGATGAATTTATCTGTTACCAATACGAATTAGTAGGATGACGACTTTCATGTGCAATTTATATATAAAAAAGGGAAAAGGTGTTAAAATTAAGGCAAAATAAGGGACAAAAAGTTGCTACTAAAATCGTTATATATAACAAACTTGCGTTCAAGAACATCATGGCACTGACATGACTAATGAAATTAAAAATAAAAATGGAATATTTAGTAATTATTTTTCATTGGTGTTTAAAGTAGACAGGTTAACACATCTTAGCTCGAGACAATTACTCCAACACAGCCGTGTTGATGTGGGTATGTGAGCAAAATTTCGTGCAAATTGGTCAAAGCATGTAGATTTGTATAGAGAACATGCATAAATAAATACATAACACACTTAATTTTACATATTAGATCTTAAATATTGGAATAAATTCACATTACGAAAGAAAACTGAATCAGACAAATCTGTATAAAGGCAATAGAAAATATACAGCAAAGAGACACAAATACTGATCTTAATTTAAAAAAATATAAATATAAAATGAAACTTCATGCACAATTGGATACTTGAAGCAACTATTTGAATATAATTTAGACAAACAATCAGAGAAAATTGCAAACTACAAACCTGAGAACTATTAAAATTAACAAATAAATGCGAAAGGAGGTAACTAATTAACAATTAGCGGAAACTAGCAGATTTTGTCAGTATTAAATTTTCATACTAATACTACCGAAGAAATTTTAACAAAGATATTCATAGAATGTGAAAAGTACCTATCTGCCTCCTCAAAATTGAAAAACCAACCGTAATCCTTTAATTTCTTAAGGCCTGATTAACGGCAGTCGTCTTCAAGGACACGCCCCCTTCTCGCACACATATCAGATGAACATAGCCCCGACTCTGTTGTGGTCCAAGCGGTTTCCCAAAGCTTTCTACTTTTTTATCTCAGTAGTACTGAGACGTAACGAGGGGGGGGTTTTGGGGGTTTGAACCCCCCCCATTGATTAAAAAAAGGAAAATTGTATAATTTTTTTAAGTCTGCCCATAAATTACTTAATACAAGTATAAAGCGTGGGAAGGTTAAAACTCGTTATTTTGCGTCTTAATTTTTAAAATTTTCCGGGGGTGGACCCCCGGAAGCTTAAAATTTGTTATTTTGTGTCTTAATTTTTAAAATTTTTCGGGGGAGGACCCCCGGAAGCTTAAAACTCGTTATTTTGCATCTTAATTTTAAAAATTTTCCGGGGGAGGACCCCCAGACCCCCCTCTCCCTGGGGTGTATTCCATACCCCCCAGACCCCGCGGATGTTATAACCCCCCCCATATGGTCGGCCTGGTTACGCCTATGCAGTCAGTACCAACAAAAAACACTGATAACTCGCCACCTGGTGGCGCTTAAGTGAAGCATAAAGTGCTTTCAGAAATAGACGGCAATTTCCAAGGTGACAGGCACATATTATAAAAACACAAGATATCCGTGACACTGAGGTTGGCACAGTGTTTAATATATTATTATTTCTGGGAGACTGAAAACGAAAGAAATTCAATGTCGCTTTCAAATTTTCCTCCCCAAAAACCTGGAACATAGTTTACTGCGCACATAGGACTACAATTTTTCATCATATTTTGTCTCCTTTTACATGCTTAGGGCCTATGAAAAACATCCATATTTCTCAACAGCTATGAATAACGTATCGTGGATAGGATTTTTTACCGAATTCAGATATAGAAAACTCGTTGGCACACACTCAGGCTGAGACAACTAGAATAAGCTGTCCCTTTATATATACGATCTCTTATTCTACATCAAAATGTGAAGTGAGAAAATTATATTCTCCATGTCCAAGGTAGAGAAAGTTAAGTGGCTGCATCACATTGTGCATTATTTTCGTGGATTGCACTCTTCATTATTTATTTACACCAATTTCATTTTAGCTCCTCTAATTTGTCAAAGCACAGTTACTTGCAACCTCCAAAGCCTTATGCGAACACTGCAATTGTCATGAGAACGGAATTGAATTTTGATTAATTCAGTGTAATATTCTCAGAAATTATATAATTTTTCAATGGAAGGGGGGTTTTGTTTGAATTTTAATGTTGACTACGTTACTTTCCGAGTTGGTGTGGGTATGTGAGCAAAATTTCGTGCGAATTGGTCAAAGCATGTAGATTTGTATAGGGAACATACATATATAAATACATTCACACTTTCAATTTTATATATTTGATACATAAAGTCAATTTGGTATCATTGAAACAGTACCTGGCAGACACACATTAAAGTTGAAAATCCCGAAAGCGTGATTATTCACTTCAGAATATAAAATCATTCAATTATTTTTAAAAGGGGGCAAGTGACACAATGAATTGCTACATTTTCTTCATGTCACTATAATTGATGCAGCAATCTGCTAATAAACTGCGGGCGCAACATGATGAGTGTGCAAGCAAATAAGTTGCTAAAACCCAACAGGACTGACCTACAATAGAACCTCTCCGGTTGCTAAAAATTGCATTATGAATGGAGACACAAATTCAATTTTTTGTATGCACGTACTGGAGTGAATATCTGGGACTTGATTGTAACGACTTCATGGCAAGCTGCATGATGAAATTACAGTCAAATTAAATACTGTCTGTGAAATTTAATATCGTGGAACGTGGAGAAATGCTGTTGTGTAGATACTGAGTAGTTTCCAGCTCGGCAAGACAATGAGGTACTTCGACTGGACAGTTCCTTCCTGTACCGTGTGCTACATTTACCACTATGAACAAGCCAGTCAAGCTTCAAAGTAGCAGCGCTGTCAAGACAACTGAAGTATTTTAACTACTGTTCATGACTTCAGTAGCAACATCTGTATAATCTGTATTTGGGTCGACTTTTACTCAATTTTTCATAATGAAGGGGAGCATATACTGAACATGAGCATGAAGGTGAACTTGCATATTTTTTTTTATTTCTGTCAAATATTCAGCCACGTTGCGATCCGGAATAAGAGTAGAATCGGGCTCACCCGAGTTTTCCTTCCACTGAATAATAAAAGACCCTTGCACCAAACATAATTTGTCACAACTATAAACAACAAAATAATATTTCATAGTCAAATAAAATACCCTTGCACCAAACATCATATTTCACAATTATAGGAGTGGGAGTGAAAACTCGGGTGAGCCCGATTCTACATTTTTCCCTGCGATCCTATAGCCAAAATAAATGCATAATAACTGAAGTACAATGCTGCTTTACATGACTGCTTAGAGATGGCAGAAATGTTGGTTCGGCCAATTTGGTAAAAAAAAATGTGCAAAATTGTATGCCGTTTATACAATATACTTTATAATGTGTGAAATAAAATGTTTAGTTATATTTTCTGTATATATTTTAGCTCTTTAAAAAAAAACATTTAGTATACTCCCAGGGCACTCTTTATGTAAGCTCTTAATCTGAAGTGGGATTTTAATTGCTTATGCCTATACTGTTACATTGGTCCTCTGCTACAATCCTTGTTTTATGGGAAGTTATTTCTCAAGAATTTTAATACCATAGCATTAATGTGACTATTCCATTCATACGGCGCGTGTTTCATACTGACGAACAACGTTTAGGAATTCCTCGACTACAGACCACTTACGATCGTTTGTCTTATAATATGCTACATAGAGCCGCAAGAATGCAATTTTATCTGATGAAACGTCAGCTCGTTACTGGACACGTAAGGCATCATCCGGTAGTGATTAATATGTCACTTTCTACCAGTGAACGGAATGAAAACACATTATTTTATACAACATAACTTTTTAGAAATTAAAATAATAATGAAAATGTATGTCGATCAAAAAACACAATTTCGATTCGGTGCAAGCCAGTTCATGTGCTTTTATTGCAATCTGATGTTAGCAATCTACGACGACGTATTTTGTAGTACCCACTATCGGTAGCATTTGTAACTCGAATCGATTCACCGAGTCGATTCTTTGACTGTTCATTCATTTAGTATGCCATGATCTCGCAGTTTGACAGAATATTGATGTAAAAGTACGAAAATAATTATTTACAAAATCCGTTACATTTTATTTAAAAAAAGTTTCACCCCGCAGTTAAGCTGCAGTTTTTGATTTATGAAGATAACAGTGTTGACATGCAGTGATGGCTAGTCTAAAATAAAAAGACTTGAACAGACAGGCGCTATATGTTTTGCTACGCTGTGTTCGGTGTTCACCACAGATCAGTATAGACTTAAAAAAATATATTAAAAAAATAAAAAAACTTGTAACTGAGAATGGAGTATTGGTTAATGGACTCCTAAAGGAAAGTAAAAACAATTAAAAACTTTTCTACTGGTTGAAAAAAATAGTTGCTTGCAGTCTATTACCGTATTAGCCTATGAATGGTTCAATGATTCACAGTTATGTATTATTTTTTGAATAAATATTTTAAATTCTGTTTTGGAGTGTATTATCATTTATATGAATAAATAACCTTAATTTAATTCCTTCGGTTACTGTTAACAGAAGGTTAATATTATCAGATTAGCTGCGTCCCGAAGTGATCACAATAAGCAGCGTGCACTGTATTTATCATTGGACTAAAAATAGCGCAACGTCTGATACACAAAAAAGTTCACAGAATACATGCCCACAATTTTCACATCCATTGCCTTAAATCAACAAGTTGGACACTCGTATTTGCAGCGGGCGTTTAATTGGCTTGGGCGATGAAGATAATTATTCGACGTCTAACATTTATTTATATTAACGGATATTTAAGAGAATCAGCATTTTTGAAGTGGGCATTAAGTGAACTATGCATGACTCGCTTGTGTACAGTAAAATTACAAAACAATACAAGAGCGCACGGAAGGGGCAGGAAGGGCATTGGTTGGCGCCCCGAGATTTTAATTTCTCATATAACACTTAATTAGAGTATTCAGTTGGTTATATTTTACGTTAACATTAAAGAAGAGTTGCCTTCCTCGCTGCCTTTGAGATTGTGCTCTGCGGGCGCCCTTGTATCAACACTGACATTTTGTATCTTTCTCCTCAAAATCGTTACCTGCTCATAATGTGTTTGCTTGTGTCAAGTTTATTCTGTATAGTATCACACATTCATGCACAACCCTGAGAGTATTCTGCAGACAAATTTTCACGAGAGTTAATTTCATACAGCGTTTTTATGAATGTTTCAACTGTAAGTTCGCTTTATGCGCCCAGACAGATGTGGCACTATTGGAAAAAAAGGTTGTTTTTTTTCGTTAAACTTTTCGCATTATTTCACAACAATGGCTTGTCAACCGAATAATAAATTTTGCGACGCGTTTTGCACAAAGTGGATAATGGCATCATCTAGTTTGAACCAACTCGGCGAAATGAAGCACCCATTCGTTTTGAATGGTCGAGATAGAAATTAGCATACAGAACAGGAATATAAAAAGTGCCCACCTGTTTTAAAACTACATCTCTGTGTAAACGTTATTTATTTTGTAAAACGTGGGACAGAAAAATACAACACACACAAACGTACATACTGGTTTGTAGATATTTGAAGCGTTTACTTTTATAAGGGTCTAAGTGCCACAATTATGATTCTGTAGAAAACAAGAGATAGACTCGCAGAAAGACACGCTGGAGATAGGTCCAGCGCGTTATCTAGGAATTTATTTACTATGCTTGTTAATAGACAATGAACAATAAAGCCCTTAACATGTACAATATAATTTACACTGGGAGCCACAGTTGGAAATACGTTCACTAGGGTTACCATGGCAACTTTATCTGCCTAATACGGTAAATTGTAGCTACACCTTTAGTATGCAAACGTTCATGTATTTTTTATAGAATAGGCCAAATCGAAAACGAATACGTCAAAATTAAATCCTATGTAATTCTATAAAATAAAAATTTGTTTTCATGAAAACTATCCTTAATATTTTAGCAATAGAAACCGAATTTTATGTTCTTGAATAAAGTTCAACGAAGCCCACAAGCCTTTCCCAGAAAAATATTGAAATAGGCCTACAATGCACAGTTTACCAGGGACGGGCCTCCAACAGACAGGCATTCCGAAATAACTTTTTCGTGATGAATTAATAAATATTCTCCTTATTATATTTCTCCTTATTACATTTATTAATTAAACATAATTGACCCTCAAAGGTAACTATTAAATTCATCGACTTATAACTTTTTCGGTTTCCAGGAATCGTTGAAACATGTTTTACCAATGTTATTTCGATTTCGAATTTTGTCAAGATCACTATACTTTCTTTCTTTGCGAGAACGTGGAAGGAGTTAGAACGCACAACGGCATTGGTAAGAGCTTTCAAGCGCTTATGCTATAGGTTCTGAAAGACTAAAATCTTATTTATAAAACACAATAATGTTTCTATCACATTTATTCGTATGCCTTAAAAATGTCAGCCACCTGTTACAGCAAAATTAAGAGACGTGATATTTTTAAAAGCGTGCACTCTAAAAATCGACGTAGGTTGTGCACCAAAACAATTTAAAGCTCAAAATTCTAAAGTTTCTTATAGTTTGGATAGGTTGAGTCAGACTGAAAAATTCAATTACATAGCTGGGATTTATATAGTCTTATAATTTTCTTTATTATTTAATATTCTTCCTTAAATATGCAAGAAAAACGATAACATTTTTGTGCTTCTTCTTCAAAAGTCTATACAAGGATTTTTCTTATCCGAAATTTCCTCTGCCTTAAAATACTTGCAATAATAAATAATAATGTAGCCTATACAAACTCCATCTACCTCAGTCCTTCGACATTGGCACATGATTGGTTTGGGAGCATGTGGTCAGCAGGCCGACACCGACGGCCGTTATGGTCGTCGTGGTCACACCCGCCACTTCATCTTCATCACATAGCTCTTTAATTGTCCTCACGAGGCTGAGTGCACCCCATTTCAAAACATCTTACCTCAGATAGTACTGAGGATCCAAAGTCAGCAACGCTAATCACTATATAACGTAGGTAGTAAAAAATTCAACATTTAATGTTTTTACTTGATTTTACTTAATCTTAATAACAAAAGTCGAAAATAATTTACAGGATTATAATATCAGTAATTAAATTATCTTCTGCAATTCACACGAAAAAAAAAATATCTACTATACTTTGACTCTTCAACAGGGTACAATCTGCGATCATTCATTGTGTTCTCTGAAAGTTTGAGATCCTGTTTCCTTCTCATTTAAGACCATTGGATTTATTTTAATTAATTAACAGTCTTTCCGATGCCTGCAGGAATGTTGGATTGGAAATTAATTCAGAAAAAATAACTAAGTTTATGGTCGTGGAACGTCAAAATAATGCTCCACAAAATATTAGAATAGCTGGTAAGTCGTTCGAACAAGTGCAAAAGTTCTAATATCTGGGAGCAGTAATTACAGACACAAATAATATTAAGGCAGAAGTTAAGTTAGACTCAAATCAGGAAATGCTTGTTTTTATGCAGTTAAGAAACTTTTATCTTCTTGCCTTCTGTCCAGAAATCTAAAAATAAAGTTTTATAAGACTATTATCCTGCCGGTTGTATTATATGGATGTGAGACACGGCCGCTTACTGATCGAGAAGAACATATCTGAGAGTATTCGAAAACAGGGTGCTTAGGAAAATATTTGAGCCTAAGAGAGATGAAAATGGGGACTGGATAAAACTGCATAACGACGAGCTTCATAACCTGTACTCTTCACCAGATATAGTAAGGGTAATTAAATCACGGAGGATGAAATGGGCTGGACATGTTGCGCGCATGGAGGAAGAAAGATATCTCAAAAGTACTGACTGGGAGACCCGAAGGTAAAAGATCACCTGGAAGACCAAGACGTAGGTGGAAGGACAATATTGGGATAGATTTAAGGGAAGTAGGATTCGCGAGGGATGGTTGGATAGATATTGCACAGAATGGGGTTGAATGGCGGGCTCAGGTAAGCGCGGCAAGGAACCTTCGGGTTCCATAAAATAGATAATATTCCTTTAGCTTCCATTGAGTAAGTAAATAATTACCCAGCCTAGCGATTAATCAGGATGAGGGGCCTCCATTTTCGTTGTAGGGACTTACTGGATGATTCCATACGCTCAATTTCATTTTTAGGATCGTGTGGCTTTAATTAACTTACCATCTCCGTAGCGAAAAAATTAAAAATGTAAGGCCTCTTCAGTTAATTCAGTTCCAATTAAAAAATAAATGAGGTTTTTTAATCCTGTTAAATAAAAATTCATTTACATACCTGCTATTTCGTCTCGTAAGCAGGTTAATATCATATGTCTATACGATTTTAAACAAGTTACCATAATGGAATGATAATTCTTTCGCACTGGCCGTGTGTAGGCTAAGATGGCTACCCTAATGTTGTAAAATGTTTGGAATAAATTCAAAGTAGGCTACCGCATACTGTAAGAAAGCTAAAACAAAAGAAGTCACCCAGAGCAGGTACATAATTTCATAACTTGGTCACATAGGGCACTTTTTAAAATGATCTGTAAATCATCCGATGGAAAAGTCTGATTATTGCCGAAGACATCGTTTATTTTTGTGAGAATTCCTGATTACTGTTGACTTTACGAACAGGTTGATTGAGTTCGGTGGGAGTATTCGAGTTGTATAATAGCTAATTATTGTACCATAGATTTTAAAAAGTGGAAGTTAAAATTTGCGATATACAGGGAACTAGTAACTAAGCGCTACCATTCTTATAAATCATATTTGAGCATTTGTACAGTGAGTCCCACGCAAGAGTTGGCCAATGACGCGGGTTTCTGCGTCGCGGCTGGCACAGTTCCAACTCCCGAGCGATCGGGTGAAATATCTACGCAAATATTGCAGCGGTTGGTGTAATGATTCAGGTTCTCACATTTACAGTTAAAATTACAACGAAAATAACCATGTACCTCATCACAAGAGATGTTGGAAATGTTCTCCTCTTGCATAAGGACAACATTGACCCTTTTTTAGAGAATTTTCTTTCACGCGCGTAAGTTCAGCTTCCGAGATAGAGTTAATTTCTCTTGTGATATTGTCTTTAAGTTCTTCTTGTGTATGGGAAATTGACCTGTACACTTTATTTTTCAAGTTTCCCCATAAATAATATTTACATACTGTTAGAAGAACTTGATGACAATATCACATAGGCCTATCACAAGATAAATGAACTCCGTCACGGAAGCTGAACTTATGCGCGTGAAAGAAAATTTCCTAAAAAAGGTGCCAGTATTGTCTGGATGCAAGAGGAGAACATTTCCATCATCTCTTGTGATGAAGTACGTGGTTATTTTCATTGTAATTTTAACTGTAAATTTGATAACCTGAATCATTACAACGACCGCGGCATTATTTGCGTAGATATTTCACCCGATCGCTCGGGAGTTGGAGCTGTGCCAGCCGCGACGCAGAAACCCGCGTCATTGGCCAACTCTTACGTGGGACTCACTGTATATTTAATACGGTACCTAACCTCAAAAGACAAATATGGATAACCTAACATGCTAGAATCCAGCATTGATGGATTTTTTACGTGGAATTCTCTTCTTTTTCTCGTCTTGAAACAAAATCAATTTTTCGGGGAACTCATACTCTGATGAAGAGCAGTTCATTATCTTAGCCATTTATGCTAGTGGAACCTGTCGCCGATTCTCTGATCCTCCATGTCTATTATCTAGGAAGCATCGTACTGTACATGAAGTTCGATGAGTCAGATGGCAAGTGAATACTTTCAATACACAAACACCTGTGAGTTCAAAAACAGCCTGATGCTTCACCGGTGAATTGCCTGGCGATTTTACAAACAGGCTGATGGAAGTAGGATGACATCGATGGAATTAATGGATGACTTTAAAAACGTACCCTTACCAATCCACAATGAATTAGATTAGAAACAAGAAAGTAAAGTGAAAAATTTACATATTTAACGTACTCTTAAAAAGTAGTATGAGCGGCTTAGGAGTTCGATTCCCAAACTATGTAACTTAAAATAGTCTGTACCGTATTCCAAAACAATTGACTTCCCTGCGGGGTAAGCTTTTATTTAGAGGGATGAGAGGAGATGGCGGAAAAGAAGATAAGGGTAGACAGATTCTTACTGGTTCCGGACTTGCTTGCGCACGTTATTGTTGTTATGCATGCGCCAAGATTATCTAAAAAAGTAAACCATATTTAGTTTGTAATATAATAATATGTAATATAATATATGTCTATATAGACCAAAGAGAGATGTAATTATAAAATATGCGTAATACAGTATAATTTATTTAATAAATATAATAATATATAAAGTTCTTTGCTTTGGACAACAGAAGATTATTTTCTTCAGAAAACCATGACAGGCATATAGGCTAAATGAACTCCTGCTGGACAAAATTCCGGCACATCGTCGACGGTCACCGGTCTAAGTTGCAGTACACCACTATCATTAAATAAGCTTAAACTAACCAAACCAACATTTTCCGAATGGATGGCAAGACGTTATTTGCCTCTTCCTATGTGAGGTGTAGTATGAATTTCAAACGAATTCCGCTATTTCTTATTATGTCGGAGAGAATTACATTTTCTCGGGAATACGAGACAACATGCCTCTTCACTAAAGCAATGCATGTATATATATATATATATACATAGCCTATATATAAAATCTTATCTGAAATAAAATTTCAAATTTTTTTCAATTTAATTTTATGCATTCTTTAACTATAATTTAAAACATACCACAAGGTGAAAATTATTTAAGCTGAAGAAAAATATACAAAATTAACACAGGTTTACTAAAATTCGAGTACATTAATCATAATTTTGTTGCAATGAAATGCGGATGTAGTACCATCACCTGCTTGTTCAGTAGTTAGCATTGTTATTTCGGGAAGCAGGTGAAAAGTCGGCAGTTTCTTGGATTTTGCTAACATAAGGGAGTCTAGAAGGGATGTTGCTAGCTACCTGTTGAGCTACTGTTAAAAAAGTGACTTTTATCACCAACAGCTTTGGGTGTCAGCATGCCGAACCAATTCTCTAATCCTGTCATCTACCAGTCAAGTCAAAAGACAGAGGTAGATGACGCAATGGTCTGATGGTAGGGCTGGCCCTCCGTTGATATATTTCACCACGAGGTTTATTTTTGCTTTTAGAAACTTCGGAAAACACATGTAAAGATTACTTAAAATAAGTACCGGTAATCAATAAATACCGTACATAACTTACTGCAATTTACTCTGGTGTATATATGTTATTACTAATAAGGTGAATCAATAAGGAAATATAGTAATATTGAAGTGCGTGGAAAGTGTTTGCGTGGGCGCATGCGTTGTGCCGCGGCTTATAAATGTGCATAGAGCCGCAACGAACAGCGCCAGACGTCAACAGCATCCCCAGGCGTCACGACGGTACAGATTCTCAACATGTGGCGCACAGTCCTCCTCTTGTTTGCGGCGCTCGCAACTCTGCCACAGGTACAGTACACGAAAATTATGTCATTATGTCTCGTTTTACTTTACTCTTCCGATTTAATCTTCATATATTTTATAACTACATTTATTGGTGTTCGATAGCTCATGATGAAAATTGAATGTTTCTACAGCGCTATTTTTTTAAGTTAGCGAGAAAATGTAGGAAAGTTTTTATTGAGCATAGTCATAAAATTTCATTCTCTCACGGAAATATTTTCCATTGAAGATTTAAGTACGAAAAATAAATGATAAACTTAAGAACCCTCATTAATTTGAATATGCAGCGTTACTTTTTAACGTAGCTAGAAAACTTAATATCATATGATAAAAAACGCGTAAATGTAGAAATGACACCATACAATCCCAGTTTGTTCTTCTTCTTTATTTGTGTGTTTTCCCTTAGTATTAAAACTTGTATTTTAATTTCACAGAATTTTAAACAATTTGGAAGTAATTTATGAAAAATGTATTTGTACTGAAGAGCAGCCAGTTAAATGAAGAGTGTTAATAAGTAACTTCCAAATTCAAGTGATACATATCTTCCCCGGTAGTTAACTAACAGTATTCAAAATTCTGCTATATTATCGTTATATAACACTAGATTAAATAACCAATACTTCAACAAAAATAAATCCAGTGGATTAATATCAGATCCGATAGTGGGAAAGTACCCCATGCATTAAATGGGCCTTTTCAGTAATATATTAATATTTTATATGTTTCCACCATTGACATTCGAACCTTTTAGAATTTTAAAAATTTGAATTTTGAGGGTGAATTAATGTCAGATCCGATAGTGGGAAAGTACATCATGCATTAAATGGGTTTTTTTCAGTATTATATTAATATTTGATATGTTTCCACCATTGACATTCGAACCTTTTAGAATTAAAAAAAAATATATTTGAATTTTGAGGGTTATTTATTTGACAAACAAATATTTTGTGCCTAGTACAAAAGGCAAATATTGATGGAATATTTTTTGGAAGGAGTTATGAAAAAAATTCTGACACACTGAATCCCCGAATTGACACGATCGATCGTCCAACCGTGAGGTACCTTTCCTTCTGATACATAAGCTTAAATTATTCGTCAGACCCCCCCCCCTCCCCAGAACACAAAGGAAATTAAAAATAAAATTTTATATTGAGAGTAATGTTTTAAAATATGGGTAACCTAGTATATTACAATGAAAAAGTACAGTATTCATGTAAAGTGTAGAATACAGAGATATATGGGTTTATGAATAGTCCTAATGGTGAAATCTTATTACATATAATTACGTTTTGTCTTATTACCTCAAACGGCTTACAATTCTTACTTTCGTAGTATTCCATTTTCTGATGTAATTATTGGTGTAGGCATTAGAGACTTAATAGATCTCAATGAACAGAATGTAAAATTTAGCTTAGAAAATGTTTAAGTCCTTTAAATCACATTTAAATTTTACACTTGAATTTTAAAATTCAGAATGGATTGACTGAAAACATTCTAGTAATTGTTGCAGTAATTGAAATGCTAATGAAACTATTCTTAAATTGGTCTTATTTTGCCTAAATACTAAGATGAACAAACAAATGTTGTAGTCTTTTAAAGATATGCAGTTTCTCTTCATACTTAATGCGAAGTAATTGCACTTTTGAATTATTTTATGTTTAACAATTAAGTATTCGGAGGTAAGAGATATCACAATTTCCCAAATGAAATGTACATATAAATTAATGACACATTTATAGCAACCGAATAATGTTCGGAATATAACCGGGTTAGATAGATATATCTCCCGTTTGAAATTTTGAGTACGGTGTATAAAATATACTATGTTTAGTCGATACTGAAAAAATCAACTTTCTACAACTCAATGACTTTTACTCTGTATAATGCGTCATTTTTAATTATGTGTACTTATTTAAATGAACAAAATTCTTGTTAATACTCGTACCTAGACATAAATGACACATCGCTGTAGAGTGGAATCTAACGTTTTGAAATAATATTAAAAAATATTTAATACTCATGTCCACTACGTTGGTACCAAACTAGCCAACTTAGCCTACACACGGAAAGTGGGAAATAATTGTAATTTTAGCCTGAATATGTTCATAATTAATTCATAGAATTACCTGTGAAATTCCTACGACATTTCTATTCACAGACTTAAAGCACTACTGTACATTCTGAGGTCGGTTTTCCCTTCTTCAGTAATGTGAAAACGTTGGATAAAGATTGGGAAATTGTATACCGTTGGCATGAATTTGAGCTTGCGAACCTCTGACGCTTTGAAAACTAAAATTATGATTTTAACAAGGGAATAAATATATTCTTCAAAATAAAAATAATAGCAATGGTTATTGCTATCCCTGCACAATCCCAAAGAAAATCTATGCGTTTTTCGGTAGCCTTTTCAAATTCCTTTCTTTTGCACATTGAAAATGGTAAATGAAGAAATCAGATACAAGATCTATATATTTGTATTCGTATTAACACCACGGAATTGTCTCAAAGCACGATATTGAAGGAGATTTTCACCATTAAATTTGTACCGATAAAACTACACATTGGGATAAAAAAAAGCAACAACAAAAATTGTTCACTTTTACTATTTATGAAAGTGTCATATTAAACTACTGTGATCATTAGCTATCCTTTACTGCAAGCCGTAACGGGACTTATACAAAATGGCCTGCGTATTTTATTAAACTTGTGTTCATAAGTGTTTATTAGGCTAAATCCAGGAGTTTTATGCTGTATACTGATGTTTGGTAACTGAAAAATTAGATTTTGAATATGGAATATGTTATTTCGATACGAGAGTTATGTAAAACCCCAGTTTCAGATGAGTAATAGTGTTATCATCAAGTCTTAAGTATCTGAAGCTTCCATTTTGACCTAGCTCTAGAGATCACTGTTTAAGAACAAAACTTTAAAGTGAACTTAGCGAAAAGTTATTTTCTCTTTTGGTAGAAAATACTAGATAAATGCTTTAATATCAATGAAGACAACAATGAAAATAAACCCGGAAAACTTCTCTAATGAAGACAACAATTATTTATTTATCAGCTGTTTTAAACTAAATTTGTTTATTGTTTTATCAATGTGTGAAAACTCATTTTTAAACTAAGATTAGGCTCCAAATCCGAACGATCAAATAATCTCAATAAACAGAAATTCTAATGAAAAATATCTAAAACTACTTTTGGTTTATCTTTTTAAAAGTTTGTTTCACTGATATGATTGAATGTTATTAGAATCTTACATTACAATGCCATTTTTTCATTTTTACGTAAAAGATTGTAATTTCTTACGGGGTACAAAGAGATTGCAGTATGTTTTAGAATATTATTACGAAATTATTTAAGTCAGAATTTCTAATTATGATTCTTAAGAAGCAGATTTTTTTATAGTTCATTGAATCGCCTTTAAGAGCGAATGGAAAAAATTAATACGAAGCTTGATTCCTGTATTTCATTTATTTACTCAGTGATGGTTGTATGCTATTTAGACATGCAATTGTGGCAGGTATATTTTACGCAGACACATACCACTCATGTTGGACGGGATTGAAACCTAAAATTGGTAACAGAAAGCCAGTGCCTTATTGACAACTTTGCCCTCGTGGTTTTGTTGTGTTAGAGTTCAAATACAGCCACATTAATAAAGGAGACTCAATCTAACCCATTATATAGAGAGTGGTAAAATAACTAATCATTCAGTATTCTGAGAAATGGCTGAGTTCATCACAACAAGTTTTAATATACACGGCTCTTGAAATTAATATATTCTATGGTATGAATACTTGTTCGCCAATATCGTAGCTGCTCAATGTGATAGAGAAAGAATATTTCAATATTATCTAACTAAACTCTGTGGCGCGACATCCCCGAAGGAACAAGGCCTACCACCCGACCGCTGCGTCATCTACCTATAGGCAGATGGCAGGATTGGGGGGCATGTGGTCAGCATGTCGACACCCACGGCCGTTAATGGTGGTTTCCATGACCGGAACCGCTACTTCTCTATCCAATAGCTCCTCAATTGGAATCACGAGGCTGAATGCACCCCTACCAGACCTCCCTACCTCAGAAAAATCCGAGGAGGTACCGAGGATCGAACCCGGGTCGACGGATCTGTAGTCCGATTCAATATTATCACCTGTCAAAAATACTGAATTCCCTTTTTTACCATGTGGGGGTCCTATTGAGTAAGTCATCCTAGGATACTGATAAACAAATACTTATACCGAGGGAAAATATTAAAATACGTTTTATTGCCTTCATTAACACTGTCATAAATCCTTTTGCTTACCAATCTGCATAATATAACATAAGTAGAGTATAAAAATTTTATTTTTATTTCATAATCTAATGGCGGTAGATATTAAGAACGAATAATTTATGTCGTTCTTGAGGGAAGAATATGGGCTACAAAACAGAATTCCTGATTTAGAATCATATATTTTTAAACCGATTATTTAAAAGTATCGGTACGAATCTCATGAGTTTCCTCCGTTAATTCTTATAAACTGGAATACAGCTTCAAGCTTCCAAGTAGGTTTCTGCTGACAACTTTCATGGTTAATGAATTGAACATTCGCTCTCTGTAAAGATGACGATAGCGTAAGAGCTTAGAAAACATTGAATGGTTTCCGATGATATAGGCTAGTACAGTAGATTATAATTATTTATGTAACTTATGTATTTTTATTACAGAAAGACTCATTCTTATTGAGGTTTAGGTTTGAAAATAAACTTATTGAAAAGAACCAAATTTTTAATGTTTACTGCTCACATTGTTTTAAAGGAATTAGTATTGTGATCAGTTGAATTTGCTATCAAACGGTATTATATTATCAGACCTTTCTTCTTCGAAAATGATAATCCCCAGATGGGATTAACTCAACATAGATATGATCGTAGTAATAATTCCCAATCCAATTGCACCGAACCTATCCAACTTACGCGAACATTTATTTTTAACGTGGATGTCGTAAGAAAGAAACACTGAAACGACATCATGAAAAATTATCCGATAAAACCTACTCGCAATCCCTGATTATTTCAGTAAAACTCTGTTTTCACCTAGCCCCGTGGCGGGCGAATACACCAGCTCTTCACCATGATTTTCGGCAACATTATGTCTGTAATACCACAATGTAGAGTAAAAGAAAATGCATTATAACTCAAGCTCTATCAGGTACTTCACTATCACTTCATAAACATTTAGGTGAAGTGACCTGAAACACCTTAGATTCGTTTTGAAGAAACTAGCACTTTCTACAGTAATTAAGAAACGGATTGATTAAATTTTAATATCATATAAGCTATTAACAACAGGTTTTATCAACCACCATATATTAGATGGTCAAGGGAATATTAAATTAGTTATACAATATTATAGATATATGAGCTTTCATGAACCACAGATTATTGTCTCTGTTGGACATTTCATGATAATATTATAGGATAAAAATTCCTCCGACACTGGGACTTGAACCCAGGACCTTTGGCTATTCGCGCCAATGCTCTACCAACTGAGCTAAGCCGGAGTTCAATTCACAGCGCCAGACGGAACCTCTCTCCGCCAGACGGAAGCCCGGTCACAAAAATCACTAATTAGTGTGCCTCACAGTACTGCATATGACATAACTTGTCTGTCTGTGAGGTGGACCATTGGGGCAATCGGTCATAGGAGAGAGGTTCCGTCTGGCGCTGTGAATTGAACTCCGGCTTAGCTCAGTTGATAGAGCATTGGCGCGAATAGCCAAAGGTCCTGGGTTCAAGTCCCAGTGTCGGAGGAATTTTTCTCCTATAATATTATTATACAATATTAGGTAAGACAAGATCTGTAAGAATATATGACAGTGTTTAATGAAGATAATGTACAGTAACCAATAGGAATCGATATGATAGAAAAAGTCATAAGGTCATAATTCACGACAACCACGGGCAAACTTGGTTTCACCAGAAAGTTATTTTATTATTTATATTTATACTTTATTTTTATAATATAGGCATTATTCATGTGTAATTGAAATGGGACACGAAAGTTTTCAATGAAAGTACAAAATTGCATACCTTTGTGAACTAACTATCTCACTCATATTACAGATTTTGCCTTTAAGGTGGTACTAAATTGAAGGTTGTAGATCCGCATCAAAATGGTATTGGGTCTTAACTTATATTTAGGTTCACGGACACGCTTATGATTATTCCGCTTCCAAAGGCTGTATGGATTGCCTTCAGTTTACTGAATTATTGCGTACCTTCCAGATCGAATTCGCTGTAAAAATAGTTAATAAACATGAGTTTAATTATCCCTTTAAATTTGCCATTTGAGCTTCTGATTTTACATACACGTAACATCGACGTCTCGTATTTATCGCATGTTGAAATTAATTTAGAGGTTTGGTGTAAATTATATTTGCATAAAATATAACTGTTTCCAATATGAGTGGATTTAAATAACAAAGGAATTTAAATAGTGGCAACACATCTATAAAATCAAGGTGAATTACAGGAATTTCAAGTACCTTTTTTAAAATTTGGTTTGATATCCAGTATACTTCAGAGCAGATAGGAGCCTTCTATTAGGCTACTACGAATGCCTTCACAGTAATCAGATGAAATTGAGCTGGCTCTATCAACTGGTCTAACATGAATTTTGGATCTGACAGAAAGCCAATGATTAAAAATAATAATTCAATACTTTAAAATTATTCTTAATTCACAATAATTCCATACCGAAAAGGAGCAAGATTGGTCGAAGCCAGTCACTTGTTCTTCACTTCTTTCCGGCTGAGGTTGAATCATGCGTTACACTCAATTATTCATCATAATGAGTAAAATTTGTTAACCAATCTTGACATAGTTCATTATGTTATTGCATATTGTTTACAATACTACGCAAAGAGAAAAAAACTAGCACAAGAGTTTAATTTTTTTTCTTTGGTATCGGGGAATTTTTCTTGAAAAAAGTGTTTGAATATTGTAGATCTTTAATTAATTTTAGTTGTAGTACTACAGTATCACCGTTAACCAACTGCAAATTAAGGACCTCAGTTCAAAATTCATTAAACATTTTTTTATGAAGATCTATGGATTAGGTATTGGGAAGCAAGCAACATAAATATTCGTTGTTCTAATAATGGTTCTACTTCTATCCATTTTTAGAATAAAAGAGTAATGCTTTAAGTTTAAGCTATTCAAGTTACATATTCAGGGATAGGCTTTCAAACCCCAGAAACAGAAAAAAAAGGACAAAAATTTAATCACACTGTTGAAATGACATAAGTTCGCTGAAACTTTTAAAGTGACATTCTTAATTCATTGTCTACACACCGATATGTTGGACTGATTGATTTAAGACCAATGGCGACTTTAGAAGAATTTCCCTAATGATTTCTTGCTAAAATTCGACATAAGTTTAACTCCATTGTAGTAATCCTCGAACTGACTTACTGAATTACAAAATTTTACATTAAATAAAGAGCAAATATGACATAACAGATGCAGAAGTTAAAATTTTTCTCAGAATTTTCTGTTTGTTCTTCGAAAGGTTTGCAGCTATAACAACCACCTACTAGCTAGGTGGCACTGATTCAAGCATCGTTCTCTCATTCTCCAGTATTTAATATTATAAATTTACCTCATACGATATAGGCAGTGAGCCAGGAAGATATTAGCCTAAAGACCTTCAAGAAATGACCACATATAAACTAACAACAATAGGTACATCCTAGATGATTCCTCAATTTATATTGCCGTAAAACTTAACTTTTGCAAGAAACATGCTAAGTTTACTTTAGTGACGTTAGTTACATTTAATTTAATTAAAATTGCTTTAAACTGTAATACTATTATAATATCTCAAAGTTCTCCATCTTCTCTTTCACCTTCATGTAAATTGCGTTGACCAAACATCATGTCGCAATATTGACCAAGCGGAGAAGACATCTGACATAAATCAACCGGTTTGTATACCCATGACATTCAGACAAGGAACAATGATGTATCATATGAGTAATATTTACAGTCAGCCTATATAGGCTATGCCTAATGCTTGACCATGTTGCAAAAAAAAGAGCGTATTGTGACTTTAATAGGCGTCTGTTGTTTATTTAAACCATAAGACTAAAAAATAATAATTATATTTTCGCTCTACTGCAGATCATTAATCAATCAGCTTCCCTAGTTTAACCCTAGAATTACAAAGATCATTTTATGTAAGCCTACCACGCATTACCATGTTGGTCAAAAAGTGCCAAACAAATTAAAATCGAAATAAATAATTTTGTGCATGAACAAAAATGCTTTATTTAACTAAAACATTACCATTGGTGTTTCTGGGATTCATATCAACTATTTTTATTGCAAAGTCAATTAAACAAACAAATTGTTTAAAAAAATACAAATACTGTCTTGGTATCTGAGAAAGATACACACCGCCAGAATTTGTTGAAATATCTAATAGTTATAGTGCCAATTCCACCACTATTGTTTTCAGCTTTAAGTGTAACATCTTATTTTGAACTTAAGTAATCATCACCAATGACTTCTGTACAGTCAAGGTTCACTATCTCTTGTTACTTCCAACTGTGCCGGAAAATCAGCCTCTACTAATAATAATTTCATAACGTCATTATCTTCACTGAGAGAATTAGTACATTCAAGAAATAATTGTTTCAACTGATACTGCTGAAAAAGCTGCTTGGGAAAACACCACCGCAGATCTAAACACTAACGTAAGCTTTCTAAAATGCAAGTAGCGGCTATAGACATAAGTTGACGGATTTATGCCATAAGAAGGGACTTTAAAGCAGGAATCACTTTTACACCGGGAATGTAATAACAACTGACAGAAACACGAAATATAATCGTGAGACTGGGTTGAAATTTAGTTGACATGGATGACTAAGTTGGTCATTTTCTTCAATCATAATATACCCAACGTTACAACGTTAAATTTTGTACATTTGTAATATTATTATTAAATGAGAAATTTCCTCAAAACAGAGGTTTGTCTCCAACCAAACAAATACAACAGTCAAGCACTATCACATAACTCATCCTGACACACAAAATATGATACCACCATTCAGAACTCTACACTGCTCACTACATTTCGCCACTTATCCCTGTCTTGTACATCTTTCTCCACTAAACCAAATCTTTCCATTGACATGTGTACATTCTGTATCCAGGTAGTAGCAGGTCGTCCTCTTCCTCTTCTTTGGAATATGCGATGAAATTAAAATGTTACCGACAAATAGCAGGATGATAAATGAGCTAGATTAATGTAAAAGTATTATAAAATAAATGTTGGTCACTTCTTGCCAAACTTTGTAAAGTAAGGAGTAATGAAATTTTGAAACTGTACAAGATTTAAATTTTCAGCTGGATAAGGTAGATAAAATCTGATATTTAATTATGAATTTCGTTCCAAGGATTTGACGAATGGAATCTGGTACGTCATAAAAATGTCTAAGAACAAGCCTACTTCCGATAGCTTTGTTTTTAAAATTAAATTATGTATATTGATAAAGAGAAAGGCTGTTTATACAGCATACCATTGTATTTTATTATCTATCGAGTATATTATGTTCAAGCAGGCAGATAGGCCTATTTGCCAATTATTTTAGATATCCAAGTTATAACACCATACCTAATAACAGAAAGACATACAGTCATTATTCATTTATTTAAATAGATGATTTATGGCCAGGGCGGCCTGGGTCGCTTAAATGACCCAAAAAGGGAGAGGTAAAACGAAGGTAAGGAAAGAAAGAAAGAACGGTGATTTATGAATACATTTTTACGCCTCACAATGCTTCAGTTTTGTTTAGTGGCATGCAGGGTCACCTTTAAAGTTAATACTCAGAAGCATCCATTAAGGCAAGCGTGTAGTATCCGACGAACGGATCTGAATAGAATAGCTGGAGTTGTTATTAAATCAGTACGGAATACATTATCCTCCGTCTTGTGCACAGTAACATCGAATTTGCATTCAACACGTGCGATATTCATTAATAATTCATGGACGATATTATTATTATTATTATTATTATTATTATTATTATTATTATTATTATTATTATTATTATTATTATTATTAAATGCAGTAACTACAATAACTTATTTTTGTCATTTTTTCTGCCCATGCAATAAAGGTAAAAGAGCAAATAGTGTTAATAATAGGCTATTGAACGTTTTACGCAAGCCTGTCTGCTACGTTCACTAACTTATTACTAACGAATGTGGTTTATACCCACGTTGAACGGTTGTTTGATTTATCGCTGCGCATGTATTTTTATTTTATTTATTTATTTATATTTCCCTCTGGTGTAGTTAAGGCCAAAAGGCCTTCTCTTCCACTAACCAGTGAAGGAAACATTCTAACATTATCAAATAATCTGATTAAGAATACATAAGACATCATACATTTGATTGTATTATATAAATATAAATTATTTTAACAAAAAGTAAAATTATTAAAACTGTAATTAAAACAAAATTAAACTAGAATAATGAGAATTCTACATAGTAAGTAGAAAAAATGAAAGAATAAGAAAGAATTTAAATGAATCAATACAAAAAGGCTAATAATTTTTAACATAAGAAGTATCTAATGTGTTATAAAAATATTATCTCCATGCAGATGATACGAATATTGGGCTTGAGTATTGGACATCATAGATATTACATGTTTTTATAGTTTTAACATGGATGAAAACATTCCCGCCAAGCTACAGGTAAAATCTTGTGGGGAAAAAGATAATCAGGTGCACGCCATCTTTCGACAGTCCACACTATGTCGTAAAAAATCTAATTTCACCATTGCATTAAATTGGTTTAAGAAAGCTTTAAAATCATGCCTTTTGGGTAAAACAAAGAATTAAAAAATCCGCAAACCAGAAAAGATGTTCTTAACAACAATGTAAAAGCGGTAAACTTTTTCTACCAAAATGACATAACGGTAAACAATTGACGCATTGCGACATAATCAGCTGTTGACATAAGGTAATGCGATTCTTAAATAACACTGTTTTGAGGTAACAATCTTGCAGAATGAAATATTGATGTGTATTTTTGTACTGACCACTATTGACCTGTACCTGCTCAACGACTGCATTTTAAGATAAATAAAATATAAATAAATCGTTTAGCGTGTCTGACGTAAGCCTGAAAGACATTAAAACTCAAATTCCAGGAATAGTGAAAATCCAGTCTGAAATGGATTACTGTTTTTTAATTTGTTTAATGATCAAGGAACACGCTCGCTAACCATTGCATTTTAAATAAAACTTTAATCATCGTATTGTGCTGGAACGCAAGCCCATCGAAGTGTTTTTGACTGCTAGGTTACTGGTGGAATTATAGAAGAATTACGATGGAGCAGGTCTTTAGAATTTCCACAAGCTTGTGGCCTACAAAAGACTGGAATCATTCGTTCCGTTCACATTGTGCAAAAGCCATAAAGATATTCAAACGATAAAACCATATTCCTGTTTGTTTTAATATAATAACAGTATTAATCTGCCCGAGCAATGGTAAATAGGCTTGTTAATACCAGAACGTACTACAAAGTAGCCTACTATATTCACCATGTTCGCGACGATAATTTGTGGTGAAACCTAATGGGCAATACAAATAACATAAAATAAATTTAATACAAAAAATATAATCATTAAAAATATTAATGAATGTTTTTTTTTTTTTTTTGGATACGCTGAAAAATAACAGTTCTTTGTACAAAAGCCTGGTATAAATCGTGTAGATTTAGATGAGTCTATGCATAAATGATCACGTGATGATGTTTCTCGTTTAAGTTATAATAAACTGCCGAAAATTATCTAAGGCAGCACAGTAAAATAACATAGAGCATAACAATATGAACATTTCAATGAAGGGTGTGGAAGTACTTAGTACCCCCATGATGTCTGCAAGTAGTAGATTTATATTTCAAACTAGGCCTATTTAGCACCTCTGAACAACCTTCTCAGAAAGCTGATGAGGGTAAGGACGTGCATCTTTTCCATACTTTGCAGCAATGCTCCCATAGAAGGGATCCCTTTTTTTCTACGACGACCAAGCGAGAACAAAGAATAAGAAAACCGTTGTGAAGTGTCTTCACCAGAAAAATAACAGTACATTATATTATATATTGTGGATCGTTATAGGCTATGTTTTATGAGTTATATTAAATTGATATTACAGATTTTAAAATCAGTATCATTATAGTCGCTCTTCGTCAGATGCCACGAGTAAGTCCGCTTCTGTAATGAGGAAAGCATGGTATGACAAACATCAGATAACCGAAACACTATGTATTCGTTGCGAAAAATTCTTAAAGGAATAATCGATTTATGAAGAAGTTAATGTCGACCCTTATTGATTACTTCCAGAGCAATTCAGCAATGTCGCAATATGTATAATGATGACAATTTATACGCTATGTCAATTAAATATACCGGTGATGTCTGAGGCGCAAGTGAAAATCTTCTGGCAGGCCATTTTGGGTGGGATTTTTTAAGAGCCGCATGCCACATTGCAATGAATAGCCTTGAATGGAATATATATGAGTAATAAAACTGACTAATGTGTTGAAGTTCGGATGTAATTAAAACTAGGCATCGAATGTAAGGTGAAGTATAATGAAATTTCATTTGTAATATGTTTTTATTATATTTAATACACAGGCTATACATTTGTTAACTAATGACACCACTAGAATAAACAAATAAGTAATATAATTAAGAACGTATGCAGACTGAAAGGTAACAATTTGAAAGTAATTCCCAAAGTTTTTTCCCAAAGTTTCAATGGTCACTTAAAATAAGTACTGTCCAAAAACAGAATAACCAGTGTATTTTGTTCCCTTAAAATAGAGCGCTTTTTGGACTTTAAATTGGAACCGCGCGAGCGGTACTGGAGAATCAGTAAAAATTAATAACTTGACGTCTTTTTCAGTAATGAAGATTAGCAGCTGTTTAAACCTGAAGAACTTGAGACATAATCCATCTTTAATTGTTTCCTAATCCTTAAAGCGTGGGTATTGTCAAGTAAGCTCATTAATCAAAGTTTCACATAAGTTTCAAAGAATATCCTTTCTAATACTCCCTGCATAGAAAAGTCAAAGAAGCAGAAATACGTTATACTGTACATTCAGTCGTCAACTCTTAGGCAACTACATTCTTTGCTAAGAGATAAAAGGTGAAGAATAGAGCAAAGAAAATAGATCGGATCACTTTATAAAGATTCACGGGATAAGCGTACAAATGTTCCCTACGTGCTCTGCTGACGTGTTTACTTTATACAGAGTTGGTTAAAACTGCCCTGAGTATTATCTCAAATTTCCACGCATCAGACGTGTCCAGTGATAGTAGGGATTACTGTTAATGGATAGCATTAGTTGTGCCCTGTAGAGTTTATATTAACACGACTGTATGATAATTATACCACGGGGCTTATGAACAAGCCAAAGCAGCTGTACTCGTTTGTAGATATCACACATGTAATGCATAGATAATTGTTTCGTTTAAATTTCTACAGTTCAAAATACCTTCAGGTTGTGTGATATTACATTTCAATTTTATTAAGACAAAGTTACTTTTAATGAAATACATGGGTTCTAAAGAACATTGCTGAGCCAAAGAAAACCCCATCTTTTGAGTTAAGGGAGCATTCACATCGAAGTAGCGTGCCACTTGCGACGTGCTACCTTGATGCTCGCTGCACGTTACTAATTTTAAATCCCAAATAAACAAGTTCGAGTCATCACATCGAAGTAGCGTGGCAATAATGAATCTCGCAGAGTGCGACATTCATTTCTTCAGATAGATCTGAACTTATTTCATGCGACGCTACTCGGGATGACGCATGCGTACAGTTGCCTTTTCAGCTGTTTTCTAATTGTTAAGAAAATTCAACACATATTCGCTTGTGTAGCGGTAGATTATGGCAAAAATGTCATGAAAACTGCTGGAAAGAGAGCTATTTAACATACAATTTGTACATGCGTAGAATAGACGATGTGGTAATCGAAACTAGTATGAAAAAAGCCTGGATTAAAATTGCTGAAACTATATCCTCTTTAGGTAAATTACATTACTTTAAATGGGTTTCTCAATAGTTCAAGTGAGAATATATAATATACGTTAAACTGCAGATCGCATTCGCTACTTCGGTATGAATGCAAAACTGTGAACCATGCAGCTCGATGTGCAGCCTGCATCCAAGTAGTGTGATTCGCATGCTATACTACTTCGGCGTGAATGCTCACTTAGTTTTGTTTACGATTTACTTCAGTACACGACGAGGGTGCGACGCTTTCAAATAAATTGCATAAATTCAGTTATATATGAAGACATGGACTTGGTTGGCAGCTACTATAGCTACTAACTACTAAGTGCTTGAATGTTTTTTCTAGTAACTGAACAGTAAACACAGTGCGTTGTATTACAGATACAGTAATATAATATAGATGTTTAAACATTATCAAAGCCCGGGCGGCTTGGGTCGCTTAAACCCTAAAAGGGAGAGGTAAAACTATGAAAAAGAAAGAAAGAAAGACACATCAAAGGTGAAGAGATTATCAATGCCAATAGCAGCTGCAATAAATAGCTGCGACCCGCTGCAGCATAATACAAACACTGCTAATACATTCATATGTCTGACGCCCTCATAAAACATGCAAAATTAAAACCAAACAACATGTTGAGTCTGTGTAATTAATAATCAAAGTTAATGGTTTGGAAACCACTAATTACATAACATCCCTCTGAGTTTTCAACAAATGAAAGCCAATTACAATTACGGTACAACGCGGGTATGTAGGGTATTTGTATTTCATTACCAGTAAATGTAATAAATGTAAGCTTACAGAAAATACATCCATATCACACAAAATAATACTCACTTGTTAGCTTAACCAATAAAATTGAAATTATTACTAATTGAAGTAGCGAAACTGACTGCAGACTCTAACCTTCTTCAATGTTACATCCTCTATCCCATTTCTCCACATAGGAACCAGTAAAGAGCCATACTTTTAACGAGTGCAACAAGAAGTGGCAAAACAGCAAGAACGGATCTGCAACTATAGCCTGAACATTCTGAGAAATAAATCTGAAATTAAAAAAAAAAAATGACATCTGTCTTATGTCATACGAGTAATGTGCTAGTGTGAGACAGGCATACTGGATTTGTATACTTCAGATTTCTTTCTTAGAGTGGTCAGATTTTAGGAACATATTTTCCCGTTAGCATACGATAGAATAGAACGTAAGCAATTGGCCCTAGTTATATTATGACATTGTTTTAAATAGGTTCCATTCGTGGACGGGACAAGTTACGTAGGTGGGGGTTTTCCTCAACTGTAAGAAGAATGTCGGATAACTTTAGGCCCTTGTGGTCCCCAGGTATCATCTGGCCGTCATTACAATCTTCATCTCATCCTCGCCTTGTTCAGAGTGAGTGTGTGAGTGAATGATGTGTCTCGTCATTATGCACGTTTGTGGCTAGGAGGTGGCCCCGGCATTAGACTGATTACTCATCCGGGGAAGCCCTTCATGTCCTTGTCTGGCCAAAAAAGTATGTATGTGATCGAATAGATAATGTCTGTAAGGTCCGGCCGCTTAAACTTCCCTATAAGGGAGAGGAAAACTAAGGAAAAGAAGAATATGGTACAAGTGTAATTTACATTTAGAACAAATCACTTCCAACAAATCAGGATCTTAATGATCGACATTGACAAGTCGCAGGATGTAAAGGGATAAGGCCATGATTTGTATGATTTACTTCCGATGACTGTTACTGGACGGTAGCGTTCTTTGAGTTCATCCAATATGCGAATCGTACTTAAAAAGAAATCAGTACATCTATCTCCTTTTAAAATCATAAGATTAATGTACCAGTGCGAGTTTTTTTTATCACAGTAAGTTCAGTTCATCAATGCCGTACGGACAAGAAGGTTTTCGCAACGTGCATTATCATAACTATTTAATAGAAAATTATTCATATCAGTATGAGTTGCGGATATAGATGGCGGTGCAAATTCTGAACGCTCTTATCAATCCATACGAACAAATTTATTTATGGCAAACTTGTGAAAATGTTAGTGATAGGTCTAATTCCCAAGAAATTTCAATCCGAACCAGAAACATTGAATCGGAGCTGCTGCCAGCAAACTCTCGAATGCAGTATGAGAAGGAATATATTGCATATACTGGTCCATGGTATGCGGTATTTCTCTTGTGAAACCATGTTGGCTAATATTTGTTATTATAATAATTATGATGAAGTATTTTGTGAAAAACTCTGGTAAGAAACAATGCTCCCTTATAGAATATTTGTTGTTTTATGGCCAAGTATTTTCTTCCAAATCCTGTTAAGGTTGGTAATGATTTGAACTGCCAGCTGGATTTTAATACGCCGCTAAGGTACTATTTTTCGGCGTGTTAATCCGATAAACACCTGTTTTAGAGAGCGTGTACTAAAAGGATTAACTGTACAGCCTATTTCAATACTGGAGCATTAAGCTGACAATTATACATTTCCGATAATGACATACGGTACCATACGCTTATTTTCCAATATCCACCAAACCATCCAACAGCCTTTTATGTTAGAAATTCAGTATATTGTATATACCACATATATTATGTCTACATGTGGATTTTTTCTTTGTTAAGTAGATGAACTGTAGATTTCATAAATTAAGAACTCTTGATTTTGTTGGCCCTAGATATTACCAGTAACATAATAAAGAGGCGGTGGTCATTATGATGACCAGGCTTCGAAAGTTTGTACAGGGATTGAACACTCAAGTTTAGTGTACCCAGCATGGTGTCACTGTGCACGGAAAGTCACTCCACAGCATAAGCAGTGCGCGCCTCGATTGCGTCTACTGCAGTCTACACGAAGATGATAAAAGGACACATTAACATTCATAAACTTCACTGGTACCTTTTATGTTTAATTTATTTGATCATGCCTTCGTTATAAAATAATATGGAAAATGTTCTCCTTTTATTTCTACGTGATTATGTTACTCAGGACAATTAGGAATACCACTGGGCAAAGAATGCTGGTGTCCATGTTTCTGTCTGCGTACTCCCTTGCAGGGAGTGAGAGGAGGAAAGGAAAAGTAAGTACAATCTTTGACAGAATGTCATGTTCCGTTTTTTTAGAAATACTTGCAATATTGGCCTATCTTTTATTCCTAAAGTGGAGCTACTGATTCCAAATATTAAGTATACCAATATTTGTCAAGTGCTGTCCGCAGCAGGACATAGTGACAACTCACCAGTTTATAGGCGATTGATATTTCGTGCTGAGTGTACTGCCCAATGCGATGACATCAATATGGAGGAAGATAGTTCGTAAATACAACAGCAGCAGAGATATTTGTCCTGAGTTATACCTGAGCGCATTCTTGTTGTCATCGCTTGTTGTCTTCGCGTGATACATTCCCCCACTTCTTCCTAAAACATTCTAGAACATGCTTAGTAAATCAACCGTTCCTTGTATGAAAATTCAAAGTTTAATGTGAGATTCTAAAGTCATAAAACGTTGGCTGGCTTTACCACTCCTATTAAGTACAAAGTATTCTGTATCATAGAAATGCTTTTGCTTCCATTTCAGACACGGGTTTTACGCCAAGTTGTATTCTATAACTAATTCGTTTACCTTTATGTCATTTATCTTTTTATCTTATAACTTCACAGAAAGAGTTAATCTTGTATATTTTACTCTATTGGCTGTAACGACTTCTATTATTAAGTTAGTGTTAATGTTGCGTTTCATCATTGAAATTAAAGGTTTATAGAATGAAAGACTTGTAACCTAACATCAAAGTTCTTCCTTTCAACTACACTTAATGAACTTCCCTTTGAAGTTGGATTTATTGCGAAGAAAGTAGAAAGTAACTTAATTCTACACGTACAGCAAGTTACCGAACACACAGCAGGCAGTGAGTTGAAGCCCACGAGTATAGTTCTGTAATTTATCACAGTCTTTTCAATGATATGTTATTACACAAATTAAATAGCGTACTGTTGGGTGCTGCAGAATAGTGAGAACACAACCAGTGTAATTAATAACACAAGTTGCTAACACTGCCATGTTTAGATAAGAGAGACAGTTCTGTTCAAACACAGCTCACGGCAGTAAAACAATACAAACTGTTACTTCACCTCCAACAGTTTAAACTTGTTTAGTGTTGAAGTGCTTAGACTGCATTCACCTCATTTCACTAGTTTAAACTTCAAACACTCTAGATTTGCTTATTTATATTCGTTGTTCTAACAATAACTAAATGAACAACGAGAAAAAGAACTCTGATAAAGTCCTCATACTGTAACAGAATAATTTTAGGTATTTATGTGTTTCGTTTTGAATTTTAAATTGTAACAACTCGCATTACCTAAATGTGTAAACACAGACATAAACAAAACAGTGCAGTACAAGAGCCTCTGTCAACGACAGAATACCACTTCCATAGTCATGATTCCGCTGTAGAGCGCAAAGTGTTTAGCAGAGAAGTCAATCACACTAGATACAGCAATAAATGTTAATGAAAGATCTGTGAAGTGAAGCAACTTAAATGCAATAAGGAAAATGACATTTATTGATCACAAGGTAAATATATATATATATATATATATATTAAATCTGTAATTAAATATCAAATTTAATTATAATTTTACTGTCTGGGTGTTCAGAATGCATTTTTGTTATTTTCTTCATGGAATCTTATAAAATTGTATAGATAAGAAACAAATCTCGGTGGGTCCTTGTGTAATTTGTGGTTTACAAATTACGGGCAGTTTTATCCAGGGATGCTCCCATTTCCCCTGTCCTATAGCCTTTCATCCCTCCATTACTCCATTCATCACAATATGATAATTTGGTTGCAATAAAGGAATTATTTATTCTTTCTTTCTTTCTTTCTTTCTTTCTTTATCGTAGTTTCACCTCTCCCTTTTAGGATTTAAGCGACCCAAGCCGCCCGGGCCTTACAGGGCCGCGACCTGTCGGGAGAGGGATTACCTTTGGATCACATACATACTTTTTTGACCAGACAAGGACATGGAGGGCCTCCCCGGATGAGTGATCAGCCCAATGCCGGGGCCACCTCCGAGACAACACGAACACATAGGACGAGACACACCATTCACACGCACGCACACACACTCCAAACAAGGCGAGGATGGGATGAAGATGATAATGACGGCCAGATGATATCTGGGGACCACAAGGGCCTAAAGTTACCCGACATTTGTCTCAAAGGTGAGGAAAACCCCCAGAAAAAACCCCACCTAGGTAACTTGTCCCGACCAGGAATCGAACCCGGGCCCGCTGCGTGAGAGGATTGAACGCATCCCCTGAGCCACAGCGGTGGACTAAAGGAATTATTATAGATGCAAAACATAATTTTTAATGGCAGCGCTAAATAAAGCTAATTCGAAAAACATACAAATAGGCCTACATACAAAGACAGAAGAAATCCAATTTGTAATAAAATCAGGTAAACTAATATAACACAAGTATCAGATGGAGTTAAAATTCCATAATTAAGTAACCATTGAGTTTTAGAACACGGTTTCTTGAGAAAGTTTGATAATCATATGAGAAGAAATAAGTGGGATAACTAGAATGCTAAAATAATCAGTAAAAAAGTCAGTTTATTTTCTAGAAGGAATTTTAAGAATTTGAACTTTTTGGAATTTCCCCATCGGTTATAGGCTAAAATCAAGAACTTTTCCAAATTTCAAGTTTCTAGATCAGCTGGAAGTGAGTAAACATCAATGTTAATAAGTGGGTGATCTAGACTGTCAGTAGAATGAATGACGTCACAGCTATCCAGCCAGTTTTTCCAGGCTTACGGGAACGCTAGAAACAGCAAATTTTGCACGCTTATGGCTGTTGTATGTCCCAATACATCTGCCAAATTTTACTTTCCTATCTGTCCTATAAGTGTATCAAAAATTACATAATGTGAGGAAAATATACAAAATTTACTTACAATAAAATCGAACTCAACCTAAAGTATAATCGTCTGAGATACGATAACAAGTAAAAGAACCAAACTTGTATATAACTCAAAATCCGTCACAGTTGGTGCATTCTTATTTCTTATGCAATATGATTTTTATACTACTTACCGTTTAGCTACTAGAACGGGCCATTCAGATAGAAAAAACCTCTTTAGGCAGGCCTACAGGCTGAGGTAGATTTCGAAGTGCTTTTGGTTTAATTTATTGTCGCTGCGCAGCACTCTTCTTCTTTACTATCCTTGATAGTAGCATTAAATAGTCAGCTATTGTGAACTGACCGAAACGTTAATAGTTGCTTATTTAGCGCTATTAAACAATGATTAAAAACGCACTCCCATTGGTGAAGAAAACATGAACGACTCAGCAATCATATTCTTAAAAGAAAAGACGTAGATTGAGAATCAATCTGATAGTCACATGATGAGTGGATAAATAAAATATAGTCATAATTATTGTTCAATTAAAATATTTAAAAAATAGTAATGAAAAATAAATGTTAAAGAGGAAGAACCTACATTCATTTGTTTTGATAAAAAGAAAACGATATATTATTCTAGGAGGCCGTGCGCAAGATCAGCTATGAATAAAATTAGCAAAGCCACTAAACAAGACAAAATTATTGATATTAAAATAATTCTTAAAGAGAGCCATGGCTGTGACAACTCTATCAAACTCAAGGTATCAACATTAACTGAACCGTAGTCCCAATGTTCTTTGAGGACAACACTCTTTTTTCATTGAGCCGTAACTTTCATATTGAACTCCTTTTTACTGAGAATTATTTTATCACAGCAATATCAATTCACCATTGCACCATATGAAATGCACCATATGAAATATAAATAAATCTGAAATCTTTTTTATAAAAAGAGAGTTGTTTATTATGTTTTAAATTTATATTATATTTTATTATTTATTTTTAATTTTGCCATGCACTATTGTTCTAAAGGTGTGAAACTATTATTTTTAATATTTCAACCTCTATTACATTGGTAATTTTATCCTTAGTCGGTCCTCACACATTCCTTTCGGCAGGCCTTCAGGCTGAGGTATATTATTACGTGTTATTGTTTTTCAAACATTCAAATCTCGCCTTATATGAGACCTATCGAGAAACTAGTTATTGATTTGTAGAGTACTCATCAAGAGCTTTTCAACGATACTCCACAAGACGTGGTTTTAAAAAAATAGAATTTCCATCCCCCACCCCCACCCCCACCCTTACCCCCAAAACCCCCGAATCGTTTGGTGTCACTGAGAACTCAATAGGGAGTACTCTAATTTATTCAGAAGTTTCCCTCTATACTTTTTAGGGGAAGAGATATAATTTTTCAAAATTTCAACCCCCTCCCTCGACCCCCCTTGGGCTAATTTTGCTCATTAACGAACTTGTCCGAACTATTGGGCTTAGAAATAACATAATAAAATTTGGTTCAAATATCTTCAAAATTACGGCCGCTAGCATGTAAAGATATATATATATATATATATACACACAAAAAATTGAACGGGCGGTGGTTTCTTACTTAGGGATGCATGAAACGTAAAGATGTGAAATAATTTTTCGAAAGTCATGACATGGTATCAATTGCAATAGGTAGATTTTTCTTCGTAATCTACCTAAAATATGCAGTAAAAATCATAGGACATTGTTCTTCTAAGGCTTATGTAGATGATTTTTCTTCTCTTTCGCTATATTACGTACTAGTGAAAAAGTGAAATAGTAAAAATGAGGCCCATCTGAACCCTACTTAAGAGTACAGAACACTAAAGTAGTTTGGATTAACCTGCTTAGTCAAACAGGAATCTAGTTCTGCTTAAAGGGAGGAATTTTCGGACCATAACGCCTGGTGAAGGTGTTTAGACCACACGCACTACACGAATGTCAGAGAAGTTGTTGCATTGGCAAGGAGCTAAAGTACAATATTGTTAACCCTAGCAAGAGGGGCTGTTTTTATTACCCTTTCTCGACGGAGAGATGCCCTAAGACCATATATCAAATATAACTCAATACAGAAAGTACCTTACCCCCCAAATTCCGCGGCAATGTTATTTGATATAAAAAATGTGCTCCTAATAAGTTTATAATCGCTCTATTCTGAAGTAATTTTAATGGTTGCAACTCCGTTCTATGAAAAAGACCACAGATAAATATCATGTAAGCTATGCGAGTCTGGATTGATATTTTTAGGAAGGTGCATAATTAGGGCTAAGAAATTGATGACCTAAAATGCCTGAAAAACATTCGCTATTGCTGGAGTTAAATAATATTGTAATTTAGCTCCTTGCCCATGCGACAACTTCTCTGACATCCGTGTAGTGCGTGTAGTCTAAACACCTTCACCAGGCGTTATAATCCGAAAAATCTTCTCTTCCAGCGTAACTAGATTGCTGTTTGACTAAGCAGGTTAATCCAAACTGCTTTAGTGTTCTGTACTCTTAAGAGGGTTCAGATGAACCTCAGATTTCCTATCTTACTTCCACGCTTGTACGTCATATAGTGAAAATATAGTGAATTTTAAATTATTTAAATTGAAATGAATTGATTTTCAGAGAATTCTTCCTTCTTCTTCTTCTTCTTCTTCTTCTTCTTCTTCTTCTTCTCTTCCAGGATAATCCTCATATCGAGGTTTTCCCTGCGACCATACAATCATTTTCGTCTATCAATTCTCCTTCTCCATCTATTCCTAACATTTCAAAGAAATGTTTTAGTATTTAATAGGTCTATAAGCACCTCGTGTGCATAAGTAAACTCCGTGGCGCTACAACCCTGAAGGGACTAGGCCTACCATCCGACCGCTGCGTCAATTCCCGTAGGCAGATGGCAGGATTGGGGGCATGTGGTCAGCATGCCGACACCCACGGCCGTTAATGGTAGTTTCCGTGACCGGAGCCGCTACTTCTGCGTTATATGTAAGCGAAAAGCGACTGAGTAACAAAATTAGTGTGGCGACGAAAGAAGTTAAGCAGGAAATCCGAGAAGAGATCAAGTATATGAAGAAGGAAGTGGAAGAACTGAGGAGCAGGATACAAAGATTAGAGAAGAAAAATCGAGAATTCAATTTAGTTTTCACGGGGATAGAAGAGAGAAAAGGAATCACGCCCAGAATGGAGATTACGGAAATTTTAGAGAAAAAACTGGAGACTGAACTACAGGGCTGGGAAATTATCGAGGCCTATCGGATTGGTAATAGGAAGGGCAAACGATTGATAGTCGCGCGATTTGCCACGAAACAGGTCGTTCACATGACATTGAAGATGGCACCTAAATTAAGGGGGACGAATATTTACATCAATAAAGACCTATCAGAACAGGAAAGATGCGTCAGGAGACAGCTAGTACAACAAATGAAAGAATTAAGAAAATCTGGAAAAAAGGTTATCATCCGGAACCTGGAATTATACGTGGATGGAGTCAAGCTCGAAGACAAAAGCGGATTAAGTGACAGCAAACAGGAAAAGCGTCAGCAGATTTGTGAAGAAGGGACAGCAGCCAGCCTGCGCGTGGACGGGTCGGAAGAAAATGACTCCAGAGCCGTGACGTCGCTTCGTAGGGGAAAAATAGCTCGACCATCCCAGGTGATGACGCAGACACAAACAGATGACGTAGGAGCGAAGATAACACGAATGAACGTGAGAACAGCTGAGGATCCATGGACGAAGTTTGATACGGCGAGTGCGGGAGAAGAAAATGCAGACAAAGCAACAGGCATTGGAATGAGAACCAGACGACGTTTGCAGTCTTTTAACTTGGTTACTAATCGACAATAAGCAGGGAGATCAACAAAAGCAGTCAAAATTATCACAAAGAAATAATTATTTTAGCCTACGTCCTGTTTCAATAATGGGGAATGATCAGTGTATAACATTCAGTGCAATTAAAGCAGTGCGAACACAGCCCGGAAAATTAAATTAAAAGCGCTAGCTAATGCCAATATCGTGTGTAATGTAAGGTAACTCGATTCAGTGCGCTATGCTTAAAGACTCGGAGTATTGACTAAAAGGCTAATTTTCAAATATGTTAAGGTTTATTTAGAAAACCAGTTCATTGTTTTTGCATCCCATAAAAATGCAGATTATTTATTTAGTGATTTTTATGGCTTAGGCAAGAGTAACAAGAATATAAATGATGTGAACAGAAAAAAGACATACGAACTTAGCTTTAAGGAAAGCACAGATGAAACTTACGCCATTTATTTTATTTTGATTTTTTTTTTTTTTTATCTTAAAAAGAATTTCTGAAGTCTCCTTATGGAATCCAGTTATATTGTTTAGTAGCCTTTTATGCTTTCACACACACTTCCACGAAAAATGTGTAAATTGTGTTTTAAGATTGTCTACCGGTAAAACGACAAACGTCGAATCCGGTAGCCTAACTCTTTTGTAATTTTTCTTAACAGCTGAATGGACACTGAACTAAAAGAAGAGAGAATGTAAGCGAAAAATAATGATACAACCAGTCAAAGAACAGAACAGGAGACGGAAGTGTAAGTAGCCAAGAGATGGAGTCTATGAATGAGAAACTCGTCATTATGATACATGGCAGCCATTATATAAAGATGCGGCATTGAGGGAAAATATATTAACATTAGTTCCCCAAGAAATTAACTACAGTAGTAAATACCGCCCACATAATATTCTGTTAACTTTTATATGTCTGCATACGCTTGTACGATTTCAATTTTTAATGGCCTACACATGTTTAATAGAAACATGAAAGTATTTTCGTCTGCTGCAGCCATTTTATCAGCTGTTCACGTTCTCGTTTGTGATTGGTTGTTATCTACTTTTAAGTTTTCATTGCGAATGCTCAATGCCGTGCTAAAGTTTGCGTTTAAGTTTACGTTCTTACGTTTACGGTTAAGTTTCTATCTGAATGGCCCATAAGCCTCCAAAGGTCTACTCAGACCTTAAAGTTGTGTCCGCCATTTTGTATGTTTTTCGGGGATATGAAATTAAAAATCGTATAGTTATGGAATATTACCATCGGTTGCAAGTTATAAGCTATAAGTATGGGAAATTTCACATTTCTTACTCAACTGGAAGTGGACAAACAATTAATTCAAGGAGTGAGCAAGCCATGCGCCTTTGTAGTACATTGATTTGTTATTTTTAACCCGTTAATTGTGCGTTATTCCGGTACCCATCAACAGATTTGATCTAAAATCATTAGCTTTCGTCCCATAGACACTATAAATGTTTATATTAGGTACTAACATAAAAATCTGATAAAGCGTATTCGATTTATCGCGCGTACAGACAGCCGGACAGACATTTTTCCGTCCACCATGCAATCTTAGAAAGAACCATTCAAGCACTTAATAAATATTGTATTTTGATTACAGTAAGAAGGTTTCACTAACTTTTCCATCCAGAGGTTGATTTATATACTGTCATAATTCATTGAAAAACAACTATGCTACAATGTAATTTTTGAATGAATAACTTTAGTTAACAACATTGTTGTTATATTTAGATATACTTAGAATACGAGTAATTTTTTGTCCCAGTACCTAAGTACTCTGCACTGCTTGTTTTCCGTAATTATTATTTCCTTAAGAAAACTCCATTTCTTCTCTCTCGCTGGGATTCTTCATTAAATTGTTCTTTTATAACGGACAACACCAGGCATACTGCAGTCATGCAATTCAGCCTGGAAAGCTGTAAAAAGTTTTCTCTAACTGAAGATTGTGTGTGTGTTCAACTCCATAGAATTTATCCATCCTTTTCACTTTCACGTGCATATAAGAATGAAATGGCCGTATTCTCCGCAAGAGAAGCAAGAAATAAACTTCCGTTTTCTCTCTATTTGCGTACCATTTTCGGAAACTTGACAGGTAAAGGACATTCAGAAGTAGCTACAATACCTACACGTATTCAAACCAGATAGTAGTCGTGAAAAAGAATGATCTCGTATTGGATGGATAGTGAAGTATAGAAGTTACGTTATAGTTTCAAATATATCAATAGTGGTTATACAAACTTTCATTGTGCCCATTTATAGAAATTAAAAAAAATAGAGGTATAAAGACTTGTTCATTAAACAGTAGAGTCCCGCTATTCCGAACCAATTGGGACCGAACACCGTTCGGTTTAGCGGGAATTCGGAATAGGCGGATCATGAATAATATAAATGCATTGACTTGTTAAGGCGTAAATTAAGTGCCAGCTTTCATTCCAATTTGGTTTCAGGCGTTTTCATCGAGCTTAGGCTCTATGTATATCTCGATTTAACTCCTTTGTATAACATTAAACGTACTTTTTTCACGAACGTCTTTTTAATTTCTCCTGTTTTTAAGTTTAAAAAATCGGTATTTTTTCTGAACTCTGTTCGGAATAGGTGGAATTTTGGAATAGCGGGGTTCGGAATAGCGGGGTTCGGAATAGCGGGACTGTACTGTATGTTAAATCAGTACACCAGTAACTTATGACGTAATCTTAATTATTTATTTTTCATTTTCTTACAGTATGTTGAACAATCGGTTCCAATGTTTAAAGTTCTATTATAAATCCGTTGCGCTACATCCCTTGAGAGATTAGGTCTACCATCCTACCGCTGCGTCATCTACCATAATGATAGTTTCCGTGACAGAAGCCGCTACTTCTCATTCAAGCGTTTCCTCTGTTTGTATCACGAAGCTGATCACACCCCGTTCCAGATCTCCCCACCTCAGAAAAATCCCAAGAGGTTCCGGGGATCGAACCTGGGCCTGCGGATTCTTAGCCAGCGATACTAAACACGAGACCACGCAGGCGCCCTAGTTCTAGCCTATTATTACTTGTTTTATTTATTTATTTACATATGTACTTATTTACTTGTTTATTCTGGGGCCTTCTTAAACAATGGCCGACAGTTCTACCAGTCAGACAAGAACACCCACAAATTTTTATCACACCAGATTATTTGTTTCAAACTGTGAGTCTGCTAACGAAAAGAAAGTTACCGATGTGAGTACCACTCTGAGTTGAATCGAGGATATATAAATTTACTCTTGTTAAAGAGCCATTCTTTTTCTCGGGGTGTATGCAGGTTCTTGACCGTGCTTCATCGCCATAATTCTAAGATTAGGATCTATCCTTTCCAAAACAAAATAAAAAGACTTCTTCTTTTAAGAATGAAACTTAGCCATCCAGTAAATAATAAGCATGACTCTAGCTTTAATTCTGGTGATTATATAATACTTTAACCCTGGCATATTAGTTATCTATTCAGCCATTAATGCTTTACAATCTAATCCCATAAGACGTGATTTCACATCTTTGAAAGGAGACTGCTTATAATAAAAGCTGTCCTTTTTAATAACATGGCAAAGTTTTGAATAGAAACACACGCCACATTTTAATAACAAGCGAGTCGTGAATTATTCATCTCTCAATTGGGGCTTAACAAAAGCACATTGATATGCTGGTGTGGGTCCAAATCTCGACATTTTATACAACATTGAGCTTCATGAATATTAACATTAGTAGAGTGGCTGCTCGGATCCCACAAAATGGATCACAAACAAGACGCTTCCGGATTAAATTACAAATGAGCGTTAGATTCCATAGCATGTTAGACTCTCAGAGGAGTGTATGCTTTGAAATAGAATGTCACAAAAGTTAGAATAGAAAAGATGACACTAAAAGACGCATCTTATTATAAAAGTTAATCCCCTATGCCGATAACTAAATGGATAATCTCTTGGTCTTTGACTCATGTTCGACAAGTGATTGGTTCAAATCTCGGGCCAGTCAATATGAGGGAACGTTTTCTCGTTTTTTTTTCACCTTCAAAAGGAAAATTACATGTTAAAGTTTACCTAATACCTATTGAAATACTGCCATTTGAATGCTTACGAAGTCTCCATAAGCTCTCCTAAGTTTGGTAATTACTTTTAAATCGTAGGAAGGAGGAGCTAAAACCTAGATAATCCTTTATGAATGCAGTCTTAAAAATAAAGGTAAAACACCCTACAGAAAAGCTAACAAACTGTTTCTTCTAAATAGTCTATAATAATAATAATAATAATAATAATAATAATAATAATAATTATTATTATTATTATTATTATTATTATTATTATTATTATTATTACTTAGCCATTAAATACAATAGGCCTATAGTAAAATAGGCTATGTCGATGTAATAAGTTACATAATTACATAAATATACACGTACATTGAACACTAGATATAGTGCACGTAGGTGATTTATCAAAAAAATTATATCAATAAAACCAATTTCAAAACCTTCGTCAATAGTACACAAAGCCTTAAGAGTTAACCATTCGTGCAACATCCTTTTAAAACGTAACAAACTTATATTCCTAGCTTTAGTAGGTAAAAGATTAAAAAGCTGAATACCAAAGCTCTGTCAACTATTCAAAGCTTTCGACGTACGGCAATACATTGCATTGAGAGCTCCATTGGATCTCGTACTATAGGAGTGAACATCAGACCTTAGAGAATACGTATTTTGTCTTTCTTTAATGTATACAAGGCAAGTATAGATACAGATACCTGGAAAAGATAAAATGTTGTTTTCAATAAACAGAAGCTAAAACCTAGATAATCCTTTATCCATGCAGTCATAAAAATAATGGTAAAACACCCTACAGAAATGCTGGAATATGGTATGCATCGTCAAAGGGAGTAACATGAAATGGAAATATAATGTAGGCTACTGCATAGAAAGAAATTTTCCAATCCAGTATAGACTATTTGGACATTCCTTCTCTTCAAAATCGTTATATATCTCCAACCAAAATGAAGATTTTTTTCGATTCATACTTCACTGATGCAGTTTTGGCTCTAAGAATGGTACGAGTATAATGACAACGTAAGTAATACATACATGAAAATTTACTTTGAAATTTGTATTTGCTTCGGACTTCACTTTCATGTCCCTTTTAATAAACAATAGTCATAATTTTATTTCTTCCTTCCACTGGCCACCTTGGTTTCCTATCCTATTCCATAGTCCACGAAGTCTCATCTGAAAGCCTTACCCTATCTGCTTTTCTGTCGTCCATTTCTTTTCAGCTTATTACAAGATCCCAGAATAATTTTGTCTGCACTCACCTAGATTGATCGCAAGCATCACATTCCCATTCCAGTGCACTAAAATTTCAGTCTATTGATTCTTGAGACGGAATCAAACGATATAGTAAGAATACACAAACTGTTTATACATATGTTTTATATCTATTTTTTAAACAACTTTCACTCATTTCTATTATCAATACTATTATTTATTAACGTGTCTTTACTTATTTTTGTTAGTAATAGTAGAATTCGGCTGTGGTTACTTTCATAAACTGCTATAGTGCAATAGAACTTGTTAAAACTTACTTACTTACTTAATGGCAATAGACAATTCCTAAGTAAGCTGAAGGAATATTATCTATTTGATGGGACCCGGAGGTTCATTGCCGCGCTTATCTGCGTCCGCCATTCAACATATTCTGTGCTGACTTCATCCAACCATCCTTCGCAACCCTACTTCCCTTAAATCTATCCTAATATTGTCCTCCCACCTACGTCTAGGTCTTCCAAGTGGTCTTTTCCCTTCGGGTCTCCCAGTCAATATCGATGTCTTTCCTCCCTCATGAGCGCAACATGTCCTGCCCATTTCATCCTCTATGCTTTAATTACCCTTATTATATCCGGTGATAAGTACAGATTATGAAGCTCGTCGTTATGCAGTTTTCTCCAGTCCCTATTTTCATCTTTCTTAGACATTTGTCAATAACTTTAATCCTAAATCCAAGACATAATTGCAAAAAACTTAAAACAAGTTTTTCATATGTATACATAAACAATTAAAATAAAATTCGTAGCAACTTAAAATATCCAAAAATACTTCACGCAACTTTTATACGGCCATAAATATACTACCGGTATTCGTGAAGTTCCATAAGGTTATTCGAATCAACTATAAATCTTGCTCATATTTACAAGAAGTGATGGACGACAACATTCTAGAAACTGCGTTACTGTATGAAAATATTCATATCTTATTTATTTAATTATTTTAAAATTATTAGTTATTTATTATGTACAAGTATTTCTTGATAAACTTCATCACCGCTTCCTACAGTATACGCTATATTATAATACATGGTATTGTAGGTAGAACTGGATTCGCCTGAGTTCATTTTCAGCTTCGTGTAAGTGGGCTCGCCCAAGTGCTCTTGTTTTCTCTTGGTTGAATGGGTCTGCTTTGCTTTTAGTGTTAGAGAATCTACCGACACTATCACATAGTTCTGCCATTACTTTTTTGCTAAATTGTTTTCCATACAAACGTTCCACACCAAACCTTAAATTCAAAATACTGTGTAGAAAATAGTCAGGATATAATTTTCAGAGAGACAGAACGACTAGTTAAAACATCGTAAAAATATCAGGATGATATATATGTACGTTTATTTCTACTTCATACCCTCACTTATCCTCTTGCCACCCCCACATTTCACGTTTTGAGCTCTTTGCATATGTTAGGCCTATATAGCTTTTTTAAAAGTTAAAACATTTGGGGTATACTGTCAAAACCTTTACTCATTATAAGACACACCTGAAATAAGGATTGAAAATGGCTTAATATGCTGAAATGCATCTCTCAATATAACAACACAATAAAATAGATCTATGTTATAAGGACCCTAATTCTCAAGCACCGTCAATAAGTTCTTCTAAATTTGTTGGCAGTGTTGCATTCTAAAATCTTTGCATTTCCCGTTACAAATCTATTTGTAAGATTTATGATAAACCCTTATTTTATAAGAAAAATCCACCAGCTCCAAATCCTGTTAGTAAATTAACCAGTCTTACTGTTCTTTAGTATATAGGCCTAATTTGATTAATAAGATAGAATTGCATTACACGAAAATTGAAATACTGCTATTTCTGTAATAAAAAAATTAGAAAATTACGGCAGTCAATAATAACTGTAGTGTATTATTATACAAATTTCATTTAATTTAACTATTTATTTTTAAACCTTTTTTCATAAATCACGTCTCATTCATTTTCATTTTCTTTTTTCTGCTCATAGTCTCTTTAGTGGAACTGCTCCTAAGAACGAGAAATCTTCCTCATTCGGGTGTATTTCGCATTATTATTTTATAATATATTTTTCCTATTATACTGTTTATTTATGTATTTATTTATTTTAAAATCACAATGTTATACATGGATAAATGCATGGATAATATATAAGGTCCTGAAACCCCGAAAGAGCAGGAGTTCGTGCTCGTGGGCAGTTCCATGCTTATGTTTACATGTTTACCTTATTGAAATATAATCTTAACCTAAAATCACCTTAAAACTAAATAGACAAAATGTTGCGAAATAGTACTAGGGGAAAAGACAAAAGCTGACTCAATTGATATAAAAAATAATTATAATAATGAAAAGTAAATTATCATAATAGTAGTAGGTACCAAAAGATAAACCTGTTTTAAAGGAGATTAAAATCTAAGTTAGGCTATATGATTTTTTTTTAGATTTAAAGACTCCATAACTTCATTTGTCTAAAACTGGATCTAATGTGATTTTAGAATTATACAGACGAGGACCAAAACTAGAGCTATGTGATAGACCAGCAGAAGTGAAACGTTTGGGTTGTACTAATGTACTAGTTTTATTCCGTCTAGTGCTGTGTTCATGTGGAACATCTAGGAATTTTGTCTAATTTTTATGGTAGAATTTTAACAAGGAGTATCTATAGATTTTATCAATGCTAAATACATTCAAATTGGAATAGATTAGTTCAGTTGGGTGATCCAGCAATTTTTTTAAACATATTTTGATTATTCATATTATTAAAGCGTAACATTAAAATAAGTATTAAATAGTTTAATCTATTTTTGTATCCGTAATAGAAAATGTTGTAAATTGTGAACTTGTTATGAATCTCACATCTCAATACTAAATACTAAAATTAAAAAGAACAAATTTGAAACTAACACTTAGGCTTATCTGTAGGAAGAAAGTGAAACCAGAAGATCTTTCCACCAAAATGGGGTGATGTTTGAATAATATGGAGACAGTTATAGGAGCATCCGGTATGTCAAATACATGAATAGAACAGAGTCAAGCATATTGTAGGGTTTCCACATTCCCGTAATTTCATAAGAGTCTGAGCTCGAAAGCCGCATAACACTCCATCTTCGTACGAAATCACGTTCTAAGAAATGTTAAGTACTATACTTTTTTACTGGGATGTAAACCCTTACAGCAACATTTCAAGAATCGTTGGCAACGCTGATGGGCTAATTTCTCAAGCTCGAGAACTTGGGATGTGTTTTGAGAATGCGTCAGTTAAGTATGTATCATGTTATATTGAAGATATCCATAGGCTACTGCGAAAAGCCGATGTGTTACAAGTAAACCGACAATGACTAGCATTTCTAACATTAGAATAATTTATATTGAATTACGCGTATATCGCTTCAGGAAACGAGCGAGAGAGAGAGAGAGAGAGAGAGAGAGAGAGAGAAGATAGAGGAGAGAGAGAGGAGAGAAGATAGAGGAGAGAGAGAGAGAAGATAGAGGAGAGAGAGAGAGAGAGAGAGAGAGAGAGAGAGAGAGAGAGAGAGAGAGAGAGAGAGAGAGGGATCCTCTTACTGGAAATTTAAAAAAAAAGCAATATTATATCTTTTAAATCAACGGGTATTATTTGCCAAATTTGCATTTTTAACTTACAACTACTGATACACGGCTCTTAAAACATAGAACCACCTCTTTTTTTTATGAAAAGTGAATCTTTTGAGGAAGTTGTCAAAGCACGATTAAATACTATCTTTAGACATTTATTACCGAACGAATAAGTGCTTTGGGATTTTTTCGATCACAACGGCAGGATTAAATGTTTCAACTCAACGGATTCCCCTTTCACTTGCATTGAATATTCAGTTTTATTTTTCCCACTGAACAATTACCAGAATGGGAGTTCAAATTAGTCAATAGACTGAAAGCTGAATGAATGTTTTGTTTTCCAACAATGAGGAGTGAATGATGTGTCACATTTGTTTTTCCTCAACGGGTAGATTCAAATATCTGGGTCTCTTGTTTTCATTCCCTGCCAAGCCAATGCCATTAACTCAAGCATAAAACATCAGGGGAACAATTGCCCGTTATTGTTTATTCACAGTATGCAGCAATGGTCTTCAACCCGCGGCCCGGCGGCCTAGGCTTAATTTTGGCAGCCCGTAAACAAATACTAATTTGAACTACAATGCCAATATCGACAATTTAGTAAAAAAGAAACAGTGTCAGGTCGCACAGTAATTCAAGAATGTTACTGTGCTTGGTGTTATTAATTAACATTGCAAAGTGGAAGACAAAATATAAAACACATAGTCTATATGCGTAATGTTAAATAATCCCTACAGTTATTGTAATATAATTAATAGGTTTGTGTTACGTAAGTATCATGTTATTAATAATAACAATCAATAAATCAATGCGGCCCACTAGTCTTTCACCGAAAACAAAATGGCCCTTTAGCTAAACAAAGGTTGAAGACCACTACTATACAACGTAATTTTTTTTTTTTAACTGTGTTATTCACGGAAGGTATTTTAAATCAGAAATTATATGAATATCGATTTTTAATTGTACAAAATTACATGATGATGATGGTCCTACAGGATCGCGAACGACCCCTGGAAATCCCTTAAAGGGATATTCACGGCGGATTTCTTTCCGGGGTGCGCCAGTCTCCTACGTAACACTTAAATCTAGGGATAACACAAACACCCAGGGATATCGAACCCGGGCCACCAGAGTGGAAGTCGGCGTGCTACCGACTCGCCCACAGAGGCGAACATAAAAGTACATACGGTACCATAAGGGAAAAGTACATACGGTACTATAAGGGTGCACTAAAGTAGTAAGTTTCGTCGATCCGCACCCCCTTTAGCTCTGTTAGATTAGATAGACGTGAATGAGCAGGGCTAGGATTTATAGAGAAGTTACTAAAATATATCCTGGCTACATTAGAAGAAAGAAAATGCGAGCTTATGCCTGTTTTTCCGAAGAAGATGTAAGGATATCAACCTTTAGAATCCTGCGAAGATGGAAAAATCTGAAATAGAAAACCATATACGGCATCCATAAACTATATTTTGGGTGCAGAACAGTTTAATGGTCGGCATACATATGTTTCAGACAGTGGGATTGTCCGCTCTAAAACCGGCATTGAAGTAAACAAGTAAGTCTGTCTTACTCTGGCGCATTATTCGTATCTAAGTGAGAGCAAGACAGATTTACTTGTTTACTTAGGGCCGGTTCTAGACCGGAAAACACCAACCCATCCAACTTTCTAACACATTTGCGCGCCAACTATATGGAAAAGATTGCCAGAGGGCAAAAATATAGATCAAATGCATGCCTATGTTTTGAGAAAATTACAAATGAATTCTAATAGTAGTAGGTTCTAAAATTAAAGTTCCTTGTATTCACAGTTCGTTCTTAGTTTCCTGTAACCAGTAAATAATAATAATAATAATAATAATAATAATAATAAAAACAAGTGTCATAGTACTCTCGGAACCAAATAATTTATTTCTTTTGGACAATTTCAAGATGATAACATTTGAAAAGTGAATATTTGAAATCAATCTTTTGAAATGTATAACATTAGTTCGTTTTCCTTAAATATGTAAAACATATTGAATGTGGAAATACGGGAAAATATGGACAGTAAAATGTGTCCTCTTCACTGCAAACATTAGACTGCGATTGATAACTAAACTTTAAAATTTCAATGGTAAAGTAACAATGTAAAAATATTTACTTAGCCTACAAATAAACCTTAGCTCTGTAGATGAACTAATTCCTATAACATAGGTCCCCGAAGCACAGGAACTATCGTGAAAAATAGTACAATTATGGACTCGGCTGCTGTTTAAATAAACTATAAAACGTTGTATGCGGATATTTCATTACTTTCCTGCGAGCAAACATGAAAAACACTCAAGCTGTGATGTTCGGCTGGAGGCATGGAAAGCAGCTATTGCAGAGGATGGTCGAATGTGCTGGGCGTTAAACATAGATCTCTTGTGGAACTGAGTTTCCTGATATTTGATAATCCTGCATTCATTTCTAATCTCGCTCCATCAGACTAACATTTTTGGTAAACTTATAGATGCACTAAGGGCCGTCAATTCACCTCCAACGAAGAAGCGATTAATGCACGGCTTGCTGCTCAGTCAAATACATTTTCTCTTCTACAGGGAGGCCATTTTATGCGGAAACCTTTTAACAGCGTTGCCCCTGCTCACACTTTCCCCGCTGTTGTGCTTGCACCGGCGGGGACCGTGTTCCGTTACTACCGGCAAATCACTTTAGAAAAAATACAAAATAGAATAACTCAACCAATTTATTATCCAAATAGGCCTACATGTAGAGGCTTATTACTCACCATTTATTTGAGATACTGTTGAAAATGACATTTACGAGAAAATCTCCGAACGTGCCTTCTATGGTTATTTCTCAATAAGTAACATTCCACCAAATAAATTCGCTGTTCAACCGTATACATTTTCGATTATTGTCTTATGTAACACACGACAACAATAGACAAGCGTCTCACTACAACACACCGAAGCAACTAACCGCTTGTATGCTTTGTACAACTGCGATGCAATGCGATGCTAGCGCGGCAATGCGGCAGTGATGCGAGGTTTCCTCATAAAATGAACTCACTGTAGCATCCATAAGTTAATGAAACGAAAGAATAACTCTATTCAAAAGCACAGGAACTATCGTGGAAAATAGTACAATTAAGGACTCTGCTGCTGTTTAAATAAACTATAAAAAAATTGTATGCGGTCATGACTTTCCTTCGTAATAAGCCACAATACACAGTAAAAACCTTCTATTTAATTTTCTGAGGCACAGACCTGTAAGTTATAGGCTTATTATTGTCGTAAGGCAATGTCAAACATATCTATTTCGTAACATTCCTAAGTTTTCGCTTATGCCGCCATATGTAGAATGGGAAGCAATTTCTAAGTTCCCCCAGCTCATTTACTTCTACTTCGTGCTTGGAATTAGTAAAATACTGTCCTTATTAAACTTGAAGGTTGATATTTATTACGAAGCGGAAGTTAAGGAAATGACGCAGCGCCACGAGCGGCAGCAAGATAATAACAAACTCTCAGGAAATGCAAAACTTCGAGAACCGTTTGACTATATAAACTCTGACGGGTATGTCAATAAAATATCTTCAAAATTGAATTCAGCAAGATGCTTTTTTTTAGGCAGACTTAGAGGGAACTGATGTAGGTTCGTTCTTCTGCAATATTGGTTATTTTCAAGTCAGCTTGTCACTACTGTTTAAAACTGCCATAAGAACCTGCGTCAGATGGGGTAAGCTAAGCATCAAGGAAAGAAATAGTGTCACATGGCGTGAGACAAACCACATACTTTGAATATACAAGTTATTGGTTATTTTAACTTGGGAAAATAATATTATGCTTTATTTTATGCCAATATCTCACACATACAGTTAGAATACAGAGTGAAGGATGTATTTGTATGCAGATTTTAACAGCGTATTCCTTCGGTAGAAACAAAAAAATTATATGTCCCAAGTCACTACTTTTATCATAAAAAGAATTTGTCCCTAAACTTTAACGGTGCTGTACTCCGCACTGTTGTAATAATTTATCACATGAACAGAGAAAATTATGAAAAACAATTTGACCCTTTGCTGGTTTTCAATAAACTTGGCGGTATCCGTGTAAATTAAATAGTAAGATCATTAGCCTACATGGATTACATACCCCGCAAAATAAGGCATCATCGAAGCAAGGGGTCTTAAAACCGCAGTTAGTTTTAATACGTGTGACAGAGGTCATTGCCACCCGTAATGTTACTGGGCAGTGCGCTGTTGGCTTCTGCGGAACTTGTCAATCTAATTATCTTAGTAGCCATTAATGTAATACGAGTATTTACAAAAGAAAAAAAGTGTTATATTTATCTTAATGTTATTTGATTATGCACCTGTTATATTCTTTTCATTTGTATAGGGTAAAATTATTGTTAGTAATTATATCTACAGTATAACATGATATAAATAATTAATTTTTACTATCTCTGTATAGGTATCCGACTATTTTCTTTCATTTAGGCCTTTTAACTTCATACAATCAAATAACCTACTCCACGCAATTAGAATCTAACTGCAGTAAAGGTAATAACCAGAGTCAACTTCACCGATGAAATTCAGTATGTTTGTGTGTGTTTATGTGTGCTCCTATTGGCCTAAACATAGAGTAACATTATTTGCTTTGACTCTAAAATAAACAGAAAGTTGCACTGAATTGCTCTAAAAATCCTATAGAGTATCCAACAGAATTGTTATTTCCTAAATTTAATGTTGTTATGATAATAGAACAGATTTATTAGCTCACACTTCTAAAATACATTCACATATACCGAAACGTACACGTATCCGATTCACATAGCTAAAATACAAGAGAAATAAACCCTTGTCTTTAATAGAACCAAAATACTTAATCTCTTCTGGCTCTTAAAATAGCAATTATTATGGTCCAAGACTATAAAACTCCAGGAATAGTAAATATGAACAGCAAAAAATTCTATAAGTATATCAAAAATCGTATTTAATGGTTAAAATTTACTTCACTCTGTAACTAGTAGATATTTGAAGTACCATTTTCTTTAGTTATACCACAGGATTTCAAATTTGTTCTTCCCACTTTGCATTTTTCTTCTTTGTATAACTTTTATTTTACATATTGGATTTAAGTTACTTATATTTTGTTTTATGTAGGCTATTTGTAATTAATTGAGTAATCTATCTACATTAATAAAAGGAAGTGTGCGTCTTTCCTTCTGTCTGTCTGTCCGCGATGCCCAGCGAAATCTACTCAACGCAGAGATCTGAATTTTTAAACATAGGTGGACTGAAGGGTCGGAAAATGCACCTCGAAGCCGGAATTTTAATTTTCACTTTCGTTCGTGAGTTATGAGTGAAAAACGGGCAGAAAACATGCATTTTTGCGTTTTCGAAGCATCAGTTTTCAGTAATACCAATGTCAAATCAATTACAGTTAGCTTTGGCTATTTTTGTCATACGCGATCGCTTGATTTTGTAAGTCCATCCTGGACGATTCATTTGTTTAGAATGTCAAGACCCGCAGACATATGAAATTTTCAACCTACGCGGAAGAGGGATAGGCCTAATCAACATAGACCTAAATTTGGTCAAACATTGTTCGATTTGAACGAAACTCGCTATACAGGGGTTTTCTGGGCCAAGGAACTCGAATCTGAGGTCGCTTTTGCCAGGCGACGCTACCTAATCGTGGAATGCACTCCACGTGATTTAGGTGTTAATAAATATAATGACTTAACTATTATGTTCTTAATTTTTAATTTTTAAATAATTATCGCAGGCGAAGCCGCGGGCACATGCTAGTGTGTAATATAAATAACTGAACTGAACCCGAACACGAATACTTGCTCATCCGGGTAATCATTTTCTGTATTTCTCTTGTGTTTCATGCAATAAAAAATAATAATAATTTGATTTTAAAAAATAACACTGCACATGAGAATGAAGCTACTATACAATAATATACCTACTGTGATAGACTTTTCGCAAATGTTAAAGGCATAGGCGTATGAGTAATAGCCAATCAGAGGAGCTGCCACTATTACACCACTAACAACAATATTACGTTCCTTTTGTAAACGTCACTGCAATTTAATAAAATTTGTGACATAGTCATGCAGCCTACATATCAAAGTTTAACACCTTATTAACTGAATTCACATATTAATATAAACATTCAAGTGAAATCATACGTTCTCATCAATACGAAAAATTTCAGAAATTTTTTTCCTATGATTGATAACGTAACACGGAAATAAAATCCTCACAATTCAACATTAATCAGTCCTCTATTAACTTAACAATTCTTCTTTTATGCAATTTTTTGTGGTGCCGAATTTATACGTCAGTAGCAGTAAAAATATTAGTGATAATTTTTAACCGTTCTGTATGAAACCACTCTATACAAAAGCAGGGAACCAGAAACATTTCGGTGAAAAATATGTTTTTGATTTCTTCAACACCCTTTAATTCCATTCCTAGCTTCCATCATGCTCGCCATTAACTACTTTTTTTCCCTTTAATGACATCCCATTATAGTCTAGGACAAAAGAAGAAGTTGAAGTCAGAAAACTTTGAACATTTATGACATAGGAAGGTTTAAGTGGCTCGATAGTCCTTAATATGAATAGGTAATGAATGGAATCTCACTTGAGCTGTTCTGAGTACATTAGGATAGACTACACCGCAGTCTATGACACTGCGCCCTTAGTATCAACTTGATTAACCTATGTGGCAACAGAAGGGCTGATAGCAATCTCAAAACGCTGGACAGCTCCTTGACATTTGAATCGCAAGCAATGAGTGTGTGGTATTGGAAAAGCAATCAAGGTGATGCGCGGTGGTGGGCTTAGCCACTACACCACCAGCTCTGTAGTTCCTGCTCGCACATTAAAAAGACCAGCAGCTGCCGGCATTTCCGCTTCGCTTAATGGACGCTACAACTATTCTAACCTTACAGCACAATTGCATGGATAATGTTGTAACAGAGATAGGCCGTGCGCGTGTGTAGCTATATTCCAGCATAAATGTTGCTAATTGCTAAAAGAGCATTCCATTTTCGGAGCCTCCAGTTCTCGTCATTTCTACCATTCTCACTAACTACTTGTTCACCCAGATTCTGTAGGCTGCTACAGACTGCACAACCCGGTGGAGTGAACCACAAACATGCAAGCATCAACACCATCCTATAATATGGCCGTACAAACATTGTTATCTCCTAGCTTAGTCTCTGGCACTTCCCAAGCAGAAGAACTACCCTAGGTTTAAGATGGGGAGGTACAATATTTAAGGTCTTCAAATTCAATTCTTTAAACGATTCTATCTTCCAGGTATATTAAGTTAGGTTAGATTAAATTTATATTAGATTAGATTAGACGATTTACTGCCTAACATAATATTGTATAACGAAGTCAGATATAATAAATTATCTAAAATCACTTGCAATTTCATTAACATTGTAAATAACAATCTCAAATCGCTCATCAATCTCATGGAGTTTCATTTTAACGAAATACCTATATGGTCCATATCTGAGATTTCTAGTTGATTGTGGTTATTGTTGAATATTTTTGGCACAAAGTGAAAATTATTTTGAGTTTGTTTTTTTTTTATATAATGTCCCCCTATGCTCAGTATGTACATACATTATATCATTAAAAAAACCAAATTAGACAGCTCAGTAGGAAGATGAAAATAATTGAAATTATTTTGAGTTGTTAATTACAAGGATCAGGTCTCAAATCATTGCATTGACGAGTGCTATAACAGGCCTGAATATTAGAATTCATATTGAAAGTATGTAAGTCTTTTTGACAAAACATAAACATTGAAGAACATAGAAAAGAAGAATGAGAATATACAAAGCTTTAAATAGAGGCCTACAATTAATCACTTAATCACTATAATTACTTACGCCTATATATAAATTTATAGTATATGCTGTATTCATACCATGATTCGGATGTAGGCCTATCAAAATAAAAAGATAAAAGCCACTGTTTTATTTTGACCGCTGTTCACTATAACTGATGCAACACTGACCTAAACGTTTACTTTTGGCATGGAGAAAAATGACAAACATTGGCACAAAATGAACACAATACAATTTATTAAGCTATATTGAAGGAAAATGACCTCAGAATAATTTCGTAGGCAAAAATCTATTATGAACTTATTGATAAACTTTTTTTTAACTGAAAGTCGCAACTAAGTTCTTCGTAATGTGGATTAGCCCTTTCTTGTGTCAGTAGAGTAGTTTAAAAAAAGTATAACAAAGCTCATATTAAGTTACATCACTACAAAATTGACAGAATTCAAGTCAATATTTACTGCACTATTTTAATACATTATAGTGTACATTTTATTTTCTACCATACTCTATTGTTTCGCATAGTTGTATTATAGGCCTACATTTAATTTAATAGTTTAATATATAATTACAAATACATCTTTAAATATGTTTCCTTTATTTATTAACTTTAAAAATCATCAATAAAACGACATCTCTTAATGTTTCTCACATTATACTAAAATCTCTCAGGACCTACACCACATTATTGCATAGGTTTGGTACTGTGCATTGTAAATTTTATCGTCTGTGTTATACTTATCTTACTGCAAATAAATCATGAATGAATATAGCATCGTCTAGAGTACTCTTATTATTAAGCTAATATTTAAACAAACATCAACCAATAAAACGTGATGTAACTTACTATTTTCTCCAATCTATGTCATAATGATAGAGCATTTTTCCAAACCATTCAATTTATAAAATGAACCCACTTAAATGGAAAAATGTAACAAGTACTCTGCTGTAATAGCTAGGAATATATTTACTATGTTCAAGTAAATATTCGATTTCCCTAAGGACACAGTGTCAATTATATTGACTTTCCAGGGCACGTATCCAGAAGACATATTTCCTATGAGCTGAAGCGTGAATCTAGTTTACAGAAGGGAACGTTCTATTCCACAAGACAAATACCAGGCGTACAGTACACGAACGAAAGAGTGAGCTAATTAAATGTTTCTGCTCAGCCATCAATCTTCTTCCACACAAAATTGTCATCTCCATCTTCAAGAAAAATGCCTTGCAGGCATTTATTCCAGGATTTTTCCTCTGAGCCCACAGATAAGCGATTCATTTTATTCACATGTAAGAGATGACAACCAAGATGAAAAAAGTAACATAAAAGAGATCTTATAAAATTCAGGAAATACATCTGTGTCAGGAAATACATCTGTATAGGTTATATAACTTCAGCTAATAAATGTAACAAATTTTCGCAATTAAGATTATGCTCTTCTAATACTTTATTTTTCATTCATTACTGCTTTCTTTCTTTCTTTCTTTCTTTCTTTCTTTCTTTCTTTCAGTATCCATATTTCTATACATCTGTGTCTCTTTCTCTTTCTCTTTCTCTGTCAATCGCTCTTCCTTTATCTCTCTCATAAGTATTGTAATTTGTCATATATATATAGTCTATATACACACTTTATGTATATATATACATAAAGCGTAGTATATATTAATATATATTGCACATGTTAATTCAACGTTTTCATTATATTCCTTAAAAAATTTATTTAAATTAAAAAGTAGACGTCTGTTTCGTGCAAACAGACGCAATCTCGCATAATGAGAAATACAACAATAATGACAGCAGTAATACATAAGTTAACTGAAAACATACATGAAATAATTCGCTGTAAGTATTACATATTTTTATTCTCACAAATACGTCCTGAAAAAATTGGAGAAATTACCTTGACGCAATGTATACGAAGGCCACAGTCCGCGCAAAAAAAATAATGATAACCTAGGACTTCGTAAATAATACTTTCTAGTAGGCCTACAATTAAATATTAATATTTTTTTTATATAAAAGGGTATTATATAGGGCTATTTTGAAAATTCTATGACGTGTTGTTTTTAAAAGTTCACTGGAATACTCGATCGATATGTTTTCTTTATGATTTACAGCGATATTAATTCTTTACAATGCGTCAGTTAATTTAAAATTAATATTAACAGCTCCTTAAAAAATTAAAAAAAAAATACTTAGGCTACATAAACTGATAGCTATTTTGTTAATATTGTTGGAAATGAGAGTGAGACATAACAAGCGCACAGATCATTGTTAATCAATCGTTAATAGTCAGAGTTTAGAAAATGAGAAACTTTTTTTTAAATTTAAATTCTAAAACTCGGGAAAGTAAGAAAATAAACCTAGATGTATGTTTCTGTTTTGTCTACCTGTAAATCCTTCCCATGAAGCAGGACACAATTTCGAAATCATCTCTTCCCATAGCAGCTTCTTTATAATAACTAAGGTTAAGTTAATTAAAGTTAATTAACAACTAAGTTAATTCTTCACTTTTTATATAAAGTAACCAGTTTCTATAATTTTGTGTTAATATAACACTGTCTTCTTCAGGTATACTCCCAGATGCTATTTACTTCAACGAAAAGATTATATTATTTATGTAACTCCAGGAAATCTGACACGAAAATTGTTAAACACTTCACGCAGAATATCCCTTGAAATTTTCCTGGTGGAAAGATGCACCAAAACAAGAAGGCATGCAAAAAGTGTTTTGCCTCTTTTCACTATTAAGTGAAGGAACGGAAGGAGAAAATTTAAATGACAACAAGGTACGCTATAGCTGGAAGATCCTCCTTATTAGAGAGTACAGCCTGTGCATTTAGACGAGAGCACTTGCATGCGCCGCAGAGATAAGGGCGGGCGGGGTGTGTTGCTAGTATGAATCACGTGATGACTGATTCCACTGCGCATTGTGTTTACAGTGCTCTCGTCTAAATGCACGGACTATACAGTTATGCCTGAATGCGTTACACAGTACACTATGCACAACGCAAAGTATATCCAGGCCAATTCTGATTTGGAACATTTGAAGAAAATGGCAGCTGATTTTTTCTGGGTGGTCTTGTTATAGCACATTAGATATATTATTAAATTTCGAAGTAGGTCTAAAAAAGCTGTGTAAAAAGCGTAAATGTATTGGATCATGGTGACAACGAGGGAATAAGATATTCACCAAATTGTCACGTCACTATATTCATAAACTCAATAGCTCTTTGTTCAAGTGACAAAATTGTTATATGTCGCAAAATATCCTTTTTTTCACTCCCGCATATAATGTCTGAAATTTGGATACCGAGGGCAGACAAAAACAAAAAATGCTTATGGTATCCTATGCGATACAAATCAAACATGGCATTATTGTAACTTACCATAATGTTTACTACAAGATTTGTGCCCACTAATACTCAAGCCCAAGTTAGTTACAAATCTATAAGTAAGAAAAAGAACATTTTCAGTAGATTCAGTAGATTGTAGATTGTAGATGCAGTTTTGTGTTCAGTTTGTTTACACCATTACCGAAAGCACTTTGGAAATTAGAGCCACGCTTTCTGGCACCCCGCAGGGAATTCTATATGTATGAGGATCATTTATATTCTACAACTTAACATCACTTTTCTTCCATTTTAAAATTGAATGTCTGCAAATTATAATCCTTCTCTGCAAACTCTTAACCTAACAAACGATCTCAAATTTAAGTATTGTCTATGATGAACATTAAGGCTACTCCAATGTCTTGTATCACAATGATAAAATGTAATCCTGTTTAATGTTCTAGGCAAAATATTTATTAAAAAATCCTGAGCAAAAATTTCATTTTTCAGTTTTTAAAACAACATAATATAATGCTTGAAAGATCATTATTGAATGCCATATTCAATAATATTAAGTGTCTCGGACTCTTACACAATGGCAAATGAAGATGGTAAGATTTCGATAGAGGCTGAGTCGCTCTCAGGCCCTTAGTACCTCCGGAAGGATTCGGCAATTTTGATAATCTTAACGACATCATTGGGGATCGAACTCATGACCTAATGATTTATAGATCAGAACATCAATTGCGCGTAATTTCTCACTCAATTCAATATTATTGCAGTAATATCAGTAATTATACCTAAATAACTATCTTCTTCGTCTTTGGATAGCAGCTATGTACTAGATAGGCCCAGTCAAACTGAACATTTTCACTCTTTTTTATTTTTCGCCGTAGGCTTTGAAATTTGGTTTTACTTGTGGAAAAGATGAATTTATAATGAATAAAATTGATTGTTTATATGATTTTAAAGTATCGTAAGCTATAACTTATAACCAATTGAACAAAATTATTTTAAATTACCGAGCGTCGAAATTACTTTTCTAAATTCACGAAAAATTATTGAAAATGATAATTTGGTTAAGGGATCGAAAAGTTTTTCCTTTAAGCCTTATTCCTGTGCCACTGGGAGATTTCCAGTTTGGTGGTTGAATTATAGCGATATGAAATTTAATCTTCCTGAATTTTCCAAACTTAATTATTAAATTCAGCAGAAGTTATGCGATATATTCTAAAATAAACTTTTTCTCTTGTAATATGGAAATGATTAATACAGAAAGTTGAAATGCGTCATTTATGTTTAATGCTTTATACCGTATTAAAATCATTTATGCTGTATTAAAATTATGCACTTTCGTAAAAAAATGGATAAAAGAAAATAGTTTTTAAGTGTTGTGATATTTTGGGTATATTTTGTTCACAATTGATCACAGCGACTTCGGTAAACTTGGCTACCTTTTTCAGAGAAGAATTTTAATATTTGTTTAAGCAATCATCAAGTGAAATAACCAGCGGGCTTTTAAGCTTAGAATTTCATTAGGTGAGCTGATATCCATGAATAACAATCATAACGAGAAGAAAAGCAATCCTCACATCCAAACAATAGTATATTAATCTTACATCTCTGTTGCTACACAATATTGCGACTAAAATTCTTAAGAGTAAAGAATTAAGTAAATCTGGCACCGAACCCTGAACATTTCACTCCACATAGCCTACTTGCATCTCCCGCCTGTGCTATGGAGTGCTCTTTGATTCTGGCTTTTAATTAGGTCTTCATATACACTCATTATTGCCTGCTTTATCATGGTCTATTAATTTTCAATTATGTCTATTAGCCTACATTATTTTAATAATATTCCCTATACTGCTATATCAGCGACGTTCGCATGTACAAAATATTTTAAAATGTGTTTTCGCTACCCATTTAGCATACAGTATCTAAACCAAACTACCCTACTTTTATCTTGTTTCCAACATATAAGTAATGAAGATAGAGAATTAGGTTTATACACACTCATATTTTGTATGAACTTAATGAAAAAAAGTTTAAACGTTAACCCTTGCAGTGATAGGCCTACGATATTTTATTCAGGGGGTCAGAACACCCACATTTTATCATGTAACATGTGCAAGATAGCTCAAAAGTAAACGTCTGGTGTGGATTGAAGTGTATTATATCATTTATCAGGCCGTTATATTAGAGAACATTGTCACAAATTGACGTTAGAGCTGTATGTACGTAGGCGTATGTCTGAAACCAAAATTCTGGCTTCAACAAGAGAATGACCCACCCGCTGGATATTCGGAGTAATTTCCAGAACGTTGAATAAGGGGTGGTGGAACCATGAATTGAATTTCGTGTTCTCCTGAAGTCATGCCTTTAGATCTGGGTTTGTTCTAGAGCTAAACTAAATATAAACTACAGAATCTACAGCGCAGGACCACCAAAGAATTCCCGGATTGGTATCAACAGTCCAAACAGTCCTGATATTAAAATATTGAAATAATGGAAACAGATTATACCGAAGAGGCTCGTATGGAACTGTTATGGCTTCTATGAACTTAAATGCGTCGTAGAACTTACGCGTGTAATTAAAATATTCTCATCTTCATTGCTTTGGTACTTATTCATTCATTTATACTGGCGAAGTTAAGACAATAAGGCCTTCTCTTCCACTCGAACATTCAATAGTACAGAATTTAGAAAATAATAAAATAGCCTTATACATTGCTTTAATCGCAAATTTTGAAAAAGAACTAGAAGCAAAACACTAACTGTGGAAATTCTGACCACTAAACAAAAATTAGGCTATTCTCATAACAAGATAATAAAAATATGATTTTAATTTAACAATTAAAAACAATTAAAGTAAATTTCAATTACACAAAAAATAATAAAGCAACCCTGGGCAATTTTGTGCATAATTTTAATTAAAGACTAATAAAGTAATGTTGTGGGAATTGGATCACATTTCGACAGTATCTGATATGACGGGGTAAGCAATTCCAAAAGAGAGGAAGAATAAAGGAAGAATATAAGTCGGGGAACAAGCAGTAAGTTTTGGTTATGAGTTCCTGAAGTCATCGAAACGAGATCGTAAATAAGCAGGAGAAGTTAATAATATATTGGGAAGGAAAATAAGATAACGAATAAATTATTCTTCGTTGTCTGAGGGGTATCCACTACAAGAATATTATAGGAGAAAAATTCCTCCGGCACTGGGACTTGAACCCAGGACCTTTGGCTATTCGCGCCAATGCTCTACCAACTGAGCTAAGCCGACAATAACAGTGGGAGCCCGGTCACAAAAATCACTACTTAGTGTGCCTCACAGTACTGCATATGACATAACTTGTCTGTCTGTGAGGTAGACCATTAGGGCAATTAGTCATAGGAGAGAGGTTCTATCTGGTGCTGTGAATTGAGCTCCGGCTTAGCTCAGTTGGTAGAGCATTGGCGCGAATAGCCAAAGGTCCTGGGTTCAAGTCCCAGTGCCGGAGGAATTTTTCTCCTATAATATTCTCATGTAGTGTCCAACAGAGACAATAATCTGTGGTTCATGATTGCTTATATATCTATCCACTACAAGTTATTGGGAACAATATAAAAATAGTACATTTCGGCGTAGAACCTGGCAACGATCATAGCCATTTTAATTCCTGCTAACATGGCCCTTTTGTATGCAAAACTGGTTCTTCCTTGCAAACTAAATAAAAAGTCATCTCGTTTTATTTTTCGCTCAGTATGCACTTCTAATCTCGTTATGTCATTAAGCTTTCATACTCCAGTGGTTCGATTTCTATTGTGACACAATCCAGTGGATCGGGTTATCTATATAATGCAAACATTTGATAGAAGAGAACTCTTTTTTATTGTTGGCAATATCCACTTTAACTAGTTCATTCGCCTTCATACAAATGACGTCACGTCGGATTTTCACGGCTAGATTACGTGCTCAACTACCCGAATAACGCGCTTCGCTTTCCTCTGTTGTTTCTTTGTAAATGAATTCTGCCTCAATCCGTTTTTACTTTAATCTCTGACATCAAAACCAAACGAAAAGTAATATAATGAAAGGTAACCTTGACATATATTTGACGTCATGTCTTTATAATCTATTTAACTTTCTTCATTATTAAAAAAGGCGTTTTTGAAGCCATATGTCAAAAAAAGTTGGGAAGTGCTGTTAATCTCAAAAGTGGAAGGAAACTTTTGACCTTATATCCTATGTCAGATATAGGACAATTTAAATTCTCTGTCAGTTTACACAACTATCCTCTTGCTCTAAAGTTCAACTAATTATACGAGGCGTGTTTTTAAAGTAAGTAACGGTTAAATACAGGTATTTTGCCGCTGCAGCGTTGCAGTCGCGATTTTGAGCACCATTAATTAGGAAGCCAGACGCAGTTAGGCAGTCAGCAAACATTCATAGCCAAATGTGTGAGGTATATGGGAAACAATAATGAGTGATGGAATGGTGAGGAAGTGGGTTAGACAGTTTAATAAAGGCCGTGAAAATGTGCATGATGAGCCGCGGAGCGGCCGACCGTCTGGTCACGGATGATCTGGAGCAAGCTATGGAAGAAAACATGTTTCTTCATCTGAAGAAATTTCTTGGTGGAAAACATTCCAACGAAGATGATATGAAACAAGAAGTGCAGATTTGGCTTTCATCACAGGCGGAATCATTATTTGACGAAATCATACAAAAACTGGTTTCCCGTTACGACAAATGGCTGAATAACGGCGGTGACTATGTGGGGAAGTAGTGTAAGGTGTAAGGTAATGAATGGTAATAAAGTACCGTGTTTGGAAAATAATATTGTTATTAAAAAACTTGAACTTACTTTAAAAACACGCCTCGTAAGAGAAGACATTGGGGAATAATAATGAAAGTAGCAATTCAATAGTTCTGGTTTAAGGAATTTAAGACTCCATAAAAATTTTGAAACCTACCCTCTATGGACAGTAACTGAAACAACATTATTGATCTAATTTCTTATATTGTTAGCAATAATGAATTTCATCTTTTTCAGCGAGAGATAATATAAGTTACAAATGTCTTTTTTGTTTGTTAAACTTTATCTCTGGCAATTTCCGAATGGAGGAAACAACATTTATAAATAAATAAAGTATTATTTTGTTTTCAATGTCCTTTTTCCTGGGCAATACCTGCTTAATTTCCTGGCCCGTAGTTTTGAATTCGACGAGGCTGCAAAGTTTTCAAATTAACAGATTACGTTCTTTTGAGAAACATCCTTGGTGACTGATTATTATAAATACACAGAATCAGTTATTATTAGACTTTGGATTTTAGGTAAAAACTTATTTTAATCTTTAAGTGATATATGGACGAAAACTTGTATATGCATGTTTCATAAGTGACTATGCCTAAAACTGACACTTTTATAGGACCTAAAACAGCCTATTTTTACGTTACAGCCTAATATGGCCTTTTTTCCTTGTTTTTCCTATAAAGTTCAAAATAAGTTATGTTTTGTTGTAAATTCTAGCATTTATTTTCAGTTCGTACTACATTTTTAGCTCGGAATGTGCAGTACATGACACATATGTGACATGGTTAAATAGTAAGGAATGTTTCGTCTTCAGTAGAAAAATTCCTTGGGATTCCCAAGAAAATGTAGTGTTTTTCTCCCGACTCCCACATCCAGTTAAATAAATAAATAAATAAATAAAACTTAGTTCTCTGCATTACTGAGGGATACAAGGGGTTGAATATGCTAGCGTGCGTAGCTTCTGGGCGCAGGGATTAGATTTTCACTGTTATGGTAGTAATGTAGGCCCTAGTAATAGGTCTATATAATTCTGTGTACCATAGGCCTATATCTGTGTTTTATCATGATCATTAATTAATTGGCGACTTCAATAAATATAATATTCTGCATTGCAGATGAGATATTTCAGAAAATTAGCAACTTAACGATTTTATAAGAGACCATTTTACGATTTTTAGAACCTATTTTCCAATTTTTGGTGCCTATTTTAGGTACCAAAAACAGCATTTTTAGTGACCTAACAGTCCGAAGTCTAGTTATTATAATAAGTTAATACTTGCGAAACTCATAAAATATTTATATATTCTTTATCCTGTATGCAACAACTGCAGATTGAAAAAGAGTACAACAAAAAAAACGAATCCATAAGGTATTCCCTCCCTTGGCCCCCATGCCGACGCCCATTTTGTGTCTGCTGGTTTCAATAAAAAGAACTCACCAGTATTATTTTATAAATATTTGTTACCACTTTTAAGATGTTGTCGAACTAATGTGAACTAGAATTAGATATCTGAGGAAATGGTTTGAGGAAATTATGATTAGAACTAGACGTGCTGAGGAACTACAGTGGATTGAAATTGGAGTTTTGGAAATAGTTTTCCAAAGGTTTTGTATTCAATCTATTGTGAAACAGGTCAAATTATGGACATCCTTCGACGGGAGGGAAGTGGGTCGCGAGCGTATTGTTACTATATGTTCTCCCGCAATGCAAGCCGCATCAGGGATGCCACACACTCATTAACACGCGGGACTCTGCTGAAGATCGCAAAACCGCAGCCGCCATCAGACACAGTATTACATCGTTGCATGGCTCTGGGTAACAGGACACGACGTCAACTCAGGTTGCTAAGCAACGCGCATATTATTACGGCCATGTGGGATGAATTTAGTTTACGTTTTTTGTCTAATCCCGACATTAATCAAAAGATCACGGGCAGTATTTTATTCTCGCTTTCCTCCGGGTTTTATAGAATAATTCGGACTACGTTGACGAACGAATATTGAATTTGAAAGGAATGTAGTCTTCTTGTAGGTCTTGATACCTTGTTGAAAAAACCCACCCAAACTGATGTTTCAATCCTTGTTTACACAATGATGTTTTAAGATTGAAATCCAGATTTATATGTCACTGATTGAAATCAGACTTTTCTTTCTGATACATGTATGTTATAGATTAAAGGTCCAAACCCTCTGTAACGTCTCAAAGAACAACATTAAAGCTTTGGAGTTATAACTGAAATGGAAAATCTGTAATATCCACACAACAAATTGCATCAGAGGAAATTAATCATCAAAGACTGGGTGCTTTCTCTCATTCGCTGTTATTACCTACTTTTCTACCTCGTGTTTTATTTCTTTATCTTCATCTCAAGCAACATTTTTCTATTCAATTTCCCAAGCTCTCATATCTTCTGTAACTCCATACACCTGCCTTTCATCTATCTAAAATTTCCTTCCAGTTAATTTCCCCTCTTTCTTTCATAGATCTACCTTTATTTGTGTAACCAAAATTGCTTGATTTCATTTTTCTATAGCTCTCTGTATCTTGAGCCTATAATGTTTCACTGTAAACATTTAGTTACAGTACAGGGATCTTAACGTTGTTATCACTCTTCGTCTTATACTTAGGAGCATTTCTGATACCATTCAGGTGAAAATATCGTTTTAGGCGGAGTCTACACTGTATATTTTGAGATTGGAAAATACTAGTCCGACCGGAAATGCCTATTTCATGAGCTAGAAATTCTTGAAGAAAGAATTCGTTTGTATAAGAATTTTACAGGCTATTTTGAATTTCATAATAAAACTATTGTCTAATTGCTTATGTCTGTGAGCGCGTGTTTAGCACATTCTAAGGTTTTATTGTGGCCCGTGAGTTCGCCAAATATCTCATCTGATTTGTATTTTGTGCTTGCTTGTTAAAGTTCAACAAGTCTTGGTGTAAGAAACTCCTGTAAACCAAAAAGAGTCTGGTTGCCAGGGTTCTAGCTACCTCTGCCTGCCATGTTACAATATACATGTACATACAATATACATGTTATTTCGTCTTAGGTGGGAAATTTCAATTGTCTTTGTAATGCATGTTATCAATGGCTCTCTTAAAATAGTTGCTACGAAGCGTCATTTCTAAGGAAACGTTAAGTGGCTAATGGATATAAAAAATTGAAGAAGTTTACATAATCTTTCCGAAAGCACATTTCTCATTCAAGATCTCGCAGTTCCTAAATGAGTTTTAACGGCCAATAGTTCTGTTTTTAAAATACTAGAATAAAATCTGTACTATTTTTACCGAAGAGGTGTCAAACACTCTGTATATTCCAACAGATGTAAGCGCGCTAAAAGACAACATTTTTTTGAAACTGTGTAATCCCCGAAGAAATTGAACAAAATTTTAATGGGTGCGGGTACCTCTAATATAAAAAACAGACTATTTTTATATTAAGATTTTTTAGTTTTCAAGAGTTTTTTAATAGCAAAATATTTTAATTTAGCTGTTGTGAATGCACCACTAAGTTATAAAATATAACTCTCATGAACAGCTATTGATGCAGTAGATATATTCAGTTTTAATTATTTTATATCGTTTTACTACCAGAAGGTCGTAGGCCTATATAGAGTTTCCACTGAATATGAATTTATGTGCCAAACAAAGCCCACTTCAAACAAATGCGAACTATCTTGTGCCAAAAGTTTGAAGACCACTCTCACTTAATATAGACGTGTATTCAATATGGTTGTATGTTTTTCCCCCGATAGTTCCAGAACCAAAAGGTCTATGTTGCATACACAATTTTCTGGCAGAAATGCGCATACGACCTTATGGAAGTAAAACACGATACATGTTAAATTCAGCTGGGTAATGTTATATGTAGGGGGCGGATTTCTATGACATGTCATATTTTTCCCCTTTGCATTATTTCAGGTTTCCGACTAATTTAAACCCGATTACAAGCATCCTGGTGAAAATGTAACGGCTTTTATTGTGCATATAACTGCACATTTAGGAAATGTTCAACTATTGTAGCATATTTAGTATGAATATGCATATTTAGGTCATATTTTTGGCATATTTGTGTGCATATTAAATAAATGTTGAAGTTTCATGTCATATTTTGTAAATTTTGCATTATACTGATACTTTTTGAGAATTTACAGATATTTTAAACAGGCCTAATTAACATTATATTTTAATAAAATGAATTGTAATGAAACTTAAAAAAATATACGTGATGTGTAAGTGTTAAAGTCATATTTTAAATTTTATTGGTCATATTTTAATGTTTTTTAGATCATAAATGCATGCATATATCCTATTTTTTAGGTCAAAGAAATCCGCCCCTAGTTACAGTTTCACCTCAAACATATTATGTGTATGCATATTTTACCATTTCGAAATTTTAGAGTGTTTTGAGCATGTGCTCATTGAAAAATTATATATTCAGGTGAAGAAAAACATATGAGACAAAACTTTACTTTTCTATCCTAAAAATCCGTTTTCTGTATCACGATGCACGAGTGATATAATAGGAGGAGAGAAGGTGTTAACTTCCATTATTTTCACGTTGCCATATATTATAGTGATGCCTTAGCAAATAAGATAATATCATATACCGTCAACTCATCTCTACCCCTACAGTATCCTTATTCAGAAATGCTTTTGATTTCTCTTTAATTTTGTTTCCATTGTGCAGTGACTTAGTACGTGCATTTTCCATGTGTCCTGCATGAACTGCAGCGCTTCGGGCTAAACACACTAGCATGATTTGATTTCAGTATCAATGTAGAGCAATTCCCCATGCAATGTTGTTAATTCATTGGAGTTTATGAACTAAATCAAGTTAAATAACATTGAATCAATCAGAACACGAACATGTCAACCCGAGAGGGTTGCTAATTAACACTGCTTTGTACATATTGACACATAATCAAGCCATCTACGCATCTGATCGCCGATCGAAGCCAGTATGCCTATAGCTCAGAGAATGTAGATTGCTTTGGTGGAGGTACAACTTACTAGAGAGCTCGTAGTTAAGCCTAGATATTTGGATGCCAAACGTTTGAACATATCTAAGTTTGTAGTACTATAGAAATATCAGTGTTTTCAATAACAGAGTGTACTCTGAATACGTCATTGCAACTAAATAAAAACACTCTTGGGTACGGTTACTGAATAGGGTAAGCAGCTTAGATCTAATCAGAATGTAGAACATTCATGAGTATCACAGGAGGTTATGTCATTCTATAGTCAGTGTACAGCGTAACCTGTATCCTTCTTCTTCAAATTTTCGTTCCAAACATCTAGCCCTACTCATAACCTACTATTCCTATTTTCTTTATTTTATTCTTCATTCCTTTAACCCTTTTTCTGTCTTTCTTTCGTTCTGTTATTCTTTCTATTTTTCTTGTTTTCTTCCTTTCCTCTAATTCATTTTTTTTTTCTTTCTTTCTTTCTTTCTTTCTTTCTTTCCTCTTAATTATCACGCAATTTACAAGCAACTGCATATGATTAAGTTATGCCTAAGGTCAGATTTATGGATCACTAGCATGTGGAACTGGTAATTGCATGGATCTCTGGGCGTGTTCAGTACTAAGAAAAGTTTCCAACAAACACATCCCTATGATTTAAGACAACGACGTTACTCCTCTCGCCAATGGTCTTATATATTGTAAATTTTATTAAGAAGCTCGATTTAGACTGGCAATGGTCTCTAGAGAAACTTAACAAAATCCAGTTGAATAGTTGAGCGACCATATGTAGGCCTATAGCTGACAACTTAAGAAAGGTAGTGGTCATATGTACATCACAATTTGGTTGTAGGGTCGAATAGTTTTGGGGGATTCGCCTATGATTTAAACCAAAGAGGAAATATATTACTCTATTTTCATTACTGCAACAGGATTAAATTTATTTACACGGTTTGTTTTATAAATAAAATGCAATATATTATTCTTATGTACGAGTAGAACAGAGTGAAATGTCATTAGTTTGGAACTTATAGCTGTTAATCCATCTGTGTGGTAAATAGGATAACGCTTTTGCATAACATAATAGTATTCCATTCTCTATTATATTTTTCTTATTATTTTTATCTAATTAACTGTACAACCAAGATAGGAGTATACATTGTGGTGTTCTGTATGTTTTTGTGTTGCGGCCCTGTAAGGCCCGGGCGGCCCGGTTAAACTACGAGAGAGAAAGAAAGAAAGAAAGAAAGAAAGAATGTTTTTGTATGTGTGGACGTGTGTTTTTCACATTCTGCTAGGGATATTTGCGTACAGTACCACGAAAAGTTATCTCTTGTTTTTCACTTATTCTTCCGAATATGTGATTATATTGGTATCGGTAGACCTACATGAACAAATGAGGGGTCTAGTAGCAAACCCGGCAATCTCCATTCTGAGAAAAGAACTTCTAATGAAAACTTAATGCATTTCCTATTTCATATTTAGTGAATATATTGCAAATCTGAGTTCTTCCCTTATGTGGGAAGTGGGATTTGTAACACATACAATAAATATGAAATAGGAAACGCATTAAACTTTCATTAGAAGTTAGCATCTCTATTTTTTCCTCAGAATGGAGAATGCCGTGTTTGCTAATAGACCCCTCAAATACACTTGTATTACTCTTGCTAAATGCAAACAGTTCAGCCTGTAATTCTATGTCCTTCCCGAGAATTGAACCCATTTCTCCCGGACAGCACTGATTGTCAAGTTCGATACCTGTACCTCATTCTATGATCAAAATTCTTCTAGTGCTTACATAACAATCATCCTTCCAATAGTGACTTCGTTAGTATAAGCTCACAATAGAATTGCATGCTAATGCATTAGCCAACAAAAGATTTCATGATAAATCTTTATAGCCCAGGCAACGGGGGAAAAAAATGGGTAAATAGTGTAGTTTTGAAATTTGGCAGACTGTCGGAGGGAGTGTCCTGACCAAGTTCCCAAAGATGGATGGTGAGCGGGGGGCAAGGGGCCCGTAGAAGGTCCCTTTTATTGGTTTTTTGCTTATATCTAAACAACGATGCATAGTACAGGAAAAGTTACTATACACAAAATTCAAGTTGATGAAATTTCCTACAAGTTTGATCCATACATGTTTCCTATTCCTTTCGAGATATCCGCCAGCGAAAATAGCAAATTTTCGTGGGGGGGGGGGAATCTTTACCCTCACCCTTTTCGACGCACTTTACCTTCTAGCGCTTCATTCCTTAGTTATAGCCTGTGCATTTAGACGTGAGCATTTGCATGCGCCGCAACCATAGGACGGACGTAAGGAGAGTGTATTACTAGTATGCATTACGTGATGACTGATTCCACTGCGCAATGTGTTTACAGTGCTCACGTCTAAATGCACGGACTATATACAGCAATGCCTTTGTAAAAGACTTCGTAGGGCAATATATTCCCTTTAAAATGAGTAGTCATTTGTTATTTTGTCTTCAAATGCTCATAAGTTATGACAATTTTAAGTTTCGAACAAATTTCAAGATTTCTAAAGAAAACCGCACGTCGCACTCTCTCTTTATTTAGTGATTAGGCTATATCTTGTATATAAGCTGTATACTGTATATTTACATCGTGACACATGCGGAGAAATGTTACACAGCCATTAAAGTTGCATTTATTTAAAAGACGATCACGGTACATACACAGTACATGTAATGGAAAATACATTATGGTCCAGGCAACAAAAGAAAAATATGGAGAAAAAATATGTAATCTTGAAATCTGGCATGACATATAACGAAGTTTGGTTTTTATTTGGTAGATAACCCATGATAAGGCATGCTGTTTCTACGTCAAAACATTAGGCCTATTATTATCATTATTATCACCATCATCCAACACGAGGTTCATTTTGTTTAAAAATCTTGAGAGTTTGCTAATACTTACTTATTTGTTACTGTCCATGTTCCACAACCAAGAACCAAAGTTTATACTGTGCCATCATGAACTGTAATTGTGTTTTTCTATAGAGCAATTTGATTTAAGTGTATTAATTGATCCATAATATATTGTATCTGTTATCCGACTTCTGCTGGTTCGTTCATATTTTATACTGTTATTATTATACTATGCAGGCTTAATATGATTAAATTAATGTTAAACGAGGTTAAACTACTTGCGGTAAAGAGTATTACCTTGTTGGAGCGCTTTCAACTGCAGGTGGCAACCATCTTCAGATACTGAAAAATAACGATAGCGTAGTTACTATTAATTTACATCACTACAAAATGGATAACATTAAAGAATAATCAAATCGTAACAACATGCAATTCTTTTTTTATAAACTTAGGCTATAATATAGATATATGGAAAAGGGGGAAGTCCTAAAACATTTAATTTTAAATGCTGTATTATAAAGAACTCTGTTGTGAGTTTTTGATGCATCCTACAGTGATAGGTTTTCTCCTTTCCACAGAGATATAATACACAATAGCCTATACTTGAACTTATCGTCCATGCTCAGTATATACATAGAATCATAAATAATTTTTCTATATTATTGTGGTACTCATAGTCTACTAGTTAACCCATGCGAAACTTTCTCTCCCCCTTTTTGACAAAGTGAAATTAAGCTAAATAATGAAGTACGCCCTTATAAAGTCGTTTATAATGACATAAGAGGTACTTAAAATATATGACAATATTGCAGAATGCACAGGTTATTAATGATGGCTATATACCATTCACTGACATGCGGGTTATAGCTTTAGCACAGCCGCACAGGTTAGTATTGGAGCACAATTAAACCACCTTCAAGCTCTAAACAATCCGTTAGCGAATATATTAATACTGGCATACAAAAATGGCATACAATAACGTTTAATGTAATTTTACATGAGGATTCAATAAATGCACAGAAGACGACCACAGAGACGCCATTTCATTTTTAAACATACTTTACACTTGAAATATTTCGCAATTTATTCATCTCTTCACACTTAATATTCGAACTTCATATATAGCTAAAATTTACATTTAATTAATTATACTTTTTGGGTTTATTTATGATTGAGGGATTTTACACATTAATTTCAGGGACAATGTTGACCATAATGCGTTTATTATTTTTCGTTATTATGAATGTATTTTTTTAATTGAATAAATCGTCTATAGGGATTTGAATTGAGATATCGAAAGGACCATTCTGTTCGACTCAATCATTTAAAATAAACATTTTAGACAAAATACTTAAAAAAAATACTCAGCGGTATGTATGTTAGTCAAACCGCAGTAAACCATGTTTCACTTGTATTAATTTTTATTTATTTATATTTTGCTCTGGTGTAGTTAAGGTCTTAATGCCTTCTCTTTCACTAACCAGAGGTGGATACATTAAAACATTACAAAATGATCTAATAAAGAATAAATAAGCAAAAAATACGATTATATTATACAGGGTGAATCGGAACTCTACCGACAAACTACCAGAATTTGTTCAGAGATGTTTTCTGAGTGTTTTTCACATAAGGAACCCATAGATCATATTGCGTGTTTAGAATCTTTGGGTTACGTATCAATAGGCCGTGTAACTTTCGATATGCATCTGTCATTTTCGTCATATTAAGCGGAGTGGATAACACGAACTTAAGTAGGCTATACAGTACTAGTTTGACTGGCAGTACTATCTTGATGTGTTATTATATTAAGCTTTCTATATAAAAAATAAAAGAATGATGTCTGTGTGTGTGATTTCAAGCAGCATACAGGTAAATAGGCATATATTTTGAATGGAAATATTTGAGTAAAAAAAAATCCACACCAATATAAAGTTCAGAGTCACAAGTGCAGGAGCATTTTGGCTGGTAAGAGAGAGCATGCAAGCGTGCACGAGTCATTTCAATTTTCATAAAAGCGATCCCATTCTTTACAGTATATTCAACAGCTCATATTTCACAAGCAGTTTCCTCCATCGTAAAATAATAAAACTGGCGTAACATGTACCTAATATAATGCTCTTCTGGTATATAACTCCAGGGCCTTGTATTATGGGATAAAAGACTGTTAAAGAGCTAGGCACTTTGCCAACATATTACAGGTTTAACAAAAGTTGCTGGCTTTGTGTCTGAACATAACCCACCCATAAAGCTGTAAAATATCAAAATTGTTATGATCTTTAATTTTACTGCTAATGGGAAAATATAAAATTCACTAAAACCTAAATTAACTGCTTCAAATTAAGTTCCGATAATCAGTAACACTTAACCTAGCAGTAGTGCTTTCTGACTATGGGTGTGAACACCCTGGTTCAATACCCAATAAATCCTCTGGCAGGCTTGAACGGAGTGCACTCAAGCTCCTGACGACAGCTAAGAGCTACTGGTACCTTATAACAAGCAACTTTTCTGCAGAACATCTATTTTCCTCTGTGTCACAGCATTTTACAATTGAGCCATTATACATGTATCACTTCCCTTTGGTGTGCGCCACGCCTGAGTCTCGAGTCTGTATATCTGATCTTGAATATAGTGTCATACAAAATTGCCTTTTCGCTATGCGTTTAATTTATTTACGCTTTGTCAATAGTCTAATAAATATCAAAATTCTTAAAACGCATATATAACCCAGCAGCAACCACATAGGCTAATATGAAAGAAGATTTTTCATAAGCAAAGAATTCCAAATTACGCTTGTTATTTTAGATGGTGTAGCTATGTAAGTACTGTGAAAATTATACTACATCAAAACTGAGAATTTTCAAAGTGTCATCAGTGGCGTAATCGCTTTAAAAATGAAACGTTATTTACAGAATCAGCGACGCAATCTTCCTTTCTGAGTTAAAGTTACAAATAAATTCAGTCTGATTAATAGGAAAAGAATTTCGATATGAGACTTATGAAAGTACACCGATTAAAGTCACATAAAAATAAATCTTCTTTGACGAAGGCATACAAAAACTGGTTTCCCGTTACGATAAGTGTCTGAATAACGGTGGCGACTATGTGGAAAAGTAGTGTAAGGTAATGAACGAAGTATTTGAAAAATAATGTTCTTTTATTTTTTCAATTATCGATACTTACTTTGAAATATGCCTCGTAGGCCTATATTGCGTATAAAACCTTCTAGAAGAAATGCACATACGCCCTTATGAACGTAAGACGATATTATCCCTGCAGTAATTGACTGCACCAACAGCATTTTAATGTATCCTTTGAATGTCCTTACTGGAGTATTACTTATATGTCTCTCTTTTAAAATTTTCAATTTTGTTAATTGAAACTGACCTATTTGTCACAGTTATTTGGTAACGTTAATTTAATGTAAATATTCTGTACATATGGTTAATATCATAGACAATGCACAGAATACGGCTTAGGGTATCATAATATTGTATTGTATTGTATTGTATATATTTCTTCTGCCATTGGGCAAATGCCCGGTGGCAGAACAAAAAATTACAGTTAGAATTACAAAAGTATAACTTACAGTTAGAATTACAATAAGCATAGCTTACAGAACGAGAGAAAGAATCACCAAAGAGAGGGAAAAGAAAACAAACAACAACAAAAAACACTAATTCCTATGCTTAACCCTATCGTAGCTCATTACTGAGTAATTCCTAAATTCTTCTAAATTATCATCTAGCTGCTCATTAAATATCTTTCAACTTGTTTTTTAAATCTTTTCACTCGTAGAGGACTGTCTTGAAAAACTTCTGCAGGTAGGTTATTCCAGTCTGTAATGGTGCGATTTACAAAGGAAAATTTTCCAATATCCGTTCTTTGTTTTCGGGGTCTGATTTTCATTTTGTGATCTAGCCTGCCTAATATAGGCCTATTCGTTAAATAATCATTTTAAATTGAACTCTTGACTTTGAACTCCCCGTTTTCCAAATCACTCTTGCCTTGACCATTCCCTATTTACTAGAAGTCTGCAGTAACTTTCAGAGGCTTATTTATAATCAATTCAGAGAGCAGAGCAGAGAAAAATTCCTGTGCTTTCTAGTACACTACAGGAGCCCTACTTGACACTATTCTACTGCGAAGAGAGTGTTGTAAAAGAGACTGCTAATTATTTGCAATGGGTGGTGGCTATGAAAATGAAGAAACGCGCCGTATGTATATGTCACATTGCATTTATTGCTTATACATAGGAACCTCGTACCACTCGGAAGTATTTCATTAAGCGAAAACAAACGATGGCGCTCGCTCCGTCCCATTGTCGCAGAGGATTTCTAATTAAACTTCCGAGCCGTTGCTTTTCTTCGTTCGCATTAAATTGCCCGTTATTTCAAGAGAAATTTGCCTTCTTCTATAGCACAAGTTAATCGTTTCTAGATTGTTGCATTTTAAAAGTTGCAGTTTTTACTGTTCTGAGATGTTGGCTATTTCTTAATGAGAAAAGTCTCTCCAGACACGTGAAGTTAAAATAGCGCATCCCAAGAGACGCAGAAGAGGAAGGCAAAGTTAAAGTACGATAAATTATAAAGCAAGGGTTATTAATGATAACTAGGGGCGGGATTTCAATGATATAGCATATTTTTTTTTATGAATACTAATTCAATGCTAACGAAGCTCATCCAATCGAAGAATGAAATGGAACTTATTTTACATTTATTTTTCTGCATTTCTATTATTTTGTAAAAAAAATTATATTGTTCAGATTCAATTCTTTTGGAATTTTGAATGAAAAAAAAATTATTTCTAGCTCCTTTTAATTACCAGGGTAACCATATTTATGCTTTAAAGAGAGTAAAATAGGTTTCTTTTAATTTTTTAAAACATGTTTTGTTACGCACTTAATAATGTATGATAATACAGAAAACAACTAAGTACATGGTGATGAAACGTCAAAATAATGCTCCACAAAATATTAGGATGGCCGGTAAATCGTTCGAACAAGTGGATAAATTCCAATATCTGGGAGCAATAATTACACATACAAATAATATTAAGGCCGAAATTAAGTGTGACTCAAATCAGGAAATACCTGCTTTTATGCAGTTCAGAAACTCTTATCTTCTCGTATTCTGTTCAGAAATCTAAAAATAAAAATTTATAAGACAATTATCCTGCCGGTTAGACGTTTTGTCAATCTGTCTACTTTCCTTAAGCATAGTTGTATTTTATTCTTTTAATACGTAGGCCTAAAGAAAAATAAGAAATTCGTTTAGTTTGTTTCCTCGATTTGTTAAATCTGTAATTAGTATTCGGTCGAATAGTCTTGGTATATTAAATGTAACATAATATACTTGCCATTTATGCAATAAAATAATTCCCCAAAATGTATTTTTTTCAACCGGAATGTCCCCTTTAAGAGGCAACGTACATACTCAAAATACCAAATAAGTTCCTAGTATCTTTGAAAACAGTACATTAAAATCACTCCAAACGAAGTAAGACGAGAAATACGAAAGTCTAATGCAAAGGGAATATGAATGTGCGAACTGTGCTAATAACGCCTGCAGTGAAGTGTGTAGACTACACGCAGTGGCTGGGTGTAAGAGAAGTTCCTTCTTATTTTACAAATCTTCGTTTTCTTTTTCAGCAGCAGGCTGCATACATTACACTACCGGCAAAGAATGACACGATTCAGAACTCAGAATCTAAATTGTTATTCTAATACGGTACTTTCTGAAAATTGCCTGTTTATGAATATTTAATATATAATTATATTACGGAAAGAGAAGCACTTTGATACATAGAAAATATAGTGTCAGATTAAACAATTATGAAGAAGCGTCATACGTTCTATCCAAGGATCCTATCTTTATATACAGTGTAATTATCAATGTTCTATAGATGTGTTCAAATTCTAAGAAGGCTTATATACCGGTTGTTAAGCGGATTACAAGACGTAACTAGTTGTATGGTGACTAGTTGAAGGGAAGTCTCGAAGTTTCATTCAATATTGAATACAGTATGTTGCTCTTGGTACCTATTGCATTGAGATGATGAACCTAAGGGAACTGAATGTGTTATTGGTTGTCATTTACAGAACGATTGAATAGATAGATTTTCCTATTTCATGTTATTCAAGTGTGAAAAAATTGTGGACAAATCTTATCTTAATTTAGGTAAAGAAAATAATGAAGACAATTGCCATAACTACCCATATTATACGGAATATGAACAAGAATGAACATAATAATCGATATAGAAGCAAACAGGAAAGAAAAATAAGAACGTGACGAAAAAGATAATCTAGCAAGTACGGAGGCTCAAATAAATAAGTAGATTTATGAAGATTGTTATCACATTGTACAGTACACATTTTTTATTATGTTCCCAAAATTAATTCATTAATATTATGATTTTTTATTTCAGTTTGTATTTTAGAAAATGACAGCTGAGAATTTAAACTTTAAAATATTTTAAATTTAAAGTAGCCATACATGTTATTCAAGGAAGGTCGTTAGGTATATTAATTGGGTGGATACTTGTACATGAAAAATTCTCTAGAGCATCTAATATCTTATAGAAATCTTAAATATTGGGATTTAGAGATAGAATAATGATTAAAATAGCTGTGGAACTTTAAAAAGGCCAACACACAAGTAATAGGCATCACGTTAAATGCAATAATCTGTAAATGCCTGGTTAACCTAAATGAAAAGTCCTTTCTTAAAGAAGCGGTCTTTTAAAGCTCCCATAATACATTAACAGGGTTATGCCCTAGCGTAGTGGTTGAGGCGCTGTGCTACAAACCGGAAGGTCGCTGGTTCGATTCCCGATGAGGATGTTGGAGCTTTCCAATTGGCCTAATCGTTCTGGTTGCGCTATGACCCTAGGGTCGACTCAGCCTCTAACAAAAATTAGTACCAGGAGCAATCCTGGGGTAAGCAATATCATAAGGCATACTCTGACATCTTTAATTCAACTGTCGACTGAAGTCTAAATAATTATTGAGTGGCATGCAGTGAAAGCGACGTTCGGTATTTATTTTAAAGTTTTTTCTTTCTCTAACCGTACTCTAGTAAGAAGAAGTAATCCGTTTGAGTCTGAAGCTCTATTTCGAGTTTTCGGAAGTCATACATATTTTTGACATAATTTTTGAAAACATATCGGTATGTCCGTTCCTGAAAGAAATGAATATATTTTAAATTTCAGTTAAGTAACTTCTTAAGTGACAGTAAGACTTTACATGAAGACAATTTCGTTTCTCGCGATCTTCTCAAAACGGCTCTAACGAATTTGTTTGAAATTTCTACACACGTCAGTTTTTTAAGACCTACTCTCATCAGAATTTTTTCTCGTACACATTCTGTGAAGAATATAGTTTTATAAGTTAGCAATCTATTCTACACCTCAAATCCTTAATTTTGTCTGCCTAATAATACGGCTTTGAATTAAACTTCGAGAACTGAAAGCGCACTCCAATGATATGGCTGCTAGGCCTATATAAAGAGTAGGGTATTTATGTGTACGGATCGAGTATTGCATGCTATTTTTTGCACGATGATTATTTATATCAATTTAATTATATTAATTGAGATATTAGCTGAAAATATTATGTATATACATTATTGAAGATAGAAGTTATATTTTAGAAAGTGATTCGCATGTGTTGGTTGTTATGGGGACTGAATATTTGTCCTGTTAAAGTCGCCACAAACTGAGAGGCCTTGGTTCCGGCCTTCGATAAAGGCTTGTATTAAGATGGTTTTACTTACGACACTATTGCATTTTGTAATTTTTACAGCACTGAGATTTATTTTGTTTTCATAGCAACCAGATTACGTGTGGGAATGTCAAGTTACGATCCACGGTAACAATATTCGTAAGTAACACTAATTAGTTACGTCGTGCAAAAAAGTCTTATACTTCTTATAACATGAAACGTATTTGAATAATCCGCCTTGATGTTTAGTCCAGGACCTGGCTGCAGTCCTGTGGGAAAATTTGCGTAGGGAGAGTTTCTTTTCAGGAATGTTTAGTAGGTACCCTAGTAAGTATTTTGGGCTCGGGTGGACATCCACCACCTGGTACATTTTCCAGCTATGACGTCATCAAGTATGGCGGCCGCTCAATCACAGAACTGCTCATATCTTTGTTAATACTTGATCGATTTGCATGAAACTTGCACTTTTTGTGCTATTTTGTCCTTTATAAACCTAATGGAAGGGGTATTTGGTCCAAATAATTGATGTAAATGCTCAAAGTATGTAATTAGGTAGAAGAAGTATGGTTTTCGACCCCCAAATTAGAAGTTGAGTTTCTAACATAAATACACGTTTGGAGGTCCCCTGAATCCAAAAATACTATTTTCGGAAACATGTCTATGCGTCTCTGCGTCTATGCGTCTGTGTGTGTGTGTCTTCGTGGATGTCTGTGAACAGCCTAGCTCCAAAGCGGAAAATCGTATGAAAACAAAATTTTGTACTTAGGTCAAGTACGTTCTGAAGACATGAGAAGACTACCCAAGACAGCCCCGGAGGTGCATGAAATGTTCATGAAGGGGAAGCATGTTGTTAAGCGGTTTGATCATAAATTTTCAGCTGTTGCTGCGGATATGGCATTGGAACAGACCATTAATAGATCCCAAAAGAGCTCATCTGGCATCGTAGGGCGTACTAAACAAAAACAGTTTGTAGCAGAATGGGAGGTTACACATCATGAGCGTCTGATGATATCCAATCTATTTCGGGAAGTAACAGACTCCATTGCTTTTGTCAACGGTTTGAACATCCACCGTTTTCTAAGAAGCAAACCCAGAACTTAGACGCAAAGATGACCTCAATGTTTAAATATATTCTAGAAAAAGGAAACCCATTTGATATGCTTCCTAATCGATTACACAATCTAGTGACAAAAGCACTGGTTTCACAAGATGCCAAGGAAAAAATAGTAAACGTACTTAAGACTGGTGACGATTTGTATTCTACCCTGCGCAAAACACGGTACGAAGCCAAAACAATAAGATTCTCAAGTACCATCCACAAACTCATATTACCAGCATTTCATCGCACTAAAACACCAAGTGCAGAGGCTACGGTGAAAGTTACCAAAAAGAAGTCCAGTTCATCTCACCGCATGATACAAATAGCTCAAGCTCGTGCATATGACATGCAAGAGCTCTTTCGGTATGATCTATCTGATAACTGCTCACTGTTTAATGAACACGGTTTAATGGCTAGACCACAAAAAAGTGCATTGTTAAAAGAGCTTGAAACATCTTATGGCAGCACCAGCTACTACAAATTGTTCAACTCTGATGACAGGACTTGCTTTGTAGTGGATATAATGAATTCCATACGAAAAGTTATGACAAATGAAAAGAAAACCTTTGGCGGTGCAGTTTCTGTTTTTTTGTCATACATTGGGGGTATCACAAAGAACTGTGGCAGAGTCGATTATGTTTTTGACAGTTATCACACACTATCACCTAAAAAGCCCGAGAGATTGCAGAGACAAGTAGCAGCATTGTTATAGATATCGCCCACATATCTGAAGATGTTCCATTGCCCGTCCAACTCAGAAGTTTCTGGGGATCATCAAGAAACAAACTGAACTTACAACTGTTCATTGCCAATACAGTGATAGCTTCTTTGACTCAAACTCCATGTAGTACCAACCACGTCTTTAGTGCCTTTCGTGGTGACGAAGAAGATGAGGTATCATTTAATTGTACATCTGTGCAAAGTGGAAGGCAAGTAAACCACCCAGAATTAAATTGTTTGTCAGTAGAGGAAGCAGACTTTAGAATGCTGATCCATTCAAAAAGTGCATCCCTGTGTGCGTTTAATAAAATCGTCCTGGTTAGTGCTGACACTGACATAGTAGTGTTAGCTTTGTTTCACTGGGCTACTCTTCATCGACTTGGCGTTCAGGAATTTTGGGTGCGCACTGGAGTTGGTGATTCCACGCGACTTTTGTCTGTTCACAATCTTCACAAAAAAAAATGGGACAAAATTTATGCTCTTTGCTTCCAGCCATCCACGCACTATCTGGATCAGATTATACGAGTAAATTTGGCACCAAAAAGGCAGCTCTTCATAGTGCATCTAAGACATATTTGGAACACTTTGGCATATCATCTGACTGGGATGACGTAGCACAAAGCCTTAAATCTGCAGAAGAATACTTTGTGCTGTTATTATGAAAAGAGTCATCTTGTAAATCTTTAGATGAACTTAGATTGTGGCTCTATCATCATGCGAAGAATATAGACATTGAAGATTTGCCGCCTACAAGCAGAAGTGGTAAGGGCCATTTCTTGAGATCATATTTCTACACATACCTTTAGCGACACTGTATTGATGATGTGCTTGTTGGCTTAGATCCATGTGAATTTGGTTTTTCAGTGATAGATGATGATTTAATGCCAGAAAAAAACTTACAGAAATATCCCACTGATTTTATTGGGGCATGTAATTGTTTGAAATGTGCCAAATCCTGCATTTGTAGGGAAAATGAAGTAGCCTGTTGCTCCTTCTGCAGGTGTGGCAGTAAGGGGTTAGACTTAACCTGTAATAATCCTATTCGGTTAATATGAACATGTTTCAATATAATAACTGTTTGTAATAATGATATTATGTATTTATGTAGTAATAGAAAATAATGAAAAATTTACAAAATTCAAATGTCTTATTTTTATATATACACATATTTTTTAATTTGTTGTTTATTCATTTGTAGTGACAGTTAAAACACATTGCTATTTACCTTAAAAATAGTAATTACAACATACTTGCTCAATTTTCATGCAAATCGATCAAGTATTAACACAGATATGAGCAGTTCTGTGATCGAGAGGCCGCCATCTTTAATGATGTCATAGCTAGAAAATGTACCAGGTGGTGGATGTCCACCCGAGCTCAAAATACATTCTAGGACACCTACTGAACATTCCTGGAAAAAAAGTCTCCCTACGCAAATTTCCCTACAGGACTGCAGTCAGGTCCAGGACTATGTTCGCTCTCCTCTCGGCTGCTCTATTACAGACTGTTATGTATACTCGTCAAGAGCTTCAATGCGGACACCATGTACTGTAAAACGTAAAATCAAACCTGTATGACAGACGTTTCACTAGGCGTTTCCATAGCAACAAAAACACATGTAATGTATGGGAACAAATTGAAACATTCCAGTACTTGCTCTTCTTCCAAGAAATGCAATGGCGCCCAAAGTAAATTTGAATGGAGTGGTGTGAGTACGGAGGAATGAATTTGAAAACAGACCGGGGCCAAGGAACGATAAAAGCGCTCGGCTTGAGTCAGTACAAATATGCAAACAATGCAACTTGTACGAGCTCTTCATCGATCCAGACTCCAGATGGCTCTTTTGCTGCCGTCCTTATCCCAATTTTACATAATCACACCATAAACTTATCTCAGACCTTTTTTCATTCCACTAGGCTACTTAGCTTTTTTTACTCTCTCTCTCTCTCTCTCTCTCTCTCTCTCTCTCTCTCTCTCTCTCTCTCGTTGAACTGAGCTACATAGCTTCACATAACGGCCTCGCTGCTTCTATTTTTATTCAAGGGATTAGCTAAATACGGAAAAAGTGCATAATTTATTAGTAGCAACAGAATCTTAATTGATTTTGTTCTGTGGTAATATATCTCGGAGGGTTATGTCCAAGAACAAAAGCAATCTGAGATGGTTAAGTACTTTCGCTATTTCTTTGTCATTCCAAGAATTGCTGATGGGCTGGATTACTTGCATAGTATTAGGCTAAATTCCTTTATCGCTTGTCAAAGTCAGCACGAATAATTACTAGGGGGCGGATTTCTATGACATGACATATTTTCTCCCTATGTATTATGTCAGGTTTCCGACTAATTTAAACCAGATTCCAAATATCCTGGAGAAAAGGAACGGCTTTTATTGTGCATATAACTGCATATTTAGGAAATGTTCAACTATTGTAGCATATTTAGTATGAACATGCATATTTAGGTCATATTTTCGGCATATTTGTGTGCATATTAAAGTAATTTTGAAGTTTCATATCATATTCTGTAAATTTTGCATTATACTGATACTTTCTGAGCATTTACAGGTATTTTAAATAATTAACATTATATTTTAATAAAATGAATTGTAATAAAACTTAAAAAAATATACATAATGTGTAAGTGGTAAAGTCATATTTTAAATTTTATTGGTCATATTTTAATGTTTTTTTTAGGTAACAAATGCATGCATATATCCTATTTTTTTGGTAATAGAAATCCGCCCTCTAATAATTACATTAAGTCACCGGTACTTTAAATTTGAAGCTTTCCCCATTTCTCTTTTGGTCTGGTTGACCAAAATAGATTAGGATTACTCTATATCGTAGAATGTTGAGTCCTTTCTCTTGTAATTGTTTTAATCTTTCTATATGATTTAGCTGTTTTCAGATTTGAATATCTTAGAGTATATTTAGGACGTTTAATTACTTCCGAATATTTTTTCAGTCTGTTTTACAACATTTTATATGCAGTTAATAGGATGTACATAAGCTCTAGGAAGACAGAGACGATTTTTCCAAATATCGTCACTCTTTGTTCTCGAGTCGCTCTTAGTAAATATTGAAACATTTTTTCGATCAACAGCCATGTGATCAAATAAGGTTTGTTATTAATACTAACCACTATGCTGCCGTGGCATAGTGGTTGAGGCAGTGTGGTCCAATCCGGAAGATGAGGTCGATGGGATTTTTCAATCCTTCTGGTGGCACTATGGTCCTGAGGTCGACACAACCTCTCACAGAAATGAGTACCAGGAGTAATCCTGGGATTAAAGGTGGTCGGTGCGTAAGGCTGACAACCTTACCACCTTCGCGTTCCGTATGTTTAAAATCTGGGATCCTCAACTTTCTAGAACATTTAGGGCCTCCATGGCATGTATAAGGAACACTCTATTTAATTTTTACTTTATTTGTAAATATATGGAGTACAAATATTCCGGTGTAAGCTAATAGGGCTATAAATACTTCTGTTGTCTCATAAAAACATCGAATAGTTAATTGTACCCGTAATAACTTAGCATTATCTACAGGGTGTATCATAATTAATAGCTAAACTGAAACGGTTGAAAGTATAGGATAACAGAGGCAAAAAAGATCCAGCAAACATGAGTCCGCAAACAAGCCGTTTGCAAGATTTATTATTGCGAATGTGTGGTTATGAGCCGCCATAGACGTCCTTAGTTGTGCTTCACACGTTGCGCACTTAGAAGTGGCCCGCGATGTGCTCTTCTTTACAAAACTGAACTTTACCACACGTTGAAGTTGCAATCAAACCATACACGACAGACAATGGGTACATTTCACAGACACGAAGCAGTCAGATCACTCATCTGAAGTGTCAGGTGTGCTGAATTGTACGTAGTCAAAACGGAACCATACACTAACAGCAAAGAATTGTAAAGTTCCCGCACGAAATCTGTGCCGATTGCCTAGGTCATTGCATTATTTTTTTCGTGGGGACTGTAGCGTCAATTGGCCTGCTACCTATCTCTCTCGCACAACAGTACCACCCTTTCTATTTGTAAAGGCCAAGCTACCTCTCTCTCTCTCGCACAATAGCATGTCTCTCTCTAGCGAGTAACGGTCGTCATCGGCACAGATTTCGTGCGAGATCTTTACGTGCTTGTCAAGAAACCCGAGATGATCCGGGAGGGTTTGAAAGAATTCGAAACTCACTGCAGATACGAGTGCAGTATAGCATTCAGGTGCAAGGACGACACTTTGAACAACTCCTTTAACAGGAAGAGTGTACAGTATTAATACATATAACATACTAAAGTAGAATTGTATTCCTTGTTAAATTAAGCTTTGAGAGAATTGTGAGGCAACTTAGAATGAGAATTACTCGAAAAGCCTACTTTTCAAATTCATTTGTACTAATTAGGAGGATGTTTCTTAATGAAGTCAGTTGCGGCTCGTAAGCAAACATTTGCAATATTAAATATCGCAAACGGCTTATTTGCGGATCGATGTTTGCTGGAACTTTTTTCTTCTGTTATCATACACTTTCGACCGTTTCGGTTTGCGCTATTAATTATGATACTCCCTGTATAATATAGTATATAGTATAAAAATATTATTTTTGTTGGAGAAGTATGATATTACTGAATGACATTCTTCTTATGGTGAGGAATGTGATGTAATATAAATAGATTATTCGGCAGCACTCACCACTGTTTATCAATCCTTTTGTGAAGCCGTTGTCAAAGGTTACTTAAACTTGCGTGGAGCCTTCGTCTTCTTCATAACATAATAAAATAATAAAACACATGCATAATATATAACATATACACTAAAAATATCAACTTCACAACAGAAATCACGACGTTTCGCGAGACACCATGAACATCTCGCGTTTTCAAGTGAGTCCTATTTTAGCGACGAGATGTTAGGTCTCGCGGTCTTTTCGAACGTCTAAACTTGACTGTGGGTAATGAAACTGTTGATGCATCATTTGAAGTTGAGAGTGAAGGTGTGCGGATGTTCTTATTCTTATTCTTTTCTATGGCTGTTAATACAACTTTAGTTATTAGCTTCTTTTATTTCTTCATCAACTAGTTAGAGATAGGCTTGATTTATTTCAATAGGCGGTTTAGATATCGGTGATGATTCCATGGCCATGAATAGAGATTCCGCTATATTTCTTTTTTTCCAATCCTTTCCCTTATAAATAATACATGATTTGTCCCAGATATCTCCAGGCTAAAATGCCCTAAAATGCCACTCTGTCAAATCTGACAGGCAAGAATCCACTAAAACAGAAGATATTTAAATTTATCCCATATTCCAACAGCTTAATATCATTGTAGTCTATATTAATAAAAGGAAGTGTCTGTCCTCCGTCTGTCTGTCTTCCGTCTGTCTGTCTGTCCGCGATGCCCAGCGAAATCTACTCAACGCAGAGATCTGAAATTTTATACATAGGCGGACTAAAGGGTCGGAATGTGCACCTCGAAGCCGGAATTTTAATTTTCGCTTTAGTTCGTGAGTTATGAGTGAAAAATGAGCAAAAAACGTGTATTTATTCCGTTTTCGAAGCATGAGTTTTCAGTAATACAAATCAATTACACTAGGCTTTGGCTATTTTTGTCATTCCTTCGACATAAAAGCATCGCGATCTCTTGAATGTTGTAGCTCACGCTGGGCGATTCATTGGTTTTTAATGTCAAGGCACGCAAGCATAATATGAAATTTTCAACATACACCGAAGACAATTATTATTATTATTATTATTATTATTATTATTATTATTATTATTATTATTATAGGGATAATCAATATTAGCCTAAATATGGTCAAACGTTGTTCGATTTGGACGAAACTCACTATACAGGGGTTTTCTGGGCCAAGGAACTCGAATCTGAGGTCGCTTTTACCAGGTCACGCTATCTAATCGTGATATATAGTCCACATGATTTAGGTGTTAATATAATGATTTAACTATTATGCACTTAATTTTTAATTTTTGAAATAATTATCGCGGGCAAGGACGTGTTTGTCTGTCTGTCCACGATGCCCAGCGAAATCTACTGAACGCAGAGATCTGAAATTTTAAACATAGATGGGCTGAAAGGTGGGCGAATGTGCATCGAAGCCGGATTTTTAATTTTAGCTTTCGTTCGCGAGTTGTGAGTGAAAAACTGACAGAAAACGTGATTTTAGCGCTGTCGAAGCATCAGATTTCAGTAATACATTTCAATGTCAAATCAATTGCAGTTGGCTTTGGCTATTTTTGTCATACCGTGGTAATAAATGCATCGCGATCGCTAGATTGTTGTAAGCTCACGCTGGTCGATTCATTTGTTTAGAATGTCAAGGCCCGTAGACATATGAAATTTTCAACCTACACGGAAGAGGGATAGGCCTAAATATGGTCAAACATTGTTCGATTTGGACGAAACTCAGTGTACAGGGGTATTCTGCGCCAAGGAAATCGAATCTGAGGTCGCTTTTACCAGGCGACGCTATCTAATCGTGGTATGTAGTCCACGTGATTTAGGTGTTAATAAATATAATTATTTAACTATTATGCTCTTAATTTTTAATTTTTGAAATAATTATCGCGGGCGAAGCCGCGGGCACATGCTAGTACGAGTATATTGGCGAAAATAATTACTGAAAATGAAATCCACGAAAATAAAGCACAGTGTGATGTAGTCACGTAACTTTCTCTACCCTCGACATAAGAAATATTTACTCACTTCACATTTTGATGTAGAATAAGAGGGACAACTTAAGTGTGTGAGTATGCTATATCAAAAGTCTGTAAATAATCCTTTCCGCTGATAAGTTATCCATACCTGTAGGCTTTGTATTAGTTGAGAAATAGGGATGTTTATCATAGGCCCTAAGCATGGGATGGAACATTTTGACTCGCAGTATATTATGTCTCGGGTTCTAGGGGAGGAAAGTATGAAAGTGATACTGCATTTCTATTTTATTTCAGGCCCGAAACGGTTTAACATGAGAATGAGAAATAAAATTTTCCGTCAAGTCAGTACAATCTTATGTAATTTGTGTTTCTTCTTATTTCAACCCCTCCCAAGCATGATGTGTAGAAGCAACGGAATGCAGCATTCCACATCCTCTATGAGCCATAAAAATTTATATCCAGCGTTTTCTGATGGAATAGTTTGAGTGTGATAAATCTTTTTCTTCATTTCAAGTTCTACATACATAAAGTCCTTCATAAGTTAATTTCAAATTAAAAAATACAAAGCCCGGGCGACGCCGGGCCTTTTCAGCTAGTTTTATATAAGATGTTATAAGCTTGTCGCACAGAATAAGAATTCACTTAACAGCGTCTGTCTGTCCAGCCTTTAATATGCAGGAGTCTAAGTTACGTCCTTAATGTCTACGTTCCAATAAAAACCACTAGCGTCAGTCTGTAAAAATATGTTAGCTTTCCTCTTGACCTTTCACATAGCTCACTCTAAGAGGATAACGGCGGAAAGTAGTAATAATGCGTGTAGAGGAACTGACATCTGTCGTCATGACAACCAGCCCTCTTATCCGCTTTCCATCATTAGTCCATTTGAGTGGCCCTCTCATTCGATTGGAAACATCGCGTCACTACTTTTACAGACGCTAATTATACCACTCAAATAGATGAATGCTCAATTGTATGGGAAGTTTCATTCTTTTAATTGACGTGACTGTTTTCGAAACCATTGCGGTCACATTCACTGTATTCACATTTCCAAACCCATGTTTTCAACCCACACATGTTGTTAATGCCATATGCATGGCAGTCTATGGTGTGGAAAGAATCTACCACATATTATGCTCTAGTCGAACTTATGCTGTATTATGTCTGAATTATGACGCTCTAGGATGCAGAACTATTGAGGAAGATACCAGTATCCTACCATCATAATACTTAATTATTCATTGCACGGAAATAAATATTACAATATATCTATAAAATAAGCATAGGCCTACTATCTATAATAAATTTTTGTATAATTAATACAACAAAGTTAGAAAGCTTTGCGTATTTTCATTCGATATTGAAATACTGAATAATGTATTTAAGAAATTTCGTTGAAAATGGAAACATATTTCTTTTTATTGAAGAAAACAATCCGAAAAATAGCTGGTGCACACAAAATATATTTTTGGAAACTTTATTTAAGTAATTTGAAACGTTAACCCTCCTTGTCAAGAATACGAGATTAACAAAATCATTACTAGAAAATAAATTGAACTTTATTTTCCTCCAGCTTCATTAACCTGTTATCGAAGAGGTATACATTATTAATACGTTAAACTATTTAATTATCTTCTTAATGAAATAAAAATATTCAGGAAATAACTTATCACTCAAAACAGCTCTTAAGAAATATCCACATATGCATTTCATTCAGTACACGAGTAAAATATCGATTCTCAGTATCAGTAGCCTATTCTTTTTAATGACTCAGTCGATGATAGTGTGCTACATGTGCATATGTTTGATTTTAGTATTAAATTTAACATCAGTAGTATAATAATTAATTATATATAGTGCAGATAGTTTGACTTGTTCTAAATTTAAATTGCCTGTTCACATGTGCTTTTAATCTATGAAATGTAATAAGCCTAATTAATATATCTATGTAGAGATAACATGCGTTTCAATTACTCTTAAATAGAATGAAAACACATGTTTGTCATTTATAATAATAAAAGGAAGCGTTTGTCTGTCTGTTTGTCTGCCTGTTTGTCTGTCAGTCTGTGCGCGCTGCCCAGCGAAATCTACTGCACGCAGAGAACTGAAATTTTAAACATAGATGGATTGGAGGGTGGTCGAATGTACCACAAAGCCGGATTTTTAATTTTCGCTTTCGTTCGCGAGTTATGAGTGAAAATCTGGCAGAAAACGTGAATTTTTTGCTCTATCGAAGCATCAGTTTTCGGTAATACATTTCAAATGCCAAATCAATTGCTGGTTTCTTTGCCTTTTTTGTCATAATTTGAAAATAAAAGCATCGCGATCTTTTCAATATACCACATGTGATTATCGATAGTTTCGATTCTGTGATCTCACTCGTTTCTTTATAATGTCAAATAAAATAGAGAGGCTCTCTAATCGTGGATTGCACTCCAAAGGCAGATTTTTAGCTGTATCATTATAATTATTAATCGTTTAGTTTATGAATGATGCCCGTGTAAGTGTTAATAAATATGTTTTAATTAATTTGCCCTTAGTTTTAATCTTCGAATTAAATATCGTAGGCGAAGCAGCGGACATCTGCTAGTCTATCTATAATCTATATAATAGTAAGAGGAAGCGTTTGCCTGTTTGTCTATCTGTGCGCGATTCACAGCAAAATCTACTGCACGCAGAGATCTGAAATTTTATGTATATATGGACTGAAGGGTGGCCGAAAGCACTTGAAGCCGGATTCTTAATTTTCGCTTCCGTTCGCGAGTTATGAGTAAAAAAACTGGCAGAAAACTTGATTTTTAAAGTTATCGAAGCATCAGTTTTCGGTAACACATTTCAATTGTCAAATCAATTACAGACGGCTTTGCATCGGAATTTTTTCAACATATAGCTTGGGATTATTGATTGCTTGAATTTTGTAAGCTCATCCTGGACGTTCCATTTGTTTATAATGTCAAGGCACGCAGATATCTAAATTTTCAACATAGATGAAAGAGTTATAATGAATATAGGTCTAAATGGGCGACATTGATCGATTTGGACGGAACTCACAATGCAGGAGTTTTCTGGGCCAGAGAACTCGAATTTGAGATCGTTTTTCCCAGGCGGCGCTTTCTACTGGCGCTGTTCGCTCCAAAGCCTGATTTTTAGCTGTTTCATTATAATGTTATTAATCGTTTAGTTTATGAATGATTCGCATGTGTTAATAAATATAATGCTTTAGTTAATATGCTCTTAATTTTTAATATCTGAATTAATTATCGTGGGAAAGGCCGCGGGCACCTTCTAGTTATACAAAAAATTTCCCTGTGTTATTTTTTGCAATAAGATTATAGGCTAAAAATGGGTTTAAAATGGGTTTAAAATGCGTAAATCTTTCAGAATTTTTACTCATACGCCAGCTATAGGGTACAGACCAATGAAATTTATGAAGATCTTAAATATATATTAGGGCGGTAAATCTAGATAAGTAACTGTGGTGCAATCGTTTCCTTTCTCAATTTCTCTCAACGCACAGTTCCTTATTGTTTTCTGAATAAGTATTTTTTCCATTGCTGTAATCAGTTGAACCAGGAAACCCCTGGTTTGTATCAGCACCGTTAGACTGACGAATTTAGGGTTATCTTACTTTAAAATTAATCAGATTCATGTTAGTTCACATCTTGTAAAGATAGAGGCACAACCAGCTGAATTAGTATTATCTGCAGCTATTTTCTGCAACCATAGATATCCAAACAACAAAACGCTTGTATCTAATTGTTTTAAAATATCCACTTACCTACTTTCCACGAACTGTAACTAGATGGAACTATTATTTTGAAAATTTCAGATCAGCTGTCTGGAAATTTTCTCATTAGTTGTGTAACTGCTATAAGTTAAATTTAGACGTGGTTTCACCCGTCACAGTCTAACTTTGGTAGTAAATGATGGTCTTTAATAAAGTTCCGTTTGTAATTTTAATAATTCGACACTTGCTTTAGTCAATAGAGACTCGGGAAATAGTTGTCCTGTTCTAATTTGCAATTGCTGATGGAAACTACCCATGCACAGGATATTTAGTGTATAGCGCGAGGCTTTAGCTGGCTTATTTAATGTTCTCAACTCTTGCTACATTAAATACACTTGCTATCATGAATGCAATTTCCTCTTATGTACGTGATGTAACAATACTTGTAGCTATCTTGCTCTGCTACTGTTCCACACAACGGCACACGTGTAAGAGAACCGACGGGGAATTTATCAATGTAATTCCCCAAGCGATGCAGCGTCTGCCTCACAAATCCGGACAGACATGTCCTAACTGTCTTTCTCAAGATCCAATAGCTCGATACTATCTTACGGACTTATTTTCAGACTTGACGTAATCTTCAACAGCAAAGAAAATAACCGGAACGCTTGAGATATGACATTATTCAGAATATATCTTACTTGTGTAGGACGAAAACGTGAGCTAAATTTGGATCAATAATTTACATTTTCTTATTAAAATGTTTACACATTAGAAAACATTTTAGTGACTACATAGATTTAAAAGAAACACTCTCAGATCAAGAGAAAACATCTAACATGATTTCACCAATCTTATAATTAGGCCTATTACATTATAAAAATTCACCCTTTCAAGATAATATTTATGTGCAAAGTATGACAGTTTTGTATGAAATAATAAGTTAATTATTGCATTAGGCTTTTGTAAATTATTCATTTTTCATCATTGGCGTTACATCCCAGGGTAGGCCAAAGCTTCCTTTAAGAGATTCCACCATTCCTCAACGCTCTTCCAGTGCCTACATCCTGCTCTTGCTGCATCCTCTTTGACACCATTCTTCTGCCGTCCTTTCCAAGTCGACGCCGTGTGATCAGTCGAGCTTTCTCTCTTTCAGTTTTTGAAGCAAATTTCTTTTACAAGGTGGGATGACAGAACCACGCCCAACCCCCAGTCTGGAGGACCAGAAACTCTTCTGTCAGAGTAACATTACCTTACCAGATTAAGCCTCGATTTCGGCACCAGGCACTTGGCTTCACCCATCACTTTAGCGGGTAGGATTTGTTGGTTACGTAAGTAGGCGGAACTACCACGATCAACATTTCCTAAAGTCTGACCATTCTAAGAAGGAAACCTGAAGTAAACAAAAACCAGTACATCTGTCTCATTCTATCACATTACTCGTATGGCTTAAGAGTGAGACACACACACTGGTTACTGTTTACTTCAGTTTTTCTTCTTAGCTCGTCTCAAATACAATATTTACCAGAGACACGTATGCCTGGGACTAAATAACCGACCGTTCACCCTTCCCATTTATTCTGGCTTTGTATCGGCACATAGTTGAACAGGCTTGCTCCCCCTGTGAATATTATTGGATTATCTGACTATTTCGGCTTTGGTGGAGCAATTGGTAAAATTCTTAATTTCTGTTCGCAAATTTAAGGTCTCGACCCTGGCTCAGGTCAATGCATATACCAGTGTAAATACATCGGTCCAAGGTGGAGATTTACAGGTATTTAAAAATAATTCCTTCAGCGCACCGGAAAATGTTACCGCAGTAAGTAACCGCACATAACCATAACACATAAACTAATTATTCCACCGAGTAAATAAGAACTTACGAAGAAGTGCACAACTTAAACAACTGATTAATAAAAAATAATATTATATAGAAGCAGTTGGTGTCGGTAGTAATAATATATCTGTAATTGGCGATATATTAGCGCTATAAATGTAATTTAATTTTCAAGGGCGAATATCTAATAATCTCGCTTTTGGCTTTTGGATGCAGGTCACTAGATACACCAATAGAGAAGAGTTTGCTGCATGATTTCCATCCGGTAATAAAGAATCATTCATGCGAAACCCAGATGGTTTAATGTTATTGAATGCAACACTAGATCAGGGGGTGACATTTCTGGTCACCAGGTCACCATTGGCGACTTCCATTTTGAAAAGTTGCTATAATATTTATATTGCTATATTATTGCTATATTGCAATATTATTTACGTTTTTTATTTTAAATTTCAAAACAAACACAACGTACAGTGCCAAAAGCAATCTTTAACTTAACTGTCCACATATCCTTCGTACGCAACTTGCAAAATCCAGTGTTGTTTCTTTTATCATCCGAATCTAAGTTCCTTCTGAAGAGAACGTTTCGTGCTCTCAGTTTTCGGCGTGTTCCTCAGAACTGTGAATTCCATAATAGCAGAATTAACCCTAATATGAATCCTGAATTAATTAAATTAAATTAATAGGATACAATGGATAAATATTGTGTGACTACTCTGTATTCCTCTGTCAAACTTTAGTTAAGAGCCAGCAGCGTAGCTGCATAACCACTAAAGGGACGAAGTCCGTAAGTTTCCAATCCGTAGCCTATAGCAAATACTCTTGCCTATAGTTTTCGTTTTCAAGAGAGCTTTCCTTATTGCTTGATCACTTGTTTAACAACTAAAAGTTTTGATTCATCAATTTAACAGATTGCTAGTCTAGCATTCCCACATTTCTTTCTTATGCTACATATTACAAATTAATTAAAAAGATTAGGAATAGGGAGAAACTTTCATGAATAGTATCTTGTGTTCATGAATAGACCTATAAGACAGGACTTGATTTTTCAGGATTTCAATTAATCCAGAAGATAAACACGGAATTTATAGTAATTCAAATCATAACGATCATAAACCGAAGATTTTTAAAAATAAGGTACATTGTTAGCTCTTTTCTACATTTTTGTGAAGTAGAGAAAAATTGTAGAAAATTAAATTCCAGGGTGAATTACTTTAGTAGCAGTGTCAAAGTGTCATGGGTATTCTGTTCTTGACGCAAAGGCAGGTAATTGTATGCTCCGCATACCATTCTGTCAGCTATGGAATTCTGACAGCATTTAAATTGATTTCATGACACCATGTGTTTTAACTGCCAACCGAAACTTAAATAAATAGGCCTATAAGCCATTCTTATGGCGTCCAAAGCGACATGGGTTAAGTTATGTTCTCTGTTTATTAAATTCTTGAAGGTCTTCACCAGCACTCTGGAGGGCTTATGTAGGTCGCTGATGTACAAAATCTCAATTTACACCCAACAATTACACCTGCAGGGAAGTACAGAATCCCGCTTAGAAAGAGACAATATTTACATGCATTTTCTCCCTCCCATGCTTTTCATTCTAATTCTCTCCTCGTTTCTCTCTGCCTATCTCTCTTCTTCTCTCTTCCTCTCATCCAGTTGTTTATTTGTCTGTACGTCCGTCTCTCTCTCTCTCTCCACCTCCCTTTCTCTCTCCCTCTCTCTCTTTCTCTCTGCATCTTTCTTACATTCTCCACTAGATGAGAGAAATATTTCTTCTGCTTTCTTATATTTTTCTTTTCTTTTCCCCATAATCCAATTTCTATCTTTATGCTTGAATAATTCTGTACGTGTGTGTTTCTGGTTTTGATTTAATATATGAGTCAACGGGAATACTGTATATAAGGCTACACTGGGATCAGTTTTGCTTATCGCCGTATGCCTATGGGTGATCACGCGCCGGGCAGCCAGGGAAAACCCTTCGCTGCGGGGTAAAGCATAACTGATCGCACTGTAGGCTATTAAGCTGATGTGTGTTCACATGGAAACTCGTTCCTCATAGCAGGGAAATCTGAGTACGTGGAAAGGGAAATGGCATCCAGGAGAATTGGTAGTAATACATCTTCCCAATATCAGATCTTCATCCCCCAAACTTTCACCAATCTCTTCCCCTGGAAGTAAGTGGTTCAAATAGCTCTTTCAAATGTGTAATTTATGGATTTTCTTGTAGGAGCGCTGCAAGAAGTTTCGTTGTTCAGACTGTTTCATTTGACCACCTGTACTATCTCCTGTAGTGTATTAAATTACCACCAGTGTAGACGTGTTAAACTAGTCAATTAACAGACGTGTTATGTAGCCTAATACAATACTGAAACTTTCAAAGTTGTCCAAGTTGTCAGAGCTTCTCTCTTCTGTTAAACAGCGGTGATACGTTATTCAAATTGAAGTCAAACTATGACACTTCATTTAAGGTATTTGCACCGCTCGCATTCAAGTTATAGTTCTGCTCAAGCATAATTATACCTGCCTGAATAATTTCGTCACAGATTTAAAAAATCCTCGATTGTAAGGGCCATTGCTATGATTAATTTAGCAATTTTTACTTTGTCTACCCATACAAGTGGATCTATAGGTAGAGGAGATTGGGTGTTGTTTTCGGCATTAATACCGTACATGTTTTGAAGTAAAAAATTAAAGTGTTCCCTATTACAGGCCATGGAGGCCCAGAGGGTTCCAGGAGTATGATGCTCCCAGGTTTTAAGACTATTGGCATATCTCCTGGTACTCATTTCTGTTAGAGGCTGAGTCGACCACAGATCCATAGTGCCACCAGAAGGACTAGGACAATTGAAAAACTCCAATGACCTCATCGGGGATCGAACCCGCGACCTTCCGGTTTGTAGCGCAACGTTATTCTAAAAAAATCTTTGTGTGTCTGTGAACAGAATACCTAAAAAATGTAAATTCGTATAAAAATAACACAAAAATTGGGTTAGATGTCTTCTGCGGATGTAACACGAAGGTTGCCACAGACCTTTTTTCACATTTACCACCATTTTATATTATAAAAAGTTATTTTTGCAATTTTCTCGAAAACGGCTCAAACGATTTTGTATAACTTTTGTACTAAAAACTAAACATTTACTGGAATAATCGCAGAAATTCTCTAATGGATTGTTATAACCCAGTCATCGATGGAACAAATTAAGGTTTGAATACGCATCCCCTCCAATACGGTCTTTAATTCTGCATCAGAGTGTGAAGTGGTACCTTGTATTGCCCATGCTTAAGGCAAAAAAAAAATTCTAGGAGTGCAAGATATCAGTCTTTTTTGTATTGTGATAAATGAAGGGATGATTTTTTTAGAAAATGCTACAGTTCGTTTGTAGTTAAGTAACTTTTCTAATAAATGATTTTAAATTATATTTATATCGTTATTCAACGTTTTAAAAAATCTAAAATTGTTTATAATACATCTGAAAATATAGGTGCTTAGTGTACGTAGTCTAACAACCGTATCAATCACTTCTTCATGAAATATCTCAGAAAACAAATTTTTCAAGAGAGCTAAGAATCGGTATTTTCAGAATTTTGAAGATAGCACCTGAGGCACCAGCTGGTGCTCAAGATGTACTTTTTAGAAATCAGAAGAAATGTCGTTCTACTTGTGACCCAGAATTTAAAATAAAACCCCTTAATATGTGTTCAATGCAAATAGCCAATTTGTATAGAATGTTCTAAAATATGCGTCTTCATTGCATTCAAAATGTAGAGGTCCTAAATATTATTTTTGAAAGGGTTCTTCAACCATTGTGAGTTTTATTGATTCATTTTGGAAATTAATGTGTTCTCTCAAACATGTTTTCAATAAGAAAAGTATTTATTTCTTAGCTTCTTTGCCCAAAATAAGAATCAAAGCAACACTGTTCATTTTTTTAATTATGGTATTTTTATTTCAGATCTTTTACGGCTTTGTTTGTAATTCAATTAGTTATAAATAAAAATAATTTTACTCCTTGCATTTTTAAATTAATTATACACCAGAAAATACAAAAATTTTCTGTAAAATTGAAAATAATACCATTTTTATCTTGGAGTCCCAAGTTAAGGGTAAGTGCACAGGATAACCCCTCCCAAAAATGTTTTCGTTCGATTTCACTTATTGCAATACATTCTTATTCATATTATTATTACTGTAGTAGATTAACAGGTACTGTTAACCTGGTGAGTCCACATTTTAATGCTGACGAATATAGAAAGCTAGTAGGCGAACATATCATAATCTTCCTCTTTCGTCCCATGCAAGGAGATCTGCTTTGAACATTACGCCTGAGGAGGGCGAAATACTGTACTATAATCCACAAGAGCTAGTTTTGGCTCCCTTGAGGGCAGGACGACAGCGTAAAGAAAACAGCAGGAAATGAAACTTCGCCTCTTTTTCGTATAAACAAGACTTTATTTCCACTGTTGATAAAACAGTGCCACAATGACAGTCCTGTGAGTTTAAAATGCGGAAATTCCGCCTTGTCAGTATGAAATGTAAAATGTTAAAAATCGGATATTCGGCCAACTTGTGGTTTAACTAATATTCGTTTACATATTATTATATCTATTGGAATCTCCTTTAAGTATGTCCTATAATTTTCACTTATTTAAATAAAACAACAAAGAGGCAACTTAAACACAAGTACTCGAGCAATCATGTGGTGAGATCATCGCATCCCAAGTTAAGTGTGAAATATTTTTTCGGTCTCCCTGAGGATAGCAACAGAGTGTATTTCCAAAATTTTGGAATGCGTCGATCTCACCCGGATGATTACCCGATAATTTATTATTAACAATATCCGACGGGGAATTTATATCGCGAAGAGGCAACTTGTTACAGTAAGATCGAATTAAAATGACTTACTTCATACAGTTTCATTCTTGACTATAATGTTTGATATATCCCTGTTAGGACAAATAGAAAGCTACATCACGTAGAATATATAGAAGATTTCAACAACAGAAGATTACGTCGACGGATATAAGCATACTGTCGAAAGATCAATATAGATTGTTTATGGGTAGATACAGGCCTGTCCAACTTCAGAAGTACTGGGGGCCAAAATATTTCGACAATTGATGCTGAGGGCCAAACACTAAAAGTTTCACTCACATAACTATAACCGTAAAGTACAGCAGACCAAATTGTTGAAATAGAATTCATTACCAGTAGGCCGAAATTAGAACTTAATGTGAGCACTGAGTATTTCGGACTCCTTCAATTAAGTATGGATGTCCACTTCTATGTTAGTAACTGCCAGTCTTATGCCCGAGTGCACCATTCTCCGGTTTTCTCAGCTGTTTCGTAACCGGGGTAAAAGTAATATCGGGATATTCTAAGAAAACCTGTGCACCATCGCTACAATATTGCGGGTTTCAAACGTTCGAATATATCGCGGTTACTCTGCTACGAATCCATTCCCATTAATAAATTTTGTGTTGGTTTCTTCCATGGCCGCTAGTTTCGCTCTCTCTCTCTCTCTCTGCAAATCTGCCAGTCACGGTGGCTCGTCTATAGGCCCAATTTCATTTATTTGTTGCCTTATTGTTCAATAATAAATGTCCATAAGGATAAAATGGAATATTATATTGGGTATATATGTCGTCTCAATTCAAACTTTGAATTCAAGTACCATAGAAACTGTACCAGTCGTGAAAATGAGTTGGTTATGCCTACTTCTAATGGACCTGGTTTGGTTGAGGTGAGAAAGGAAGGTCATTTCAATCGATGTTACAGCATAGTATTTGCAAACATAATATGTACCATTGTTCATTCTTCAAATAGATCCCACCTGTCTCTCATTATTCATTATATTCAATTATTTTGGCCTAGATATCGAAAATATGATACATTACGCTGATCTCCATCTTGGAAAGAAAACAGCGGTTTTCTCACTTTACAGCTCCTTCACGGCCGGTTAGCATCTTACCTCGGTAAAAGTCGAAACCGAGCACGGTGCAACGAAAGTATGACTTTACCGGAGTAAACTAAGCAACTTTACCGCCGTATTCGGAATACTGAGATTGGTGTACTCGGCCTTAAGTAGGTGTAAAAAGGAATCATGAGTGAGACAGCTCCTATATATATATTTATGAATTTCATGTTAGAGAAAGCACTCTCACATAGATAAGTGCTTCCAAACATTGAGGAAAGCTGCAAACCAAAACCGGGATTGGTTGTCGTATTAGAAGTATCCGCGGGCCACAAAACTGTGAGAGTGGGCCGCATGCGGCCCGAGGGTCGCTGGTTGGACAGGCCTGGTAGAATATCGTATAGAAGATTTTAACAGAAAAAGGTTATAGAAGTTTTCACATGGGTCTTCATGTCGTGAGCCCACTCTAATAGTAATCAATACAACTTCCTGTTTAATAAATAGTAATTGCAACTTAGGAATGACTTCATTAAGTAACATTGATTTTGTATGTATTTTCTCTAATTCTTGAATTTGATTGTATTTATTAAGTATACTACGCGTGTTTTATATAGGTGGGTATAGAAATTAAAATTGTAAGAACTGTATTAGTAAATGCTCAATATATTGAATTAAACATGGGAAAGGAGTCATAATATTATTCTCATTAAAAAGACCTGACGCAAAGCAAAAGCAAGTAGATTGTAGCAGAAAGTTATAATCCTCCTTTTTTGTGTTCAAACGATTCTAGCTTTGTACAAGCTTTTAAACATTTTAATCCTACTAATTGGAATAATTGCTTCTTACTTTCCGTTTGTTATATGCTTCATATAAATCTATAATTATAAAAATATAAGTACATTGGAATTCCTGGAAATAAAATTGATACATTTACAAAGAGAAGAATGGAAACAGCGGAAGTATACAAATCATTTAAGAAGGTTTCTTATCACTGAAAACTTGCTTTACTAGGTATTATTGGAAAAGTTATTTCAGAACTGCTAAGCCTATTAAAACGTTAAGCGTCCGAAAACATTAGTAATTTCAAATTGGAGTAACATGTACTCTGAACTTTTCCTGGTGCTGGAATTATAATTTTTTTCCGGGCTTCTAACCGGTAACTTGGGTTAGGTTACCACCTGGCTACAACTTAATCCAAGTTATCACCTGGGTAGAAGCCCGGAAATATATTTTATATGGAATAACATGATCAACACAAAATTACTCATCAGAAGGCCTCTGAGAAAAAAAAATCATTCACTACAAGAAGAAGCTTATGAATTTTAAATATGAATCTTTTACTTAAGTTTTGCAAGCTAGTTGTAGACAAGAAGGCCCAAAATAATTTACTACCGATGCACAAGATATGCTGTGGAGAAAGTTATCTGTTTATCGACAGAGCCGACATCAGAACCGTAGCTACTGTTTCCGGGCCACATGGCTGAAAGTGTAGAAATAGATTTTCCAGATAAGCAAATTCCGGATTAAAAATTCTGTACAGCGGGTTGCAATTCTAGTTCTTGAATTGTATGTAAAATTAATAAAATGGAGCAAAGTTAAAAGCCGTGAGAGTGTTTTTTTAATGTTTTTTTTTATTTTTTTATTTTACGTTTATTATGTTCCATTAAGTGTCAAATCCTAACCCTGTCTACAGCTGGCGAGAAGGTTCTATTATATAGGTACTTTATAGATATGGGTATGTCCTAAACTATGTACGAGGTTCATTTGCATATCAAGACACAGAATGACCACAAAGACGTCCTTGCATTTGGTAAGTTCAATGGATTCGGTACGATGGAAGAACGCATAGTTCTGAGAGCGAATAAAAGCAATATTGGATATGGTAATAAAGTGAAGGACATAAAAATATTATTTATTATTTATTTTGACCCAGCAAATGAAAAGTTATTTTTCACTATCTAGGCTCTGAGTGATAGTGAACTAGACCAGTGATGGGCAAACCTCTATGGGAGCGGGCTAAATGACAGGAAAATATCACAAGGTGGACCAAAATAGTTATTGAAATGCTGACATTATGTTATTTCCGTTACTATTTTTTCTTCTCTTTTTATATAAAGAAGTATAAGATGAGTGGAGCTGCGGCTGTACTTCTGATACCTTTTCAGCAGAAATTCCAAGACCATTTGAGTGATTAGTACATTTCTTTTATTGTTCCATTCGTTCATCCACCCACCCATTCACTCATTCATTCATTCGGTTTGTAACAGAAAATATTTTCCCAACACTTGCAGATGAATAAGATAAGTACAACAGTAACTACACCTAGTTTGACGAACTGCACTCCAGTCGAAGCTTCCAGTTTTCACTCATAACTCGCGAACGAAAGCGAAAATTAAAAATCCAACTTCTAGGTGCATTTGGCCACCCTTTAGTCTATCTATGTTTAAATTTTTAGATATCTGCGTCTAATATATTTTTCTGGGTATACAGTCAAACACTTCCTCTTATTACTATGGATATGACGAAAGCAAGAGAGTAGACGGGTACAAGACAATCACAGGAACTTCTACAATCTCTATAGGCCTATATATAAGAGGCTTTGCCCTGACTTAATGACTGACTGACTCACGGACAGAAAATCAACGTATAGCCTAAACTATAAAAGGTAGAGACTTGGAATTTTGAAAGTATCTTCGTTTCGTAATGTAAGTGCACAATAAGAAAGGATTTTGAATTTTTTTCTTATTTTAAATGCCAAAAATCAAATGGCTTTGAGAATACTTAATACCTTTTTACACAGAATTATCAAATCCAAATCAAATTGCGTGTACAGTTCTTATGACAACAGTGTATCGTTGCCAGTGTTCACAGGTAGCTTTGGAAATAAATGATAAAATTAGAGAAGCTATCGATAGAATTCATTGGTGTAAATAAATATTGAAGAATGAAATCCACGAAAATAGTGCACAATGTGATGCAGCCATATAACTTTTTCTGTCCTGGACATAGGAAATACAATTTTCTCACTTCACATTATGATGTAAAATAATAAGTCGTATTGCGGGGACAGCTTAATCTAGCTGTTACAGTCTGAGTGTATGTCAACAAGTAAGTTGTGCCATTTCAGAAGTCTGTAAAAAACTCTATCCACTGATACGTTATTCATAGCTGTAGGCTTTGCATTGTTAGTTGAGAAATATGGATTTTTATCATAGGCTCTAAGCATGTAAAAGGAGACAATGTAAGATGGAATATTTTTAGTTCTATGAGCGCAGTATATTATTACGTCCCAGGTTTTGAGGAAGAAAGGTTGTATGGTAACATGAGAGTGAGAAATAAAATATTTCTTAAAAACAATACAATTTTATGTTACCTAAAATTCTGTTTCTTCTTATTTGAACCCCTACCAGGCAATGTCGAAGCAATGGGGTGCAAAATTCTACATTCTCTATGAGCCATAAAAAGCTATATTAACCGTTTCCTGAGGGAACAGTTTGAGTGTGATAAGTCGTTCTTCCTCATTTCAAAGTCTACATACCTATTTAAGGACCTAGAGTTGTAAAATCGAAAGTCCTTCATAAGTTAATTAGAATGTCAAAATACAAAACCCGAGCGATGCCGGGTCTTTTAAGCGAATATAATATGTTGATCTATGAATAATACTTTGAATTAAATGAGTTGAAAAATAAGAAAGCTCAAAAATTAGAAACGTTAGTTTGTTTACAAGGCTAATTAACGTACTATGTTGGACTGGACGAAACGAGCTCCCTGGGAGATTCAAAGCTAAAATTTTGTCATGATCTTGTCCCTTTAGACATTCTTGTGGGCGTTTTTTACTGAATTCTTTGCTACCATATTTAATATGTGGAATCATGAAAAAGCTGAAAATTCCATATCTCGTGGCCCCAAGGGAAGACAGTTGTAATTGCGAATCGTAATCCAATTTCCTTTCCTGCAACATTGAGCCTTTTAAGTTCTGTATGAGCTAGGATTTGCTCAGTCCATTTCTGATGTTAGCGGCTGGGAGAGAGATTTTTATACAAACTTCCGACACCGAGGTTGGAGAAATGGGTTGGACAATCTCATAGATTCTATAAACGGATATCCGCACACAATGATCGCAAACGATTTCAGATTAACCTTGCACATGATATACGACAGCACTATCAGAATTTCCTACTCTCATCTCTTACCTTTTTTTACCGTCCAAAGTTCTCCCTCCTTACAATCTTTATATTGTGCCCCATTTAACCATATTTTCAAAGCGGAACATTTTAATGCGCTTTGCAATGTTATGTAGATTTTGAAGATGTTTATAAATATCCTTAATTAAAATAAGATTTTTAAGATGTATTAATGAAATTGATCACGCGTCCCCTTGGGGTTTGCATTTGAAAGTCCCTGGTTTGATTCCCCGGTCAAGGAGATGAAGTTTTTCTGTTGTTTTTCCTTGACTACTGAGGTGAATACTGGGATTGGTTTTCATATTTTCCTGTTAGCTCAACCTTTCCTTCTTCATGCTTTCACACTAACCTTCATTTCCATAGAACAATCGCATGTTCAGAACAGGTTAAGTTCCACAATGCAGGAAATTACCCTCTTCATTTCCTGTAACTTTGATTTTTTATTGTAGAATCCTGGTCATTTTAGCAGGGCTTTTACTTCTTTACATCACTAGCCTATAGGCCTGGATTTAATGTAATTGCGCCACAATGGTAAGGATATCGAGGTCAATCGTTTTATCGGGAGAAAGTCGCTGTTTTCTTTCTTTTCGATGCTGAGATGTAAAATATAAGTAGGCCTATTATTACAGCTGGTAATTTATTAAATTATTTGAAGTCAGATTATTAGGTCTAACACCAAATGCTATATATCAGTAGTAGGCATAGCAACCATATTCACATTGCGATATAGTGTTATAACTTATCATCTGATGTGCTCTTGAGAATCTCTGCGCGCAAACAATTTAAATCTACTTGCTATGCGTCTTGCAACAAATCATGCAACATCTCAACTTTACTTATAAACAATAACATATATTTTTATAGTGCTCAACAGGCGTTCTTCTACAATGTTATGGCCTAACATGTGAATTGTACTCATCAGACTTTCTCGTACAATTTTACTGCTTAACATGCCAATAATAAGATAGAATAGAAATGCTTATCCTAAACAACTGACAAACAGAAAAAATACCGGCTAAGATTTACAGTGCTTCTATTTCAACCGAATTTTATAGACAGTTTTTACATTAATTGACTTTGTAAATATATTTTTACTCTAGACTGTAACCATATTTGTGGTGCGAAGTGTAGGTATTACTGTTTACCAATGGATGCTGTATATGTTTTAAAAATTTCTAGGCAAATGAACATCTGTAAAAGAGGCTATAAGGGGTTATTACATTATCGTGATATACTAATACTCTCGACCTGAAGAAATTAGAAGTCATAGGTCTTATGATAGAGCTCGTGGCACGATACCTAACGATTTCGTGCAGTTCTGGATTAAGTTTTACCTCCCAAAAAGAACTATTGAGAATAAAGTAATAGGCCATTTGCTTCTCGTGGACCCATCAACATATTTCGATCATATTCTTTTAGAATTAAAATATATTTTCTTGTTTTGCTATTTGCTTTGTTCCACATGCAGCAATTGTATGTTTCGAACTTGAGCTAATTACGGGATAACTTTAGGCCACCCAATAATGAGAGAATTGTTACTGGACAATGTGAGATGAAATTACCTGAAAACGTTAATAAAGAAGCTTCAAGACTTATGCTGATGGGTACGTTTTGTAATTTACACGAACTCTTAGATATCTTACAGTAAGGTAAAATTACACACAGAATAGCCTCATCTAACGGTAATGGTTTTGTGTAAATAAAAATAATTATGTGAAAACTCATAAATTTGATGCAACTTAAGATGGGACGCTGTTATTATTCTTAACATTAATTTACGTGAAAATTACACACTTTATTGAAAACTGTAAACCAATCAGTATTTCCATGTTGGCTTCCCTAGGCGTACCGAGGGGGGGGGTTTGAACCCCCCCCCCCCGCCAAGCGTGGGAAGCTTAAAACTCGTTATTTAGAGTCTTGATTTTTAAAATTTTCCGGGGCAGAACCCCGGAAGCTTAAAACTCGTTATTTTGCATCTTGATTTTTAAAATTTTCCGGGGGAGGTTCCCCGGACCCCCTCTCCCTGGGGGTATTCCATACCCCCCAGACCCCGCGGATGTTATAACCCCCCCCATATGGTCGGCCTGGTTACGCCTATGATCTCATCTATCCGTTAAGTGTATGGATAGGACTTATTGAGTGAGCTAGTATTAAGCAATTTCGTAAATTTATTTTTTGCGAAAACTAAAAATATTTCACCAACATGGTATTAGACTTTTCTGTCATGCACAACGTAACTACATCCTGAAAATCTGAGGTTATTTCATTTTTTTTCCTGTATATTTTCATCCAGATCACTGAAGGCTGACATAGTTTGCATCGCTTATCGAGTATTTCGAGTTTTCATTGAAATGTACACTTTATGATGCGAAATGTCGAGATTCTGCTTCGCAATTGAACTATTTTCCTCACAAGTCAAGCGTATTCTGCTCAGCAAACCATTATCCAACCTAAAGTGAAGGAATTCGTCACACAAATCATGTGAACTCTATCGTGCCTGACCACAAAGCATGGGTGGGTTGACAAACAACTTTGTCAAACCAAATCTACAGTATTACACCGAGTAAAATGTCATGCGATTACAAATAGATTGCTGCAGTACTCTGTTGATTAAAGATGCACTGATTATTTAAATAATGATCACGTTAACCCTTACATCAAGAAGACTTATGCTTCAGTGCTAATAGGAGTTTAATGCACATGCTAGATTTACATCTCCACACTGCAAGGATTGCTTAATTATTGACAACTGGACTGTACAAAATGTAATTACGTCATGCACTTCACATTATCTTGTTAATTAAGTGTATCTTGTTAATTAAGTTTCTATCATTTAATACTATTGTGTAACTAAATTATTTTTGTACCACTTAATTTCTTTCATATCATTTGTGTGTCATTTAATGTATCCTAAATAATTTAATGTGTTATGTAATGTCATTTAACGTATTTTATGTTATTTATTATGCTATAATGTAACAACTAATGTAATTTTAGTCCCTGGTGAAGTGGAAGAAAAGACCTTACGGTCTAAATTTTGAATAAGAGCTGTCAATAGTAAGATTTGTCACCTTCCCCTTCTGGTTTTCCTCCTTTATTTCTATCTCTCTCTTTCTCCTTCCTCTATCATTTACACTCGTACATATGGATGTTAGATTGCTATATTCCACCTAATTCACATGTTCGAACACTATCTAAATCTAGGACGAAACATGTACTGATACAGTAACAGAATTTTTGTTTATCCATCACCTTTATACTTGGTGGTTTCGCTGCTGAATCCGCCACTTTTTCGTCTTGGCGATGGAAACCCGTGTTCCCTGGCGCTATGAAGCTAAAGCCTTAGTCATTGGATTGGACAAATATCTACAGTCCAAACATTTATTGATCCTCGCGCCACTGAATATCTTAGTAAGCGTATAGGCTATGCGATCCAAAGGGGAAATGCCGAGAGCAAAATTGATGCACTAGAAATAGAAATAGAAATAGAAATAGAAATTCCTCATTAGAAATAATATTTACCATGTGTAATATAATTAGTAATTTAAGAACTGTGTTACTTAAAAAGGCATAAATTTTAAGTTCAATAAATATTCTATAATTTGATAAATAATTGTTATATCTATAGGCCTCCCCTAAATATAAACTGCAGAAATCTTAGAGTTAATAGAGTGACCTTAGGTAAGTTGAGGATAGAAAACTTTATTGCGGCCTTAAATTTCATGTTATGGCATAAACCATGTAATGGAATTCGAACACTGCTGAAGAGATTTCTTTCTGGAAACACAAATGCATGACTTTACGAGGTCGGCCTTAAAGGGACAATTTGGTAAAGCATTAGCTTCCTGTTCGCGGATTTGAACACGGCTTAGGACGATAAAATTTATGTGTGCTTAGAAGCGGCATTGCCACGTCTGTAGACCTACAGATATGTAAAGGAAGTGTGCGGAACAAACTTCTGTACCCCAGCTCAAGTAGCAGTACACAATCGTATTAAACAAAAATTCCAAGAGAAAATACGAACCTAATACCTTCGAAACCTGTAAGTCTGCCACTTATCCACACATTCAGAACAGTCATTCTATTCAGGCAGACGTGTGCAACTGTTTTATTTCGTCACATATTTTACGAAAATTGTTCATGCTAAATTTTGAATATGAGCTGTCAATAGTAAGATTTGTCTCATTTCCGGCCAATATTAGAAATAATTTACAAAATTTAAATTAAACATCGTTTTAACTCTAAGTTATTAGCATCTAATTGATTCCTGACAGTGTTAACTCCTAAACTTAATTTTATATGCCGTAAGATCCGCAAGTCAAAATTTCTATCCATATCTCTCAAATGTATGCAGACTAGTTAATTGGAACCCGTATATTTTCATTTATCGCTGAGAAACCTGAGATTGTCAATGTCTTCCACCACATCCTCCGACGCTAGAATTTAAGTATACCCTTAAAAATGACTTGCTTTTTAGAATCACCTTTCTTACATTCCAATTGGTGATTCTTAATTCAAGAATTCTTTAATCCTCCTAAAGTTCCTATTAACTTTACAAAAGCTGTAAAGGAAATAAAGATTTCGCCGCGGTTATTTATATCGAGGATTAATAAAATGTTTCACATAATGCCTTAAAACTATTAAAACTTGATCTGAAACGGTTTATCCAGTTTTAGGGTATATTAAGATTACCACACACACCCACATTGAACGAATGGGTTGAAGGGTAATAATCACATCAAGGAAGCCACTAAACACTGTGTTATGTGCGAACGTTTATATCGGAATGGATATTTGCTATATTTGCTATTTGGTATCCTACTGAATTGCTCCGCGAAAAGGATCGATGTTAGAGATTAGATGACTGGAATGAATCCAAGGTTTCCGCGTTTCAGTGCCAGACAAATTACCTAACATTTGAGGGAATGATCTCGTCAGAAAACATTAGCCATATAATTTAATCTGACAGGGGTTTAAACCCTAGCACCCGTACTTGACACTTGTTACTCAGACTTGCTACCATCTGAGTCATGGTATTGATACTCATACTGTACGATTATGAAGTCCCTAAATTCAAAAATTATATCACTGCTGCATTTCCTTCTACACTAAAGCGACACTCGAAATTGTCATTTTTTATGAATTATGTAAAAACAATATTTGATGATTTTAGGTAAAACTGATGAACTGTCATTTAATTAATGAAATGTGGTAGTAATAGATTTAATAACTTAACCAGTCTAGATTGGTGAAAAGAATGCCATGGAGCTTGGAATAAAGACCAGATTTAAAGTATTTTTCAAATAATAAGTTGCGAAACACTACGAATTTCATAAATTTGTTTGTACCAGAATATTAAGTAGGCCTAAGCTATTTACACATCATTGAGATCAATTTCCACACTGTATTGAAGATTTCAATAAACAGTAAGGTGGTGAATAAAGAGTGGTTTCAACAAGACTGATTCAACTAAGAAGAATGGGATACCCTAGAGGCTCCAACAGGCGGCCCAAGAGGAATAATATTTCGGCCCACGAAGTCTGCATGAAAATATATTATATGGATTTTACATAATTTTTATTAAAATATACTATATATATCAACAAGTATTCCTTTTAGTGATATAAATTTCAAGTATCTGACTTTAATTTATAATTCCGACGTTTTTATTGCAACATTTTTAAAATTCAGCTCCAGTTAAATCATGAATTTTTATGTGAAATGCTGATGTAACACAAGAAAAATAAGATTACTTTAATACTTTTTTAAAAGAGTATTTAAAAAAGCAAAGTTATATTATAGTTTTACTTAATTTTGTGCTCATTATCTACGGTACAGTTTGTCTAATTGCATGCCCAACAAATTTTGCGGTCAACCATCAATATCTATATACTATATATTATATATTATTCGCCCTCGGATTTCTTGAAGTTGAAAACCTCTAGGAAACACATAGGCTATGATAGACTGGAATTACTTATGGGTACACCTGCGCGAACGAAGATTTTTTTCTACTGTCTAATTTTGCTGCATATAATCCTCCATACAGCTATCTTTCCAGTCGTTTTCATGATCTAGCATCCTTCCATAACTTGTCATACTTAGCTTGATCCCTTACTATCCATGCCTCTGTAAAGAACTTAACATTATTCCTTATTCCTTTACAGCAACGGCTATCGCTTATGGAACTCATTGCCTAACTATCTCAGAAACTGCCAAACGATATCACATTCAAGCGCAATTGATTGAAGTTAGTATGTAGGAACATTTGGCTAGTTGAAGAATGATATTAATGAGGAAATATTTTTGAGTTTTCAGTAGTCATAGTTAATTCTGTATTCGTTTACTGTAATTTCATATACTATTTAGTTTTCTTTTTCTGTTATATTTTTAGATCAATTGAAGGGTCGGGGGAAAAAACCAGGTAAGTCACTTTTTTAAAAAAATGGAGATATCGTTACAGTTTGCTTCAGATTCATCATACCCATCAGCTGAAAGGTCTAAAGCGGGAAAAAAGCAGACCAGTCGGGAGAAATTAGCAGTCAAAGTTTCACTGTAAGGGGAAAGAACGGGAAGTCAAGCGCAAAGAGGAAAGAAGCAGGCGAGTCAATGCTGTCTCAACTGGCTTCATTAATTATATAACAAGCAATCAAATTGCTGGCCTCAAGAAAATCACACTGACATTCCGTATCCGCGGCCATTCGTACTTGGAGTGCGATAAAAACGTAGGTTTATGGAATCTAAAAGCATTGATGGAAACACCTGAGGATTTCAAAGAAATGGTGAAAGCATCAAGATGTAAACCATCCATTTCACTAAGGTCAGCGTTACCCAACAAATGGTGCTAGACTGGAAGACAATGTTGGACTCAAAGTACGCTCCAAAGTGCCCTTTCAAAACACAGCCTATTAAAGTAATATCTTCTGCATCCAACCACAGCCGTATGCTGCAATATCGCACGACATACTATGGAGGGATGTGAACTGGGATTATAAGGGCACCTCGACAAGGCCAACCATTGGAGGATGGGCTATTTGAACTTCCAATTCCAGCTTATAATGGTATGTGTAGCTTTTTAAAAAAAAATTGTCTCCTGCAATAGTTTATCACAATTTATCAGATATTTTCTTTCTTTATTCTAGGTCTCCTGCCGATTTCAAGAAAAAAATTTCAAGATATACAAAATCTTATGAAGTTTTGTAGTCCTCATGCTGTCAAATTCTTCAATCAGCTGCCCAATGTCTAAGTGATGTGAGTCTGTTCCACTTGACTTACCTGCTTTTTTCCACTTCAAAAGGTACCTTTGACAGGGTTTCGTGGAATTACATCTTTATGGGGACAAACTGGTTGCCAACAGCTATGATTCCACATTTCCTGAATCCAAGACTTCATTTTTCAGAAATCATAATTATTTTATGTGTAGATACATTGATGTCATAACAATTTGAACATTAAAATCGCTTTTTCTCAGTTTGTAAAAACATTGACTCTCCTGCTTTTTTCCCCTGACCCTTCAATTGTATATATTTCATAGCTAAGTTCTGTAATTCTTGTAATTAATGTATTTTCCTCTAGCCGAGTTTCAGAGAAGGCCTTATGGCCTTAAAACCGCCAAGTTAAATTTAAAAAATAAAATATTTTCGATTATTTGCCGCGAATGTCCAAGAATATCACATAGCTAGAAACACATGCAAGAATAACATAAACTTATGTTGTTTGCTTCTAAGCCTATGTATCTTGGCATATCATATAAATAGAAGACGACCCGACGGTAAATCTAAAACACCCAAAAAGTGTAATATATTAGTTGTTTACTCTTACAGGAAACAGCGTGTTAGAGGACTCGAATTCTACAAAACCCAATATAAAGTTTATGAAGCGTCGAGCGTAGTAAATGGTTTAAAGCTAGCCTTTAGAGTAAAGTCATTCCTGTAAGTTGTTAAGATTTTGATCAGCCCATTCTAGTAACTGTGTAACATTGCTGCTAAGCCATCGTTAAGCTGAAGTATTATCGCACAGCTTTTCTATAAACGAACGCATGATGCAACCCATAACGTATTTTTTTGCGGCGTGCAACCCATAACATATTTTTTGCGGCGTGGCTTGAAATGGCATTAGTTAGCTGACGACACATAAAGTAAGATTAAACACATTAATAACCGAACAGCCCAACGTATTTGATTGTGGGTATGTCTTATGGCTCTGCCGTTACAGCAGAACTTATGAGGCCATCCATATCCAAGGGAATGTATAGGTTGTACATCAAATATATTCACCCACAGGCGCTTGAAAATCTAAATCCAAGACGTTTATAAAAATTATGTAATCTGAAACTTCGAGCCTTGTAAGAAGAATATAGGCCTATAGGAGTGGGTAATGAGAAATATAGGCGAATACACAACGAAAAAGCTACAAGAAGAAGTAACTGGAAGATGTTTCAGTGCTAGTGTTTTAATAAAAATTTTAAACAAATTAATTTTTATAATTGTGACAAGAATACAAGACAATTTAGTTTTAAATTTTAGTTATTAAAAAATCCACACCAGCAAAAAAAGATGCCCTGAAGATGATGAAAGTATGTCGAAAGGCCTAGGAATAAAATAAAATATTTTGTTGAGTTGCTGGTAACAAGTATCCATTTTATTTATTTCATTGATCGAGCTCTACGGTACTACAACATGTATTTTAATACTTTTCAAGAGGCTAGGGGACTATGAAAAATTTGTCTTTAAACGGACCCAGGGAAACTTACTTTATGGACGCGCCTCGCATAACACATTTGTAAACATATGTTTCCAATTATTCATAAGTTAGTTTAACATATTGCTTTTCATATTTTTTTAATTTCTCTTTTATAAATTTTCTTAGTATCAGTAAGTAAATCTTAGGTAGAAACGAAGTTTGTATATTAGGTATAATTGCTTTCGCATCTTTAGTTATACTAGTTCATGATTATAAGCCTTAACTATATTAGTATTATTTGTGTTTTATTGAATTTATAATTGTATTGTATTTGTATTATATTTTGTAATTTTATATAATTTAATCGCAATAATCCTGGTTGAATGGGAGAGAAGGTCTAATGACCTTAATTCCACCGGGTAAAATAAATCAAATATAATTATAATTATAATTTAGCGTAACTTTTGACTGTCGATATATGGCGTGCAGTCTACTGCCTGTTGTTGCGAGATCTTACCTATAGGTGGCGTGAAAATCATCATTTTGACATATATTCTAGGTGTAAAAATTATGACGTATCTATGATTTTTATCGCAAGCCCAGTGAATCTCTGACCAGTTACACGGAGTTAAATGATAACGAAATAATACAGGGCTTATGTAGAACTTACGCGGTGATTATGCCGGTTGTCGACCAAGAGCTAAGCTAACTTAGCTTAGCTCAGCTCACATACAGTGAGGGATTTCATATATAGTTGTGCAGAATTTCATATGTAGTTTTGCGGCACAACTACATATGAAATCCCGCACGGTATGTGAGCTAAGCTAAACTATCTTAGCTTAGCTCTTGGTCGACAACCGGCATTAACCTAACTGCCCATCGCCCGTATTTGCAATTTTTATTAATAAGGCCTTTTAGTATGAAATATAGTGAGGTGATTCCCATGACAAACATAATTTTAGTGCAGTATCCTTTCCACAGACATTGGTATCATGAATAAACATATTTGATGTTGGAACGTAGCGTACAATGTAGCTGTCTGGAAGTGTACCATGCTGTGTTAACGTAGGACGAAGCTTCCGTCGCAAGTACTCTGACAAGGGTTGCTTTGTTGAGCATTTAGCTACTCCGTTTTCAATGAAATGGCAAATAGGACACACTCTGTGGGAAATCTCGTCACACGGCTCAGTAAACTGACATAGCTCTGGAGTGTTCACCTAGAGTCCTAGGTCAAACCTATGATTTATTCATGCTCCAGACTGTATAATCTTAAAAAACATAGCGTAGTAACCCCTGAACTCACACTTTATACAAGATAATATATTATGTTACCAGTAATACCGGAAAGGTAAAGTTGGAAATGACATATTAGGTGTTAAATGCGTGAAGTCTTTTTTAGGCTTTTTTAATCATATTATAAATTTAATCGTACGAGCGAAGGGCTCAAGAATAACATTCTAATTAATTATTTTTATTTCATTTGTAAGATTTACAGTCGTATAGTACACAGGTCAAAACCAAATTATGTCTTCTTAACGCATCTAATTAAACATTTGACGCCTAATAGCTTATGTGCAGTAAACTTCAATGCAAGAGTGCATTGTATTTAATATTTTCATTCAGCTTATTAATGTCAAAGACCGCCGGCGTGGTCTTGTGGTTAGTGTCGCTGACTACAGATCCGTCGGCCCGGGTCCGATCTCCGGCACCTCCTCGGATTTTTCTGAGGTACGGAGGTCTGGAAGGGGGTGCACTCAGCCTCGTGATTCAAGTTGAGAAACTACTTGATAGAGAAGTAGCGACTCCGGTCATGGAAACCACCATTAACGGCCGTGGATATCGGCATTCTGACCACATGCCACCCATTCCCTGCCATCTGCCTATGGTAGATGACGCAGCGGTCGGGTGGTAGGCCTTGTCCCTTCAGAGATGTAGCGCCACATAGTTTAGTTTTTTGTCAATTATATGCAAAAAGTTAGAAGTCCTGGGGCCAGTTTATTAACGAACGCGGGTCGGATTTGATCGAGTTGGACCACACTGCAGTGCACTGGTGTAAATTACTAACCAATTTTTTTTTGTGATATTTGTAATCCGATACAGTAAAATTAATGTAATTAATGTTCAATAATCCGATTTCCCTAATAAATGTAAAGATACACGACTTCGAAATGAATTAGAACAGAAGAACTGTTCAAAAACCTCCTCTTCCAGAAATACGTACACCCATGCCACCTAATCTACCATAGTGTAATCCGTTCATAGTGATTACCAGAGAGAATCGAACTTGTGGCTAGCGGCTGTCTTCTCCGGGCCGGAAGCACGAGTGGAATGTTGACAGCGATTAATTGCATATACCTATGCTCCGATCCACTTGCGAGTTTGAGGGTATCTGGAAGGTGATATTACTTGCTCTGCTGCAACTATTTTACCATGGAAACGAAGCTTGCTAGATTAACCAACTGAAGTACGTAACGCTCCTTAAGTTCCAATTTATAAAAGATATAAGCTTCTTTACATCGATGTGATACACAAATATATAAAATATTAGGCCTATATACAGACAGTTTCGGTTAAACGTTTATATTTTGTTTCCTGTTAAAGTGCAGGTGATTTAAAGAGCAGTTTTTTTCTTTTACTGCATACAGCTTCAAGACCGTTCAGAATATTACTTCATGTCTTATGGAGGAAGGGTCTTTTAGTTTTGGATAATTCTATCCGCGAAATTCCAATTCAGTGTAATCATCAAAGTTCTATCGTATGTATAGTTTCATTCGTGTAGTAGCCCTCCAAATAACAGTTAATTGTATTTTATAAGCATCATTTCCAATCACATTTAAAAAATAATGAATCTCAAAATTGACAAAAATTCTTGAAGCATTAATTTAATCTATCATAAGCATAACTTCTCAGCAGTCATAGATACAGCATAGAGGATTAATAGGCTTCTAAGAGAAGTAAAATGAAAACACTTAGAACTGTATATTAGATCATAATAGTGTATACATTTGTCAATGTATATCCTTGAGAAGGTGTATTTCGCATTTATTTGTACATTTCGTTACATCCGTCATATTACATTTCATTTCGTGGATATAATTTTATAAATATAGATATTAATGAAACTCAATTAATACAGCTAGTAAAATAACATTTTTCAGTTATCGTTGTTTCAAAAAATACGGTCCTAGAACAGATGTAATAAGGACATCCGTAAGTAAAACAGTTTCACCTGTATTACCATAACGAGTAATACAGTAGTAAAATGTCCTCAACTGTGGCCCATCAATTCAAATTTGGACATTCGACCCATGGGTCTAGGTCAAGACTACTCATTTTCTTCCAATGAATGTTAAGACATTGTAGTGATAGAGAAAATCCACTTTTTCTGAGAAGTTCTGGATATTCAGTCAATATCAGGTGAAACTGGCACTATTAGGTGATACGTCATTCGTAATAACCGCAGACAATATTGTTAACTTAAAATCTAAAATTTGTAACGCTGTAGCTCAATTTAAACGATGGTGTAATATGAATAATCTCATTATTAATGTTGAATAAACTGTATGTCTGCTATTCCAAAATAGAAATATCACCCAACTGTCTGTTCAGTGTGACAATTTTATTTTAAATTCTTCAGATTCATGTAAATTTTTAGGTATTTATTTGGACTCTAATTTAACTTGGAATTTGCAGATTGATCATGTTTGTTGTAAATTAAACAAAGCAGGTTATGCTATCAGATGTTTAAAGAATTCTCTTAATATAAATTATTTACTAAGTGTGTACTTTGCTTCTGTACGGTACAATCTACGATGTTTTATAATATATTAGTATGGGGTTGTGCATCTAATATTCAGAGGGTTTTTACAATTCAGAAAAGAATTTTAAGAGTGATATTTAATCTTAAACCTAGAGATTCTTTACGTGAGTATTTTAAATTACATAACATTCTAACTGTCACAAGCATTTTAATTTTTAAGGCTGGTGTGTTTTATAAGAAGAATCTCCAAAATTTTAGACTTAATATGGATATACATAATTATGAAACCAGACAAAGAAATCATGTGCACATATCTCATTACTCAACTACCAAGTATACAAAATCTCCAGTTTGCCTCATTCATAGGATAGTAAACAAACTTCCAAACAGCATTTCTAGTATTAATAATCTTCATCTGTACAAGTTAAGACTAAAGACATTTTTATGTAAGAATTCGTTTTATGATTTTAATGATTTTTTTAGTTTTTAATTGTATTGTATTGTATTTGTTATTTTAATGTTATTTATTTGACGATTCTATCTGTACTGTGTGTACGGCAAACAGATAATAAAAATTATTATTATTATTATTATTATTATTATTATTATTATTATTATTATTATTACTATTATTAACACATTAACCCTCGTACATCAAGATGATCTTTCAGTTGTTTGAACAGCCCAAGGAAGTTTCGAACCTCAATATAAGAACTGTTTAAGGGAACTGTAACCTGTATTATATGGTGGGCAAGTACACCATAGTTTACCACTACCGCCTATTGTTATGAGGAAAGAACTTTTGCAGTAGTTTCTCGTTGCTTTTTTGTGAGATGAGATGGATGACTGGAATCTGAGAGCAATGAAGTGAATACAAATTCCGAATACTAGAGAAAGTATACCACATTTATCTGATTGACTGAGATGAAAGCGCTTGACATGAACAACTCTGCAAGTATGCGAAACCAAGGTTTATTCTTCTTCAAAATATTCTTCCATAAACTTTTTTCTTTTGCACCGCATATTTTCCCTATTAAAACTTCTTCCCTTTATCCTTTTCTTCTCCTCGCGGACTCTCCCTAAAATTTATTTCCCATAGCTCTTTATCCAATTTTGTAACAGCAATAATACCACATATTACATGATTCTCTCATTTTATAATAATAATTTCATTTCGTTTATTTATGCTGCAGACAATATTTACAAATTTTAAATAGCAGACATAATAATAATAATAATAATAATAAGCTAAGCTAATACGAATAGTCCCTGTGATCCTGTCGGTCAATGGTCTCGTCCCCTACGCACTTCAAGAGTCTGCAAGAACTGGGTCTTCCACCGAACACCTACAAAAGCATGCAGCATTCTGTCATCCTATCTACATGCAACATTGTGCGATCATTCCTGTCGCAAGAATGAAGACATTAATTGAACTCTTGTATTACAATTATATGTAAATGTTTTATATTATTGTGAGGCACTTGGTGCATCCCGTGCCCTGTTACTACCCATATGTGATGTGGAGAAATGTAATAAATAATAATAATAATAATCATCATCATCATCATCATCATCTTTCTTACAGAATGTTGAAACCAGCAATTACTCCTTATCTCTAGTTCAAGCAAATATAAATTCAAATAAAAAAGACTGTTGGAGCAACGAACATTGAATTAGAGTTCACTGATTATACAATAATGACAACATGAGTGTACTGGGGCATATTTAAGGGGAGGCCAAGGAGGCTCTGGACCTCTAATCTCCACACATAGGCCTACAAAGTTCAAGACCAACTTTAGAAAACAAGATTTCAATAATTTAAATTTACCTGTTTCCCATTATATGCAGGTTAGATTTTGTTGCATCCACTTTCTAATTTCCACACATAGGCCTACAAAGTTCAAGACCAACTTTAGAAAACAAGATTTCAATCATTTAAATTTACCTGTTTCCCATTATATGCAGGTTAGATTTTGTTGCATCCACTCCAGGGAGTGGATATTTCTTTTTCAGAATTCTTGTCATATTTCCTTATTGCATTGAAACAACCACGTAAGCTTCATGTTCAAATTGTAAATTTTGAAATCATTGATTTTGAGATAACAAAATATCGGGTATGGAATGGGATTTTACAAACTGGAAAGAATTGTTGTGATGGAAAATGTTCAAGAATTTCATGCAGGGAAAATGGTTATAATGGAAAATTCTTGAAAAAAAAAAAAACAACGGATATCACAGTGTTTGAAATAGCAAGTCAGATTCATGTCAGAATAAAATAACTTGCTTTTTGTTCAAATTGCAGGCCTGAGTAAACTACGTTGAAAATAATAAGAATATACATATATTTATGCGTAGTTAGGTGCGCGTTCTTGATATGAACCAAGATTATGTCAATATCACTTTCTCAAAAGATTCTAATCTGCTCTGTCTTAGAAACTAAACTGTGAAGATAATTTTTAAAGTGAAAGTGAAGGGTAAAAAGAATGTACAATACAATCTTCTCTCTTTATATCATGGTCTTATGAAGTTAAAATATAATATGCACAGCTCGTCCTTTGTAAGTACATTAACCAGAATTGCCTATGGCAGCGTCTCTAATGGGGACGTCTTTATGCATATGCTTCCTCTTTTACGGTGCATCATAAATTTCTAAATTCTGATGCTCTCCGTAATAAAAGTTGTATATCGCCTGATAATATCAAGAAAGAGAAAACTATGAAGATGGAAATTCCTTACTGGATGAAAAACTCAATAAAACTTGTAAATGTTGAGACATAAAAAAATCGCATCCATCTCGCTTCTGACCCACAGCATAGCTGCAGAGATATTGAGCGCATTGCGACGCGTCAAGCGATCACGTTCTGATATTACTTTATTATGTGTTTGGAAAAGGCAAGGACTGTCTCGTCTATAATATAAAACGGTAGTTCTCAAAACTTTTGACATGGCTAAGATTACAGTGCGCCACAAAAGTCACCTTACATATGTATATGTTTCCCCTTTGGAACTGAATGAATCTTTTGTACGTTTTAAATAAATGTAAATAATAATTAAGCAGACCATGAAAACACCAACTATTGTTGGTGTATATAGTAACTGACAATTTTAGCTGATTTTCAGTTCTAGATTATTACAATATAGGATGAAATAGCGCCATGAGTCACCATGGTATCAAATCTGGCATTATCCTTTACGACGAGGGATACCATGAAAAAAAAAGTCAAATTGGCCGACAACGGAATTTGAACCCGGGACCTCCTGGATGCGAGCTCTACACCCTGTCGCTATTTCGTTTCCTTTATTGTGAAGTTATTGAATGATATTGTAATTTCCATTTCTCATCACGTTAAATGACTTCTTTATCATACAGTATACTACAGTACTTCCACACATCTACTACAGAAAATAGTAACTCTTAAAAATGACGAAAGAAACTTATGAAATAAGATTCTGAATAAACTACTCCTCAAACAAATTAATATGTAGTGAGCCTGAGTATACAAGGATCTGCCCTTAGTTCATTTTAAACTAAAAAACGAAACTGCATAGTGATGCATCCCATGGTGGGATAGGGCCCATCGCCTGATCGCTGCATCATCTACCTGTCTTTCGACATCGGCAGATTGCAGGAATCAAGGGATTGTGTCAGCATACCGCTACGCACGCCCTTATTGCTGATCATCTAGACTTGGCCCGCCACTTATTTATCGATTAGCTCCTCAGTTATCCTCCGAGGCTGAGTGTATCCCGTCCCAAATCTGTCTACCTCAGATAAACCCGAGGTACAGCGGTTCGAACCCGAGCTTACGATCTGCAATCAGCAACGCTAACCTTAGACCACCCATGTGTTCCTTCGGTCCAATCAGACTTAAATATCCCGAGTATTTACAAATACAAACAAGTATATTTGTATGTACAAGGGAAAGTATTATGTGATTAATTAAAGCTTAACGAATATGGCCGTTAATGTAACACGGATTATTTAAAGAGTTCACTAAAGACATACCGGTAATTAAATTTGTGAATACCATAGATTTAGACATTCCGTAAATAATTTTATGTTAAATTAATTCTATTAATAATGAGTTAGTCAAATGTGATATTCTTAAGTTTATAATATTCTAACGTACAGATTATATATATATATATATATATATGTGTGTGTGTGTGTGTGTGTGTGTGTGTGTGTGTGAAATTCAGTCCACCGCTGTAGCACAGCGGGCCCGGGTTCGATTCCTGGTCGGGACAGGTTACTTTCTGTTTCTTCGTCTGAAGAAATTCCTTTGTGTAAAAAGTTTCAACGACGATAATGTGAAAGAAGAAGAGCAGACTTGGCTTTCATCACAGGCGGCATCATTCTTTGACGAAGGTACATAAAAACTGGTTTCCCAATATGACAAGTGCCTAAATAACGGCGGTGACTACGTGGAGAAATAGTGTAACTAGTAAGGTAATGAATGATAATAAAGTACTTGGAAAATAATGTCTTTTTTTAAATTATCGGTACTTACTTCAAAAACACGCCTCGTAACAAGGGGAGAGGAAGTTTATTTCACATAAAAAAAGGTTTAACATATGAATAATAGATAACCGATTGCTGATCGTAATTTGAAGCCAGTTATTAATGTTGAGTTCACAAAAATGTAAGTTACAAAATGACTACTACACATATTTTTATAAGTGTCTTGCTACACCCAAAATAAATTTATCTGCGCAAGTCCATATATCCACATTGGGCTATAAGTCTAGAGCAACTGAAACTTTTATGATAGATTCTGCAAGGGAAATTTTATCAACAAGACAAATATAAATACAGTGCTAATGGATTCTGAACGCCACAAGTGGATAACAAAAAGCGTACCCTGACTCGACCGACGCTTTATTTGTTTCCTGGCTTAGAGAGGCCATTCTGCTTTCAACCTCAAGCTTGGCAAAATTCCGAATTCAGTTTCATCGACACGCTTCACGGAAAAGCTCGTCTGCGTCAATGCAAGAATTTCCTGGGCCTAAACCGCAACGCTGGCAGAGATACCTGTGTACGCTCCACAGGAGCATAAATGATTCCAATTGACAGTATAGTAACAAAGGGAGGTTTACCCAATTAGATGTACCACGTATTCACAGAAGACTGATCCGTAATTCCAGCAAAATGTTCTATCTAGTTGAATTATAAAATCCTTTAATGTAAGAACTCATTTTAGAGAATGAATTGTGGAAGTATATTCTACGGTTTATACTAGACATGAGACAAATAAATGGATAACGGGTGCACAATTAACTGCAGAGGACATAGGATAGTTAACTGTTTTTATATATTAACTGCAATTATTTAGATATTAACTGCAATTCTCTGGATTTTTGTGTCGGTTGATATTAGACGGACAATTCACTACAGTTAACTATCAATATAAATAATTTCCCACAGCTAAAAGGAAATAAGTTGCCATCATCTCCACTCAAACTATGTGGTAGTTGTTTATATTAAACACTCTCTAAAAAAAATATGGTACATGTTTTGACTTCTATTTAATAAAATTTGATATCATTGTGTATTTCTGATTTCTGATTTCTGATGACAGTCCTGTAAACCCGTACTCTACTATGAGTAGGATGTTATGCGCCTGCGGCTGGACAATAGTCCACCACACGCACATGCATCAGAAGGAATCAGTTATTATAATTATCTTCTACTCTAAAATAGCAACCTTCTTCTATTGGAATTGTAAACGATTATACAGACTACATTTATGGGCAACTCTTTTACCATTTAACTGGATAACTACAATTAAATGGATAATTGGTAAAATTACATCACTATAAAGTTTTCTCGCTATCTTTACTATTAATTTTATAAAGAATGATTATCTTATCAATTAGTTATTCAATTAGTCAATTAACTTTTATCTGGATAATTCCATCTTTGGATCACAATCATTGTCTCATCATAATCGTTCCAACTATGTAATAACGTAGAACTATGGGCTTGAGCACTGAACAATTTACTTCCTTCAATTTTTCTTCTTTACTGCACAATACAAAATTTCAAATTAATATACAGAAAACACAGTAAAAATACTGTACATTACGACCATTTTAAAAAATTTTAACGTGCAATTAAATTAGTTATTCAAACGACAGCTGCTCTGCCTCTTGAATTACCTTTCACATTATACAGTACTCTGAAAGCAATCTTCCAGAATGTGGTACAATACTGCCCCTCAATCAGTGCTGAAGTTGCAACTTTTTTCTAGAAGGAAATTCATTTGCCGGTATTTGTTTATTTTCATATTATTATACCAAAGAGCAGAGTCAAAGTACCTTTTTTAATGATTTACATAGAAATTACAATACAACAACCAATGCAACTAAATTCGTCACGTACGCATAGAATCTACGGCAACCGCGCAGGCAAGGCAATTTCATGACAAAATCCGATAGTGACTCTAATAATGATTCTTTTTTTTTTAACTGTTGCCAAAATATAAGCAGATTTCATATGTATTTTTTTCTTCCCTGCGTTTATGCCGGAGCGATGAAGAGTAGACTTTTCACTTTGCCGGAATACAGTTTCGGTCCGTTCCGGCCCAACTGCAGCACTGCCCTCAATTTAACAATAATCCTCATATAACAATTCAATCAGCTAGGGCCCACAAATATCGTTACATAGAGATCTGAATGTATTGCAAAATTTAGCCGATAGTAACATAATATAACAGAAATGGATAACATAATAATATAACTTGAAATGATTAAAAAAAGACGTTTTCATAGCATCATAAAAATGCAAGCATGCATTTCTCTGTTATCTACTCTTTTAAATTCAGCTGACAGTAAAGAATAACAAGAAAATATAAAACTCCGAATTTATTGTGGCTGCATGAAATCATATCGTAAAAACTCTCGTCACGGTGCAGTTCCAAGACTGACATTCTTGCCTCAAAAGAACGTCCCAATTTACTGTGGGAGTAAAGAACCAGAATAGGAATTCCAGAGTCCACAAGCTGAACCATAAACTTTAATTTATTTAATTTATCTACCCGTATCGGGGATACTAATGGAAGCATTGTATTAGACTTCGAATTTCGATTTCAAATTCATAGGTCTCTTTATACATATATATATATACACACACATATACTTTATATGCATATAGACAGTCACATATACATATATATGTAGTGGTGGAAATCTCAAGAAAATGTCACTGGCAAGGTGATAATAGACGAAATTATGCAACTCTTAACAGCTAGGGAATCATCTGCTGGCATAGAAATTTGTGTGTGTTTTCTGACCACTAGCACCATGCGCAGTAAACTAAGCATGGTTTCCGCGCAGGGTTTTTTATAGCTTGTACACATATACGAGCATGGTGTAAACAAATCTAGTTTGTGCTTTGTTGAAGGATATAAAGAGTAAGTCAGAAAAATGTGTTTAAAAGATGTAATATACTAACACGTCATACTCCAATTCGAAATATTGTAAAAACACAGTTTTCAGATTGATTCTTCAGTGTTCGTCTTAGATACGCCTACTTAATATAACAAATAAGCACTCACTACTGGTGGACTTATATGAAACTATTTCTAAGTAAAATCGTATAATTGAAGAAAATATTCGATTTAAATTAAATCTGATTAAATTAGTAAAATAATTTATTTTTATTTTTAAATCAAAATAATGAATTATTTGGCTGCCTAATGCTAAATAACTGATGCTCCATAACGTCCTAGAATTTGTATAAGATTCAATTATCTACATGCTTTATGTAATTAGAGCTAAGCAACGCATTCGTCGTGGCAATATTGTTTCACAAGCGCAGTCAATTAAGTAAAAGCTTGTACAAATAAAAATAGCGCTCTGTAATCAATATTTTAATTAGGTTTCAATGAAAAGTCAGTGAACTACAAAATGTCATTTTCCTTTACGATAGATAGCTCACGGTCGCAGCTTCAATCACGCTGATGCCCAAGTTTTCTCTTTCATCAAGCTGGCAGCTGTCTTTAAGAGAAGATTGTCTTTCTACTTGTACGAAAATAATTACCTCCAAACACTAAATTAAAACCAGCTTCGTTTCATTAATATGTCAGAACACTTTCACAAAGATTAAGTTTTGCAACTGACAACTTCTTGAAACAGCTTCGTTACTGCTTTTGCAATGCAGGGTGTTCCCGAATCGCGGAATTCACTTTATTGGAATAGGGAACCCAAATGTCAACAACAGGGATGGTAAACGACCTCTATTTGTATCAATACATTAAGTAGAATTCGTTGCTTCCGTTTCACTTCTTTTATTTAAATGCCTTCTGGTGTTACTAACACTGTCGACACGTACGAGGAAAGGGAATTTGGTACTAACATTTAACTTTGATTGTGACACCGATTTAACCGATATACGGTATGTTTATGATTAAGGGCCTGTACGACGACAACCTGACATATTTATCTGCCAGATAGAGAACCTATCTGGAAGTTGGCAAAGAATTGCGTATTATGATCTCCCGACAAAATCTGTCTGGCAAGACAACTTCCAGATAAGCTAGCAGGAGGATGGAGTGACAGACAAATTTCCAACTGCTAGTTAGGCAAGCTTGGTTGAAACAAGATGGCAGCACGCCGAATCTCTCTGGCCATCTGAATTTTAGAACTGATGCCGGAAGATTTAATTTACACAAAAATGTCATTTTATGCTCACTTATGAATGAGATAGAATTGCATAAATCGATGAATGCACTTAAAACGATATGTTCTTGTGTAATTGAATTGTACAAATATAAATCCGAGCTGCCAAACCTAGCAGACGCCTACCGAACTACAACAAACACACCTCTTTGCTCAATCAGCTAAGCACCATTTTACAAAATTTTACTGCGTTCTTCCCGATAGCAGTTCAGCGGTAGTATTACAAGACATCTTCTAGTTAAGCTATCTGGAAGTCACGTATCGGGAGGAATTTTCGGCAGGTGGTAATACAGGCCCTAAGTGTTTAATTCCTATATCGTTGTATTCGGCCTATAGCTAATATTTTTAATAACTAAGAGCTAATTCAGTAGTCTACCGCATGTATTCCGTAATACAGTAAAATTATGATTATGGTAATGATAATATTGTCTCGTTCATTATGAATCACAGGACTTTGTCTTTGATTTCAGACACACTGTGACGAAGATAAACGCTCCTATTCGTCCCTAGCACGTAACGGCGACCTGCCATTCTATGCCCGTACTTACAACAAGAAAATGCATCCCATGGTGTCTACAGGCAAGCGATATGTAGGGGCTCTGGCTAAGACTGGTGGACTTCCATATGGGAAGAGAGGAGACGATACAGACAACGAGGAACTTCTACGAGAGCTATGGTCAGAACTGGAAGAGAAGAGGAGTGTAGCGTCACTAGCCAGGAGCGGCGCTTTGCAAGGTATAGTACAGCACGTCAAGCCTAAGGGCCATAACCCATTGACGCGACTAGTCGCTAGCGGCTAGCCGCGCTTAGACGCGCATGTTCATTATTAGTATTATTTTATATAGACTCAACACCCACTAACGCGGCGCGACTGCCAGGTCGCTCGCGGCTAAGTTATGAAGAGCGTTTCACAGGCGACTGATTTGTCGCGCGCGGGGAGAAAAGTAACTTAATCCCTGCGAACAACACTCACTGACGCGGCCAGTCGCGCGTGGGTAACTAACTAAACTAAATAATTTTAAGTAAATAATGAACATAAGTCATTAGTAGATTGTAATTAACGTGAAAATAAATTTTACTTACGTTAAAGTAACCATTAGTTTTTCTTCCGGACGAAGGCCTTGGCGAAAATTTGTATCCCGTCCTTCTATTTCGTTCTTGATTAGTTGTAGTAACTGGTCGGAAGATTCCACACTCATTCTTGTGTAGTTGAAAAACTTACTATCATGTTTACGTAAATCATAATAAAGCAAATTGAACGCGCCTTTTGTTGAACGTTCCATTAACATGGGGTGTATCCAGAACCGTCGAGCTTTTATTTCCCCCCCCCCCCGTCTACGAACGTGATTGAATAACAAAGCTGCTATCACTTCAACCTCCATTTTGATACTGAAGATCCTTGTCGCGCCTTGTCGTATGTAGTAGTCGCGTGTTTGTAAATCGCGCGCGGCTAGCCGCTAGCGACTAGTCGCGTCAGTGGGTTATGGCCCTAAGTGAATTCGTGATCATCAAGCTTCGAATGTTCACACAGAGAACGGTTAGGTTCACTATTCATGTTCTATAGGAAGAGGTGGGGGAGTGTATCACGCGATGACAACAAGAATGCGCTCAGGTATAATCAGGTAGAGATAAAATGTGAACACGTTCCATATTGCTTTTATACGAAGGCATGATCAAATAAATTATCTCTGATTTTTATTCTATACATAAATGGTGACCAGTGATGTGTATTAATGTATATAAAGTGTCCTATTGTCATCTTCGTGTAGACTGAACTCGAGGCACGCACTGCTTATGCTGTGGAGTGTCTGTCCATACACAGTGACGTCATGATGGGTACATGTGACACTAAACGTGAGTCTTCAGTCCATGTATAAACATTCGAAACATCGTACAATTGTTCTTTGTGATAATTTATTTTTTTCCAGTGCTTAAAATCGGCAGGTATGAAACAGGAACGCATTCGAAAGCTTGAACAGTATGACACACAGTGATAGTACTATTTAGATATTTTATAATTTAATAGTTGTTATTCTTCCAAGTAGTTCTGTGATCATCAGGCTTCAATGTTTGTATGGGGACTGAACACTCAGATTTAACATGATATGTACCTAGCATGACGTCATCGTGTATGTACAGTCACTTCATACCATAAACATATAAGGCCTCGAATGTTTTTACTATAGAGATCCTACATAAGACAGAGTCCTAATCCAACAATGGCCTTCTACAACTAATATTGCTATCCAGACATAACTTATGTAATATTACTATGCAAGGTAATCTAGTAAAAAATACCATCAATGAAAGACTTACCCAAATCTAATTTAAATAAAAATCAGGTAAACTGATGTAACAATTGCTTTTGCTTAAACATTGATAATAGAAATTATGATATGCAGAAAAAAAATATATATATTTTTTTTTTAATTGATTTCCGAGTTAAGCTTCAGATCGATTCGTTGAGCAGGGCTTACAGAAGAACAAAGGTATGAAGTTTGATATGAAGGAATATATGGGTAGTGTTATTTGTCAAAGCCAACTGTATTGCAACCTCCAAAGCTGTATACGACCACTGTAAAACAATATGTTGTCATGAGAATTTATTTGCATTTGATAAATTCTTTCTAATACGGCATATTACCATTAAATAGGCACTAAATTGGGCATTACTCCGGTACCGATCAACCGATTAGGTCCAATATCAATAGGCTTCTTCCCATGAACGTTATAAATGTGCATACTAAGTTTCATAAAAATCCGATAAAACGTGTTTGAGTTATCGCGCGTACAGACACACGGACAGACATTTTCCCGTCCCCCACACAATCTCATAAGGTACCATTCTGGCACTTAATAAAAAAAATTACATTTACTCAGTTCATTCAGAGTTTACCATGATATGCAGTAATGCCCTGCCTCTAACCTAACAAACAAGGTGATACACGATGTAATCACATTTATTACATCGTTTATAATACTTCATAGGTGTATCTTGAAATAATTTATAAACTCTGTGTAAGTTACACCAGGTCAGTGTGTTATAAATCCTATTATTTACTTATACGTTATAATGTATATATATGTAAGGTTGTAAAATTAAGTATAAATTGGTATTGTATTTGGCTTGAAACTTTTAAAAAGTTATATATATATATAGGACCCAATAGTCATCAATTAATTAGGTCTTAAGTACCTAACCCAATTGTGAACTTAGTCAACAAGTAAAAAACTGACAAATTACTTACAGCCTTAACCCCAATACAAAAAATACCCTATCAATTCCCATGCTTTGTATGGGATTGTAGCCTATTACGTCAATAGAAGTATAGGCTTTGAGATTATATGGTTAAGCTAAGATCAAAACTCATGTGACTAATCCATTATTCTATATATTTTCATATTTGGAGTCATTAAATAAATAATATCAAATAATTTTTAAAAGCCAATCTGGCAAATCGCAAATACTGAGAGATCCTACAAAAGGTGACCATACGAACCTGGGATAAGTAACAAAAATAGTAATGAATAAGCCACAATAAAGCAATTATATTTAAACTACACAAGTTAGAATGTTTCATTATGCAAATTACTTACCTGAAGAATCTGCCCTTTAAAATTGTTTAAACGCACACACGCTTTCCTCCAATGAATATCTTGATTTAGCGCTTAGGCCTATTCCTAATAAAAAATTGTCTTTCCTTCCGTATTTGTTATTAAATCACGAAAGTTACGCTACTGTCAACAATCCTGAAAGAGCATTAGCCAACGGCCGATCACCACTAAGTCACGTATCACAATGAAAGATGACTGAAGAACTACAGTACTTCCCCCCACTTCTCGGTCTACAGTAATGTACGTCAAATTCCATAGCATCTTAAATCTGAAAGAATAACTGCAAGTAAGTTCAACTTAACTTCATCATGAGATCTGGTATCTGATGTTCACAAGATATCGCATCCCCGGTGGGTGACTGCCACAAGTTAAAAAAAAAATTATCTGTAGAAGCTTTTAAAGATTTTGATTCAAAAATGAAATTAGTAAACGTTACTAATGCGACTATTTAGCGAATATTCATAGAATTCAGTATGTAATTAATTTATTAAGCGCCAGAATGGTTACTTTCTGAGATTGTGTGGTGGACGGGAGAGTTTCTGTCCGTCTGCCTGTTTGTTCGTGTGTCTGTACGCTCGATAACTCAAATACGCTTCATCGGATTTTCATGAAACTTGGTATACGCATTTATAATGTCCATGGGAAGAAGCCTATCGATGTTGAACCAAATCGGTTGACCGGTACCAGAGTAATGCCCAATTTAGTGCCTACTTTATGGTAATTTATTAGAAAGAATTTATCAAATGGAAATCAGTTCATATGACAACATACTGTTTTACAGTGTTCATATACGGCTTTGGAAGTTGCAATACAGTTGGCTTTGACAAATAACACTACCCATATATTCCTTCATATCAAACTTTATACCTTTGTTCTTCCGTAAGCCCTGCTTAATGAATTGATCTGGAGCTTAACTCGGAAATCGATTACAAAAATAACTTATTTTCTGCATATCATAATTGCAATTATCACTTATTACACAAAATATTCTGGCACTTTGTTATATCAGTTCACTTGATTTTATTAAAGCTACGAAAATAAATTAAACACGTCGCTATTTGTGTCACTTTAAGCAAGATAGCCTATGGTGGAAAATCGATAACGTTATAATATATCGATCGTTCCGCCATCGGTGATAGTTGCGGTTGATGCGACTTTTCATCATTGTTTTACTTTTTTAATTAACCTCCTCAATAATACCATGTTATTAATATTTCTTTTACCGATACTACACGAAATTAAAGTGCTTCTTCATCTCACATTTAATTATACGTTATATTATATTAGATTAGATTAATGAGGGATAGTGTAAGTTCTTTTCGGCTTCTCAACACTGCGACGTTAATAGATCTATTGTGAATACCCTATACCCTATTCTAGCAGTCACCACTTTAATTTAAGGCTTTTTTAATATAGCCTGTAATTTTCCTGGGTGATGCCCAGTCCTCAACCCGGGGATTTTTCGTTAATCGAACCCGGACCGCCAGGGTGGAAGGGACGTATGCGGCGGCGGACTAATTATACATTATTTTCATATCTCCTTTTGCTTGTGTACAGCTTATTTACACCCAATCGCTGTGCTCAATAAATTTATAATTGTTTTTATCAAAGAAGCTACTGGTATAAAGATGTTTCATTGCTCAGTCCTTGTGAAACTACATAAAAACAAGTGCACGTAGGAGCGATAAAATGAAAGTTGTACAAATAAAATATTATAAAATTTTGACGAAAAGCACTTGCGATTGGTTGCAATTCCACATATTCTTATATGGATTTGCCACCGATTCATGAGCTGAATAGTCAACATAATATACTATTCGAACAATAATAAGAAGATTTGTGTATACTTACTAATTAAGAGTTCATATTTCACAAGTAATAAAACTGTGTAAATAGTTCTGATATCAGTTTATTTTCTCTCTCTAAAACAGGGAAGAGGAGTGTCGAGGCACTTGCAAGAGCGGGCTATCTTCCTCAAGCAAAGCAGCCTCAAGAATCTGAAGAATACTCACACGACAGCTCAGAGAACAGCGATGAGATGAAGAGGAACATTGGTTCCATGGCACGTAATGGCTACCTCAAACGAGACGGCGATGAGCTCGATGAATTGATGGAAGAATTATACGAAAAACGCAACGTGGCTTCCCTGATGAGGAATGGCATTAGTCCATTTGCTCCACAAGGGAAACGTTATCTGGGTTCCTTAATGAGAAACCAACGTAATATTGGAGCTATGGCAAGAAACTGGCATCTCCCTGAACACCTTAAATTTGGTAAACGAGACGATGATGATCTGACTGATGAAGGAGACGTCAATGAAGAAGACTTGGAGGACGTAGCCAAACGATATGTAGCTACGTTACTAAGGCATGGGAGACTACCTGTTGGAGGAATAGCTTCTGGTGATAATATGTCTGAGGATAAGAGGCATATTGGATCTCTTGCTTCCAAAGGTAATCTTAAGAGCATAATAAATAACATAGGCTGCATAATATACAGGGTGTTTCACGAAGTTTTACCGCCACTTTCTGAGTTCATTTATGAGGATATTTGCAACAAAAAATGTAAATACAAAAATGCGATCTGACGTGTAGTTACATTGTTATAAGCGTTTGAAGTTTCAACATTCGTGATAAAATAACAATAAATTCGGCAATAAATCGGCACAGAAATTGAAAGTAACAAGCAAAATGGGTTTAATTCACATACTTAACATACAGTATATTTCACCATATATCTCAGTTTGCCACCAGATTGTCAAAGATGCCTCCCTCTACGTCCAAGCACTTTGACGCGCGGGTATGAACGGCGCGTGTCGCGTTCCGTAATTTATCAGGGCTGTTCTTTATTATTGTTGCAGCATTCAGTCATCTGTTACTGTACAATGGACAATAGTCAACTATCTTGCTTAGGATGGCTGTGGATGCCAATAAAACGTTGCACGCAACGTTACGTTGAGCTCTATTCACACCGAGACGTTCATAAATATCTACATTACTCCGTAATTATTTGAGATAGGTAAAACTTATTAGGAAAAGTTGTTCCAAATAACGTCAGGAACATGCTCTGTTATTGGCGGTAAAACTTCGTGAAACAGCCTATATATGAAATGTAGAAAATTAATTCAGGGTGTTCACAAAATTTTCAAAATAAATATCCCTGACTTTTCATGACCAGAAACTTACATTTCCCTGACCACAAGAATGAATGTTTTCAATTATATTTAACCATGTATTTCAATCAAGATGTGTCAAAACAACCTTAAGTAAAAATCTGTAACAAAAATAAGAAATGATTTGCTCAAGTACTGCAAAGAAAAATCGCTTACACAGTCTGGGTTACAGAAGACTGGAGCAAAATACATTTCAAATCAAATTATTGCCAATGGCAATACTATTCAAATCAACCAAATTACATTCTGATAATCATAAAATAATATTAAATTATAACCCCCAATTAAAAAAACAAAAGAAACTTATTTTCCCTAACTATTCCTTCTTTTTTTTTTTACAAATTTCCCTTACTTCTTCATTTACTTTACAAAATTACCTGACTTTCCCTGGCAGATTTCAATTTCCCTGACTTCTACTGATTTTCCCTGACTTTTCAGAATGTGGACACCCTGTAATTGCATACTCTAATTCCTTAGTAGACATACTCTTAAAATTACCAGTGCTAATAAGATTGCTTTAAAATCTGTTATCTTTCATGTCATCTACATTTTGGGGTATGATTTTTGTTTTAACGATAGTCGCAAATTTTATAACATCTCAATTTTGTATATGCTGAATACACTTGTTGGAAAAGTTCTTACAAAATATTAACGATATTTGTTCTCGAATTATCACAAAATAGATTATAACGGTTCTATCTAACTTATCCGACGGACCGGAAATTAAACATATTTAATTCTGAGCTCTCTTTAAAACTTAATAAGACGCCAGTTCGAAAACTAATTACAAGAATGGATTGAACATTATTATACCTAGCTATGTTTCTGTTTAGATAGTAAGATTAATAATCTAATTGAAATATAGAGCGAAATATCAATATGGATATACTGACGCTATGTAGGATATTTTAGGCTGTTGTAAACAACACATACATTAACAGCAGGAACTCATTGGTTCCCCTACTCGCGCATTGATCTGTAACATGGTTTAAAGTATAGATTTTTTTATTAGTGAATAATTTGTGTAAACTCAGGGCATTCAGAATGTTTCAACATTTTTTTAACAGTGTGGTCTTAATTATTCCATTTAAAAATTTAAATTGCTGTGATTTTAAGGGAGAGAAATTGTAAATGATATACTACTACCTTTTCATAATGTTTCTTTCCGAAAGCAATAGATTTTTGCGAAATAAGTTTCAAACGGATATGTTTGAAATAATGACAATTATGATAAGAGTTTCATTATATATGTAAACAGCAACAGTTATGCATTCGGTTTGGATGAGTAAATGTACATTGTGAAGGAAATTATTATTATTTACAGCGATTATAATACGCGTATAACCGGACCGCCTGAGGGATCTCGTGGTTAGCGTACTGGCTATGGATCCGCAGGACCGGGTTCGATCCCTGGTACCTTCTCGATTTTTCTGAGGAAGGCCGTGGGTGAAGGCTGATTACCACATGGCCTCCAATCCTGCTATCTGTCTACGGTAGACAACGCAGCGGTTTGATGGTAGGCCTAGTCCGTCCAGGGATGAAGCTCCACGGAGTTTAGAGAGAGAGAGAGAGAGAGAGAGAGAGAGAGAGAGAGAGAGAGAGAGAGAGAGAGAGAGAGAGTATAATTATAACCGGAAGCAAAATGATTTATTTCACTTTTTAATTTCATATATTCGCGTTTATATGCATGTTTCCTATCATTGCGAGATCTTCATTACCATGATGCATCGTTAATGATATTAGTATCAAGGATCAATTTTGCTTGCATTTTACATGCATTTATAGTGTCAGTAGTACGGTTTAGGGGCCCGTCAAAACCCAAAGTCATTGGCGTCTACAACACGCAAAGAAAATTTCCTAAATAAGTTGTTGTGAGTACAACAAAGCAAATCGTAGAGTAAACAAAAAATAAAAGAAAGCAGGAAAATTCATAATTTCAAATTAAAAAAAAATACTTCATACAAATTTCCAGCAGATCTTTTTGTTGTCAACTGAAGATGGAGCGGAGCTCTAAGGAAAATGAAAAAAGTTATACAAAGAAAATAAGTTACCGGTACATAAAATCTGCATGATTATTCCCTGGTATCTAAGTTACTAAACCAGGACCTATTCTATTATTATTTCATTTTGCTAAGTTTATAGCTAAATACAATTAAAATTACACTTTTACTAATATCCAGTAGCTTACACCTAGTATAACTACATTACTTGTCTAAAACCACATATTAAAGTGGAACAAAACACAGGAAAAACCTTTACCCACAAAACAACACCCCTGTTGTTCAGTTGCCTATACGAACACAGAGTTCAGAGGTCAGCTGAAATACGAGAGTAGAACGAAAACAAAATGGCCTCATGTAGGTTATGGGCAAATCGATTGAACCTTAAACGCACTCCGAAAGAGTATGGTTTACTATAAGTGTGACTGGCTCCGCTGACATATTGGTGGAGGCTCACCTCGACCAAAGTAGCCGTGAGTAAGGTGAAAGTGGTCGATTCACAGCTATGCGAGAACAGCCTCGTCATGTCTAATAGGCCTAGAAGTACTGCTAGCCGAACGCCAATCGAGATCGCGATGTAACACTAGTGACGTTATCGTAATACAGTCATTAAAACCTAGAAAATAACATTTTCAAGTTAGAAGACACACTGTACAGAACATTTTAAATATTCGTTTTAGGTTTCCAAGTGCACAAGAAGTCTGTGAGATCAGCTGGTAGTGAAGAGTCTGCATATAACAGCACAGTTAAGATCGAGGAAAATAAGAGAAGCAAGAGACAAGCAACATATCTAGCAAACGACGAGTTTCCTATGCCTGTCCTACAGAACTCCGAGCTTTTTGACTATGAGGACCTTGCAGAAGTACTTTCTGGTGGAGCAGCACCGGAAAAGCGATTTCTAGGTAAGTTTCTATTATGTAAAATACACCTAAAGAGATAATATACAGCATACTGAAAAATAACTGCTCTTGAAGAAAATCACAGCTTCCTAGGTAAACAAAGATGCTTAATGGATATATATGCATTCATGAACCACAGATTATTTCCTCTGTTGGACATTACTTGAGAATATTAAGTTATAGGAGAAAAATTCCTCTGACCGGGATTAGAACCCAGAACCTTTTGCTATCCGTGTCACTGCTCTACCAACTGAGCTAAGCCAGAGTTCACTTCACAGAGCCAGATGGAACCTCTCTCCTATGACTGATTGCCCTTGAATGTTAACTGTACAATAACAGTGGAAGCCCGGTCACAAAAATCACTAATTAGAGTGCCTCCCAGTACTGCATATGGCATAACTTGTCTGTCAGTGAGGTCAGTGAGGTCATTAAGGGCAATCATTCTTAGGAGAGAGGTTCCATCTGGCGCTGTGAAGTGAACTCTGGCTTAGCTCAGTTGGTAGAGCAGTGGCACGGATAGCAAAAATTCTAGGTTCAAATTCCAGTGTCAGAGGAATATTCTCAAAGATGCTTAATTCCCACCTAACATGTGCTCAAATGTAATGATTCCATCTGATAATGTACTATTCTGTTTTCAAAGTAAAGGTTAGAGACATATTCCATCTAGTGCCATGAATCGAACTCTTGCTAGCTCAGTTGGAAGAGCATCGGAACAAAAAAGCCAAAGGTCTCGGGTTCGAATCCTGGTGTCAGAAGGACTTCTCTCCTAAAATGTTCTTAATGAAATCTTCGTTACATAATTTTAGATTGAACCTTCCTTTCTATGATCACGTAGCACTGAAGCATTGTTATACTTTCATTAAAAGAATTGAATTGTTTGTACATTTTCATATACTATTTTTTTAAGTAAGCTATTGCACATTTTAATCTCCTTGCTAACTCTAGAGGGTTGCCAGACATCATGTACTTAATGAACCCTTTCTGAACTAAATGTCCCGGTTTCTCGGCAAATTTTGAAACTGAACTGTAAAAATAGTACCCTACCCATGTTACAATATACCTAAATAATAATTATAGTGATTTTTATAGATAGTTATAGTTACTTATAACTAGGGTTCGGATGTTTATAACCTAAAAAAAGTGTAAAATATGACTCCAAATATGTCCATATGACCCAAAAATGACCCAAAAATCCTAAATATGACCTAATAAAATAACATATTTTCAAAACATAAATATTCCAATTAAAAACGTTTAAATACTCTAAATTCTTACATCACATGAATTCAATCAGATAATCACTTTTTAATAATTTTGGTGATTTACAGTTTTACTTGTAATGAACTTCTATTTTTAAAGAACTTTCTCCTGTTTGCTCGCTTCATCAGCTCCAAATATTCTTAATATTTTGAAGACCTTGGGTGTCCCTATAAAATATCAAAAAATCGTTAATTTTAAAATTTAAGTTATCTGTTAGTCTGGCATAAACATAATTAATTAAATAAATTTCAAATTTATTTCGACCATGTAGGCCAAGTACATATACTGTATAATTGTGCTCTTTTACCGAATTATAACCGAAATATGTCGTTAAATTACAAATATGGCCAAAATATGACCAAGAACACAAAAAAAGCCTAAAGTATGACTTTATATGTAAAATAAAAACTAGCCGATTAGAATAACAAGCGTGCAATTAGTGTTTAATTTGTGTTTGCGGCGAGAACGGAGGCCAGGATAAAAATATGACATGTCATAAACATCCGAACCCTGCTAATAACTTATCTAGTGACGGCACTTTTGAAATTATTAATTTCATTTATTTATTTCGTTAGAAAACATATGTTTTGCCTGCAATTCGTAAACAGTCCCACGGACATCTCAAGAAATACCGCGAACTCCAACATGCAAAACTAATCACGTCTACATAGCACTAGTAAAGTTCATGGAGTGATGGGAGAATGAGAAACATGATCATTGATTTTGTTGGCCAAGAGTAGCACAGTTAAAATAATAAAGAACTTAATTGTAGAAAGATTTATCGAATACAAGGAAAAAATAAATAGATAATTTTGTAGTTTTAATGTGAGATATGATGCCTCCATTCTCCATTAATTGAAAGTTCTTTATACTATTAAAAATACCTCTTATACAGGGCCGTAGCTAGGCGGTGGCGAGATGGGCCCCCGCCAAGGGCGCAGGTATAAAGAGGGCGCAAAATTAACCATGAAAAATACCACCTTTTTTAGGCAATTTATCAAGCAATAAAAATTCTAGCTTTTATGAATGAATTATTTTTTAAGTAGTTCAATCGTCTGAAAATAAGGTTTTAGTACCTTGCAAGTCCAACACTTAGTACATTTTCAAATTGAGGTTTAGGTTTTCTTTGATAATAACAGCGTTTTTATATTAAAATAATAAACAATTTTACAGAAATTTAAAAAAATTGTTCAGACCCCTAGTTTTGGAGGGCGCAGATTTGTCAGACTCGCCAAGGGCGCAGAAAGACCTTGCTACGGCCCTGCTCTTATACTTCCAACAATATGGGCCCAAGCACGTTCGCCCCCCCTCCCACCCGGAGCACTATAAATTTGTGCAGTTTAGTTTTCTTTTCATGCAGAAAATAAATTGTTCTAATAACGACTTCTAAACAGTAAGATTTTATTGCAAAACGTGACAATGAACGTAAACTCTCAAGTAAATTGTGCCGCTGTATAACCAAGCGTCGCCAGTTGTGGGAAGGCAGACATATGGCTCATTTTTTTTTCAAAATAAATGTAACAATCTCCATGTGTCGCATGTTTAATTTTGGGAATCTGGCAACCCTAATCTGTTCCATAACTTCTCTTAACCATTTAAATAAATTAAAACATGTGTGAGAAAATAAAATAATTCTTACAATCAATAGAGACTAGGAAATAAGTAATTTACAATTTGATGTTCAGCAGGCGACAATGAACGACTAAAATAAGTGGAGGTAGGCACTTTTCTGTGTAACCAGCATGTTTTCTTTTCTCTCTTTATTTCAATACTACTCCAGTACTAATATCCCATCCCTAGTGTAAAAAACTTCACGAAGGCATCAACTAAAAAGCATGTTGAATGAAACCTATTCTGAAGCATGCTAAAGTAACCCTATCAAAATAGTAATGAATTAAATATTTTAACATGGTAAATATGTACTTTACTGGTCAAAGACGTATTTTACCATCCCATAATTATGAGACCAAAGAATCGAGTTAATATCATTCATTGGCATTTTTAATTTTTTAGTTTCTACAGTTCATAATATACTCGTAGATAAGACAGCCTTTTATCAAGCTTATAAAGAGACTTTCTTAATTGTTTACAGACAATTTTGCATTTCATATCCATAAGACTGGAAAAGATCACCTGCCTTGCCCAGACTCCAAAAAGATAACACATTTTACCTGTAAAGTATCTCTTACTGAATTTTTTTTAAATTTCTGCATATATAATAGGTCTAATAGTAGCTAATATATTTTAGGCTATCTATTTGCCTTTTAATTATTTCCTGTGACTTAAAGGAATTTTAAAAGTAATATATATTTTAAAAATTAACATTCCACATAATATAAATTTTAAAATAATTCCATAATATCCTTACTTTTTTGCAAAGCTTACCGTGTCCGTACGATTAATACCTCCCATTGATCAGGACACGGAACCTGCCCCGACGCCAATAAGAGACACGAACATGGGATCTATTAAGCATCCCTTATTAGAATTAAAATTATCACTCCAAGATGTAATGCAGTAATGTATTGATTTCGTACTTAAATTAACGCCAATAAAGGATTATTCCATAAGAAGAAGGCTGTATTATAATCCTCAACGGTCTGGTTTTAATTATTTCTTGCTTTAACCAATAGATGCATTTTATTTTTCCATAAGTATTATTAGTTTCCATAAGAAATTCTTCACAGTTATCAACTATGAATCTGAAGAATCGATTTTCTGCAGATAAATATATAAAAATATAAGCCAGTTCTTCCAATTGGAGTAATTTTCTACTGAAAGCCATATCAATGTATACAATGAAATTAGTTTGAAATTTTTTAAAGAAATAGAACTTAGTGTGGCATCATAAAAGGCTCAGTTGAAATTTAATCCATAAAATACAGCAATAATAGAAATAATTGCCCTACTGTATAGACACAGATCCCGAACTCCTGAAATGGCCTCGTAGCTAAATGGAGTGTAAACACAGCTGAACTAAAAAATAAATAAAAAAACAAGCATGCATTTCTTACACATATCAACATTTATCCTTCCCAAAGAAGAAAATGATTACTAGCCATTAGCCTTTATAAGCATTTTGTAAATTTCTCCATAGCAGTCTTCAATAAGAAAGGTTTTGTCTTGTAATATTCCTAATAAATTAAACATTTCTACTCAGAGCTTACAATAGAAAAGTTGGGAAATAATACTTTCCAATTACAACCAACATATACAAAATTTAATAATTTAGCATAGTGGTTCAATAGCAGCCTATCAGTTCCTTTTAAGCAAAGACAAACTTAAATTATACTTTATAAAAAAAACTCTATTCCATACCTAAATTTAATTTTCTTGTCATTTTTCTATCCTACCATAGCTATTCCATGAACCTTCTACTTTGTATGTTTTTTTTTTTTCAGTTTCAGTTATGAACATTTGATTTTTTTTCTTCTTTTTCAATTCAACTTCATTTTGCATGTGTATTTATCTGTCACTCCTGGTAAACATCGAGCTTAAATTTTTATTGAAATAATATAAACAACCGATAATTATTATCATGATAGCCATTACGAGGCGTGTTTTTAAAGTAAGTAACGGTATTTTAAAAAAATAACAGAATATTATTAACAAAATAATTTATTATCATTCATTACCTTACACCTCACATTCTCCTCCATATAGTCACAGCCATTGTTCAGACATTTGTAACGGGAAACCCGTTTTTGTATGCCTTCGTCAAATAATGATTCCACCTGTGATGAAAGCCAAATCTGCACTTCATGTTTAACAACATCATCGTCGTTGGAATGTTTTCCACCAAGAAATTTCTTCAGATGAAGAAACAGATGTTTTCTTCCACAGCTTGCTCCAAATCATCCATGATCACAGACAGCCGGTCGCTCCGCGGCTCATCATGCACATTTTCACGATCTTCGTTAACCTGCCTAACATATTTCCTCACCATTCCATCACTCTTTATTGTTCCCATTAACCTCACACAATTGTGATGAATCTTTGCTGGCGTAACATTTCTCACGTTCAAAATACTAATCACTGATCTGACTTCGCAGTCGGCGGGTCGTTCGATTGCTATCAACCTTTCGAAACGCTCTTAACAATAGGAAATCACAAAGTGACGATCGCTCACATTTCTAATAAATTAAGGAAGTGATTGCGCATGCTCAAAATCGCTGCAGCAAAATGTTTAAACGGTACTTACTTTAAAAACACGCCTCGTCGCTTGTTCATATCGTGTGTTGGTAAGTTGATAAATGTACTTCCATGTTTCAGCATTGTCTTATTTTAATATGCACTGTATACTCAACTTGATCGTAAGACTCTTACACCTAAATATAGTTCCAGTTTGGATATTTTCTCATTCATTGTTGTAAATTTATATAAACCATTAGATGTAGCCGTGTTATCAAAGAGCATGATTTCATTATTGGTAGTTTATATTATAGTAGCCTTTGTCGTAAATGCAAGAACTGTCGTAAGATCATCGTAGTCGTAGTAGCACTAACGTAAGGCATGTTAGCACGAGAATCCATTTTTTTTAAAGTATCGTTGTGAAAAAAGCAGTAGTTCTTTGGCGTTTTGTAGCATGTTTTCCAACTGATATTCATGTTTATTACCTTTAGACTAGAATCATGCGCACCCGTAGAGTAGCAGTAGTAAGTGTCGTAGAATTGTGTCGCCGCCTCAAGGCATGCTTGTAGCTAAAAGAGGAGTAGCGTAGCGTGACAGTGGAGTGGGATTGCAGGCTCCGTGGCTCGGAACGGCTGGTTCCGTGACAACGGGAACCATATGACGCATACAAGCACCATGCAGAAACGACACATCGGCTCCCTGGCGCGCCTGGGCTGGCTCCCCGCGTTCCGCAGTTCCCGCTACAGCCGTTCTGGGCGCGCTTCCCCGGCACCCCCAGACGAGGAGGAGGAACACTCCAGGTCCGCCCACGTCCCTTACCACTAATGTGAGAAACTACACCACCTGCTCCAAAACTAAGGTCTGCACGGGTCCAAAATGCTCCCTTTACTCAACTGAGAATTACTTCGCCAAAAAAATTAAACATCTGGCATATTTTCAAATTCATATTTCGACCAATATTTTTTTGTGAATATACAAAATAGTTCAAGGAAATTTTATCATTTTTTTTAATAATTGGATTCCTCGCTATCATGCAGATCTACCGTGGGCCGATGGTTTCAGTGTTCTATGTTAATGTATGTATAAAGAAAATCATTCACAGTAAGTGATGAGGAAGAATGGATGTGAAACGTACATTGGATAATACATCTACCTAAGAAAACTTTGCACAGAAAATAAAATTGTAGCGAATACCAGGTCTACACTATTTGAGGGGATTGTACACTCATACGCAATCAAATTGGTTTGCTTTCGGTTACTTTTATTCCCTTATAATGTTGCACGGGTCCAAAATGCTCCCTTTACTCAACTGAGAATTACTTCGCCAAAAAAATAAATAAATAAAAAATAAAAATAAATAAATAAATTACACATCTGGCACAATTTCAAATTGATATTTCGACCAATATTTTTTGTGAATACACAAAATAGTTCAAGGAAATTATTTATTTTTTATTTTTTTATTTTAATAATTGGATCCCTCGCAATAATGCAGATCTACCGTGGGCCGATTGTTTCAGTGTTCTATGTTAATGTATGCATAAAGAAAAAGATTCACAGTAAGTAACGAGGAAGAATGGACGTGAAACGTATATTGGGTAGTGCATCTACCTAAGAAAACTTTGCACAGAAAATAAAATTGTAGCGAATACCAGGTCTACACTATTTGATTTGATTGTACACTCAAACACAATCAAATTGGTTTGCTTTCGGTTATTTTTATTTCCTTATAATGTTAAGCAGTTGACTAATTCAGGGCAAGTACAAAATGTCACATCATTCAGATAATATTACAAATTAGTTGAATCTCTTCCTGCTATTCTGCAGTGTAGGCCTACATACAGCAGTAAATAAACGAAAACCGTTTCTCACAATTACACCAAAAACAATAAAACTGGAAAATCTGTATTGCTTCTAATGAGTAGAATAGACCACGGAGAGGTACTTGCCTACGTCCGTTAAAAAATATATCTATTATTATGTGCATTTTCAGTTTTACATTCTTCGCCTGTCTTTAATATTCGCAACATTATCGACGTGAAGTTTAACAAAGTAAATAAATTTCAGTAAAAAAGTAATGTTCGTTACATTATGTTGTTAATCTTTCTTTTCTAAATCATCACTACGGTCTTTTTAAGGTGCAAAACCTCATGCAGAGATAGGACACGACTAAGATTTTGAGTTTTTTTTTTTTTTTTTTTTTTTTACAATGTGGTTAACATTAGTTTAGGCCAACTCCAAATAAAACAGAAAAAATTAATACACACGCATAAACAGGAACATTCGTGAGAAAAGAAATTCCAGCCAGTATTTTCGAGAATGGATTTTCCAATGATATCAGTGAAATGCACAAGAATACTACATTTTTGTTTAAGATTAATCATTAGTCATTTATGTTATTTTCCTATAAACAATCAAAAAACTATATCCTAATGCAATTAATTCACGAAGAACCATCTGAAGAACAAATATCTTTATAAGAATGGCATTTCTTTGACTGTAGTTTGCAGTCCTCTTCTGGTATGTCTTACACAAACCTAAGCAATTTTTACATTCTTATTCCAATGTTAAGAAGTCTTCTTCAAATACTGGTGTTATCCACATACTCCGGTTCATTTATGAAGAATGGTATGGGGCTTTTGATTATCTTTCTGGATCTTTGGCTATATGCCGATGATAGCGAAAACTATGGACAAGATGACGACGAGGTCAATCTAACGGTTGAAGGAAGAAGATCTGAGCCAGATCATTTGGTCCCAATAACTGTTATCAGATATTGGAAATATCGCAGAAAATACTGCAAAATAAAGAAATGCGTAATCAACTAATTCAGGGTGATTTATTTAGTCCTCTCCTTTTCAATAACATAATGGAAAAAAGTTGCCATGCGAGATGTGTTTAAGATTTGTCACTTTTAGACTAATTGCCTATACGTTCAAGAAGGGTAACACGTAGGTTACCATCCAGGCTATTCTTCAATAGAAGTGTTGATTATAATATTACAGAGGTGCTTCTTCAATACGTCTACACATACCTAAATTAGAATGAAAGCATCATGCTTTAGGTTCCATACAAACAACATAAAATTGACCAATCAGATGAACACTCTGAATAACAATGATTGCAAGTGACAGCCACGTAAAATATTTTACAAAAGTCTAACTTTGCTACTGTATAGGTAACTTTTTATGCTACAATTTAAGCGATTTAACTTCATCGGCTCAATTGAAATTTCGGCAATTCATATCTAGCGAATGAAAATAAAATTGAAATATAAGAGAATAGCTGCACGTGTCAATAAAAAAATAACTGCGTCGAAAGACAAATGATCAGGTACGGTGTTAAGTCAATGAACAAATTTTGGTATCTTATATACAAAACAGGTCGTTTCATGACCGGCGCATAATTAGGAACACGTTTGCCGAAATAGCTGCCTTACTTCCTAAAGCTAGAATTTATTTACACACGTCTATTCCTACGATTCACATAAGTTTTTTGGGTCACTCAACTTACATTGTTCACATTTCAGTGCCAAAGTGGGTAAAATTGTTTGGATTGTCTTGTAACTCCACTTTAACATTAGCCATGTAACATTTGGAGAAGAAAAACGTACCATGTAGAATCCATTCATACAAACTTTCTTCATGGTCGCAAATGATGCCTCCAAAATTAATTTCCATGAATCTTTTATTCAGGATATTATGAATATGTGTACCTTAATGTGTCTCAGTGATTGTCCTACAGATACACACAGCAGACACCAACATATAAATGCAAAGAAAATGCGGCAGAAAGGAATAACTACGTAATTTCTTATCCGTTTCCTGACCAATTTGAACACTTGGAAATGGTTTATCACAAATTTTATTAGTAGCCTATAGTTATCTAAAATGTATCACTTCAAGTTTATAGTATGTTACTTTCCTTACAGGGAGAATCCCACAGATGGGGAGGAACCGACCCCGGACGAGTCCACCCTCTGGCCGCCGGCGTCCTCATTCCAGAAACATCTGAAGCGTTTCCTTCTTCTGCCTGCAGTAGATAATATCCTACTGCGCAGACTTTATGCGCACCGCATCTGAACATTTATCCCTCTTTACATATCTATGTTGTCCGTGCCCTAATATTGCCCACTCCCTATATGTTCAGGCGCCCATGGCTGGACTATAACGAGAACACGCGATGTTTTTGGATGAGGGGCAACTAACGTTGAGAAAACTCCTAAGATTCTAAGAACCATATCTACTGTAATGAGGGTTAACCTGAACCGGGGGAAACTTGAGCAAATATAGATTAGGTTAAGAAATGTTTTATAACGATATCATCCTTCTTCCCAGTGATATTATGGAAGAAAATATTTTCCAAAATCATAAAAGTATTATCGGAGTAAACTTCACATCGAACTGTAATACTAGTAGGAACTACTCCAAGAAATAAAGTATCAAGTCTTCTGTTTATTTTACTGGTAATATTAATTTGTATCTCAACATTTTTCTACACAAGGAGAAAATACCAAATATTAATATAGAAAAAAATCTTCCAAGATAATATGACATCGTTTCTTCCATGTACACAATAACAAATTAATGACAATAACAATCAGGAGAGGTGAGAGTCACTTAGAAACAAACATTATAAGCACATTATAAGCACAAGTATACAATAACAAAAGCTACAGATAATGCGTGTCAATATTTCTTTATTTTAAAACATTTATAAAAATAATAACCATCGTGGTTTGATCTTGAATGGAAATGAACTTATTTAATATTATTATTATTATTATTATTATTATTATTATTATTATTATTACATTATCAGATTTTATACGAAAATATTACTACTTTTGTGAAGTTTCACCTTACGAAGTTCTAAAATGACTTCTAAGCTCCTTAATCACACAAGCGCAAATATTAATCTGAAGTGACTGTCACCTCATCTTGACAGAGGTAAAATTTTAAGATCAGAGGTGTAATTTTATCATACCTGACAATAATATTATATTAATAAATTATTTTCTACATGTATCCCTTTTAAACCCAACTCTACATGTCTTACGATTACTAGACAATAAAACCCATTTGTGACGGTTCCTCTCAGACAATAATGTAGAGATTTAAAAAAATAAATATTTACCAATATTCTCATGGCTTATTTGTCTTGAAATGATTTTATATCTTCCCTTACCTTTTGACTAGAGCATAAAATTTCCTCTCATGCTTCCATCAGTCCTTAGATATCTAAAGTATCAAGCCAAAGCAATAATTGAACACATGTTGACGTACCGGAATTTCTTAAAATAGTACAAACAAATAGCATTCATATATTTTACAATTCATCTATAGTTATGAATTTTTCATTTATGTTGACATTTGTTATATCAAGCTTCGTTTTGTGATAGGATATATTGAACCCATCATTAGTCCTGGAATATTAGGGCACTAAAAATTGTTTAAGCTCCTAAAATAACGTTGTTATGCTTTAAGAAAGTTACGGCATTTTTCTGTACCATAATACGGTGAATCAACTAATTTATGGTAATATTATATTATGGTTGGCATAATGAAAATATGAAAAATAAAATAAAAATTGAGAAGTTTGATAAAAGCTATACATAAATTAGTTTAAAAATTGTGGAGCTTGTTTATTTCATTTTTACTAATTCTAGTATATTCTATTAAAATAAAATAAAATTTTTAAAATATATAGAGATAGGCAGTATGTAAAGTAAAAGTATGAAGGGCACTAAAGACACAAAAATAATCATTTAAGGGTCTATTAAACTCAATTAACATGCATGGTTTTCCGTGAATTGTGGATTTGAATTAAATAGTTTGAATTAATACTTAAGGGTAGAATAGGCAACTGCCCTAAAATTCCAAGTCTACTGATTAGTACCAGCTTACGGATATTTGGACCCCATGAAAACTCTGACTATGGGCCCCTCGGTAAATTATTTTCTGGTGCAGTATACACATTTTGTTTTAAATCAATACAAAAGTTTTTTTTTTCTTTTTTTTACCTCGGTAAGTCATGTTTTTGCAATATACATATCGATGGCTTAGTGCATGCATGTATTAAGTACAATATTGGAATTAAACGTTTTAAGTACAAATTTGATAACTCCTGAAGCATATCTTCACTCTATACAAATGTGAAAACTGAAAAAAACAGAAGCTTACTATAAGGGTGATTCTTCAAATACGGGAAAATTTGGAGTGTGTAAAATCCAAATTTTTTACTTTTTTTTAAATCTAAAAAAAATTACTAAAATACTTCAGGGGTTACTGAAGTATAAATGAGCTTAAATGTTTATATTTTTATTTATTTTAATTTTTTAATTTTTTTAAAGCCATGTGAATGACATCCGTGTACGAACTGTGGCAACAATCTGCTTTTTTTATGTGATTTCATATTTTTCTCAGTGAGCTTCAGTTGATTTTGCACCAAATTTGCAAATTTGTGTGCATACTCCGGAATTAATGTAATTTTAACTAGACTGTGTTTTTATGGTTTTGGGGGGGGGAATCAAGCAGAAATTCATTTAATCAGTTTTAAGATTTTAAGTACAGGTCATAGACACTGCAAACACAATAGTACCCTACATTTATCAGCTACATGACTTGAGAGTCATCCACATACCCCTTCATGAGGCATGTGGATGACACAAAAATCAGGCATGTGGATGACAAAAAAGGAGTTTAAGTGGTCTCAGCAAGCCATTCCTAAACCTCTATTGGCTCAACTTCAGTCAGGTACTTTGATTTGGTAGCATTATCATAGTGCATAATCAAAATTAATTAATATTCACTTTCTGCCTACTTTCTAGAAGTCATGTTAATGACGGGGAATAAAAACGCTTTCCTTGAAAATGATGCAAAGTCCTTTGTTAATCCCAAACTGTTTGTAAGCAAGCAAAATTCAACCTTACAATTCAACCACAAGCTGCCCTGTTGCCAGTTATACAAATTTCTCATTTCTGCAGAAAAAATTCCATTCTTTTCAGCCATGTGGATGGCCAAAAACCCTTGGGACATTCTTTATGTTCATTAGGTGGGGTGACAATTTTATTTCATTTTATTTTTTAGGGGTTAATATTCTTCACACATTCATACTCATTGGCAGCAAAAAAGTTGAAAAGGAAATAACATTTTGTTTTGTGGAAAAATGCATTAGAATATACTAAACCGGGGTATGGGACAGGGCATGTGGATGACATTTCATTGAATTAAATTCGATTTTGGAATATCAGAATTTAAAGTTAGTGACATTTCAAAGTGATAGTTGTAGCATGGAAGTAGTAGAAATAAACTTTTATTTTAATTTTTTTTTTTAAGTTGAATTTGAAGGGAAATATCACTCTGGAACACAAATTTTCCCGTATTTGAAGAATCACCCATATATTCTGCAGGGGCAAGATATGGTAAGTATTATTCCTGTCAATTATGTATTAAAATGTGTTTACTAACAACTATAGAATCATAATTATGTTTAACAAGAACAGTGTTAATTTTTTGAGGGAAAGTATTACATATCCATTTTGCACCTCAACTAATTCATGTGGCTTGTAACACAGCATAAATTTTGTAACACTCCTCAAAAAATGAAACAAAGAAGTCTTTCAGCCTCATGTAAGTAAGAAAATTAGTCAACGCCAGTTTATACAAATTACTGCCGTCCATCCGTTATTTATCTCCTTAAAACTATCGGTCTTATAACCTATTCTAACCACGAATAAGTTATTTGGGTTAGTAATATATACATATATTGACTTTGTAGGGATCACTGGTTTTCCAAATCTAAAACAATGTAGTATAATATCTGCAGGTGCCGGGAAATTATATAAAGAAAACTGGATTTGTATGTGTAATGACTGGATCAACTATTGGGGCCTACCGCTACTGCGGTTCTTGCAATAACCTAAAGATAACAACACACAGAAAACTAGGCTACACCATGCTAACCAACACCAAGCTAAGCAGTGCTATGACACGAAATGAACACTAAGATAAGCTGAGCTAGTCAGCTGTTTAAAGATGGATATCGTATTTCAAGAGGAGGTACTTTTATATACATAGTCTTCATGTACATTCGAAGGTGTGTAATGGACACATAGATACTTTGGTATTTCTTCCCTAGGTATGTTTTCCATGAGAGTAGTAAAATTAAAGACAGAGAAGTAGTGAACAAAAAATGCAATCTGCTAGAAATCGGCAACAGCTGACTAAACGCAAGCGCGAAGCCAGTTTCCTGGAAATACGGCTAAGAAAGTCGCCTACCGGCGATGTGTGAAATGTAGCGTAGCATTGCTTAGTATAGCTCAGATTAGCATAGCTGTCTGTAAATGTCATCTTATATTAACTATGTTGGAGCGCTTTTTTAGTAAAGCATAGCATACATAACTTGCTGTCTATGGTAGCCTTTAAACTGGCCCTAGGACTCTTATGTATGTAAACTTGGAATAGCGGAGTGTTATAGCAATATAATCTCCTCAGAAGATCGTATGCTATTCTCTGAACCGAAAAGCGCAATTTAATACTTGCACATTGAGTTACATGAGTAATTCCTAACCATTTTTATGAGTCGCAAATGATAAATGTGCTGAAAGATAGGAAATGGGAGGTAGGAAAGTGAAGTCTTTAGTGGAATGAATTCAGGAATCAAATCATAAGAAAGAAACTAAAAATCCCGACTTATCCAACAGAAATAGTCTATAGCCTCACTGAGATTCGAACTCAGTTCCGTAGTCACTACAAGCCAGAGAAGTGGCAAGGAGTCGCCGGGACGGCTGTATCAAGTGCAAGTATATTCTTCTGAACGCAATAAAGATGGGCAGAGCATATGTGTGATTACAGCGATTACTGCTGTAAATTACAGTTCATAGACTAATGTTTTATGAACCGATTGCAGTCTTTAACATTAAAGCGACGATTTACTTCATTAGTTTTCAATTTACTGAAATTTGTTGCATTGATCTCTTTTTTTTTAAGTTTTGTAAAGTAATTCATATAACTTCTATTTTTTATTTATAATGTAATCCAGTAACAAAAGAACTTATAGTATTGAAATTACTTAAATGATAGGACGTACTTCATTGGTTCCGGATCACACTTTAAAAATTATACAGCACATTTGCAAGCATATTTCGCCTTCTGATGGGATATTAACTTCCCGGCCTTACCATGTGAATCTGTTTAAAAATTATATGATTACCTCAGGGTACTATTCAAACCATTTCTTCGCGGAAAATTTGTTGGTTGGCATCCACTTGAAATGGGAACGATTTATTTTTCACCATCCATGAAACGTTCTCTTAAAATTTAAAGTTGAACTCATAATAAACGTGCAAAAGACTAAAAACAGCCTTATAGTTACTCGCCTTACAGTTAGCTAAATAAATAAATTTCATTATTAGTATTTTGTAAGTGAAAACTAAGTGTCTCATTTGTGACATTTCTATTCTATCTCCAATAAACCTGTAAACTTCAGGGACAATAGTTGCTTTAAAGATACTAACAATACTACCAATGAAATTATACTGACAATTTATTAAGATAGAAAGCTTGTACTTGAGAAGATTTATTTTTGTTTTATAATAATAATAATAATAACAATAATAATTATTATTATGAGCATTACAGGTTGAAAACCCACTTACAATTGGGTGCATATTTGGCCTTCATGACAAAAATGCAATTCAATGAATACAGAAGGTAAGAATACACAGAAGATACATTTAATTAATTTACTCCACTAAATATGTACAAAAAAAAATAAAAATAAATTTCTAGCTACTTCTGCCAGATTTATTTTCTAAATATCTATGTATCTCCTATCATTTTTCTAAAAGAGTAGAGATTAATTTAAAACAAACAGTGTTGCTTAGTTCCCCTAACATTCTAGCATTTTTCTTGCAATAATTAAAGCACCGAAATATAAGCTAAGATATAATCATTAGAGTCATTTGAGGAATGATTTTTAATAAAGATTTTTAGTCACTCATCACTGTATTTTTTTTATTTAGAATCTGATGATGATAACAATAATCAAAAGAATGTCCATCAAATATTCGAGATTCGATATCTCACACAATATATAAACCCGTTCCCGATTGCAAAAAGTCAGTTAACACTACGACCAGACTCCAGTTCAAATATCAAAATTCGGGAAAAATCCATTAGCAATCTTCCTCCACAAAGTGAAAAGAGTGACGAACATTTTTATTTACTACTAATAAATTACTATTGTAAGGAATTAACTGCAAAGAATTTTATTTATTTATTTACAGAATAATTCCTCTTACTAAAAGAAAACAATACATTTTGAAAAGAAAATAGAAATCTCCAAAAATGGTCATTGCAGTTTTTATTACATAGCAGCTCCATAATCTATTTAAAGAAATTCGTTAGGCACCATCGGATGCTGCAGAGATGTAAGGAACAATGTGATTTTACGCTAGACCTTCCCTAGCATCTTTTGTTGCACTTTTCACTGATTCCATAGCTCCATCTCCAATAGTATTATTTAACCTAATTGCGAATTTTTCAAGTGTCGTTAAAAGCATTATAGATATTAAAAATAAAACAACAAAAATAAAACGACCACATCCACATTCTGTTACAAGAAGTCCAAACTCTGAACTCTTTGATTAGTTGCATAGTATCGGTATAGGCCAATAATATGTTTCATACAGCCTACCGCTTAAAAAAGCAAACTTAGGAGAAATGTGCAACAAAAATAAAGAGAAAGTTTTAATTATTGTACAAGGTTTGGGTTCACTTGAATAATACAAGTTTTGTTGATCTGCGGATGATCGATGATCATATTTTCTGATAATCGTTCGGATTATCGAAATTCGCGGGTGCGCGGGCAAAGAGAGTTAATTCCACCATCCTCAAAAATTGAGATATGTCCATAGAATAATGAATAAAAATATTCTCTATATTTGTGTTAAGTCCAGAAAGTCATATTCAAAATTGTACGGTAGTTATGCATGTGTGCCTTATGGGTTTATCCATCTCTAAAGCGATGTTGGGCGGGTAAAACGTGTTAAGTCACTCTAATTCTCAGTGACTAGAAAGTGGACTTAACTCTCTTTGCCCGCGCACCCGCGAATTGTCTTTTAATCCGATTGTGAGAAAGTAGAAAGGATGAAAGGGATGGATCTGTACTCATTATTTGAAAAGAAAATTACGTTTTAAGGGGTTTATGATAAGTAAGTGTGGAATGTTTGTGGGGCTGACCTCCAGGCCGCCCACCGAACGGCTTCTCGGGCGACCTTCAAGGAGCGCGTGGTCGACACCAGTTATGTGTGGGAGAGCATGTCTGACAGACACAGTGCAAGTGCGAACGTCAGGTAAGCGACTTACACGGTGACAGAGCTGCTGCTCTCTGGGAATGATCACGCACAGTGAGTATTTTGTCAGCCCTATCTATGTATGAACATATCCTTGAAGGATGTGCTCTTAAAAATAACCGGTGATATCAAGGAATTGAACTGGAATACACATATAGGAAATTTAATTAGCAAGGCATATAAAACATTGCACTTCGTATTTAGAGCATTAAGGGGAAGTAACTTAAAAACCAGAGTTAGCTTATAAATCATTGGTGAGACCAAATTTGGAATATGCTGTAAGTGTATGGGATCCGTATCAGGCAGGCCTAATAACACAGTTAGAAATGGTGCAGAGAAAAGCTGCAAGATTTATTATGAATAAGCACCAACAAACTGACAGCGTTACGGCTATGTTAAAAACACTAGGGTGGAAATCTTTAAAATCTAGAAGGAAAATAAATAGATTAAAATGTATGTACTGTGTATACACGAAACAACCGGCATGGGAAGAGCTTCACAGCAAAATTAAAGAACCAGATTACAAAAGTAGGAAGGATCATAAACACAAAATAAGGGGTAGATCTCAGACAGCAAATATTGCCAAATTTTATTTTTTAAATAGAGGGATTCAGGATTGGAATGATCTACCTGCAGAAATCTTCGAAAAATTTCCTGCTAACGCCAATTTTTTAAAAAATATATTGAATAGGGTATATGATAATGTATAATATACATTTTTTCTATAATTATAGCTGTTGTGTTGTGTAACTGTATGTATAGTGTGTCATTTTTGTATCTACGTATGGCTGGTATTTATTGCAACAATGCCACCGGGTTTTTTACCCACTTGCAGTGCAAAAAAATAAATTAAAATTAAATTAAATATTTAGATATGAAATTTCCTACCTAATGATAAAACAAAATAGAATAACAGTCCTGTTCGATGACTTAGGCAATACTATCTTTTATATGGTATGCTAAGGCTATTATTTATTACAAAAATAATAATTATTGTTTCTATTATTTATTCACGTAACGATTAAGGTAACTGGGCTGTTTAAATGACATGTTCATTATTAGAGAGGCCATGGAGGCCCTTTCGGTTTCTGGAAATCGAGGATTTCGAATTTTTGGACAGTTCACAAATGAAGATAGTAATGTTATCAGCTATATACACCCTTACTCATTTCTGTAGGAGGCTGAGTCGACCGAAAAGCCTTATCACGATGAAGTCTGCGGACAAATATTTTTATAAAAGCTCTAATAGAGGGTCTCAGAACCTCATCTTCACCACTCGTATACAGTTTAATTAACGTTTTGTAAAGTCACTTTTAATTAATTAATTATATATTTTTCTTATTACATTGAATGCGCCCTCAGATGTGTATGCTCCCTTAATCCTCCGAGATCTCCTTGACATAGAGGTCAGAAATTTTTACCATATGTCCCCCATGACCTAGGGAGTATCCATGTCACATTTCATCCTGATAGCACAGTTGATTCGGTCAAAATTTAATTTTTAACTTTAGTTAAGGTTACTTGTTGTGCTTTATGCAGACCTGTACAGTCCTGGTATGGACTGCAGACAGCGTACTCTTCTTGGTACTCTTGCTGTGATTGCATAGATTGCATACAACGTACTCTAGCGACTGTGTTGCTAAGTTATAGCATTGAGAGCGTATCGATCGTTCCTGTTTCGGAACCTCAGTGTTGTGTTATTATTTACACGAACTGTGTTTATTTACGGGCAGGTCTCAGTGTTATGTTCACTTCTTGGTAAAATTCATTTAATGATAAAATTATTAAGTGCCAGTATGGTACTTTATGAGATTGTGTGGGGGACGAAAAATGTCTGTCCGTCTGTCTGTCTGTCCGTCCGTCCGTCCGTCCGTCCGTGTGTCTGTACGCGCTCTAACTCAAATACGCTTTTTCGGATTTTCATGAAACTTGGAAAACACATTTATAATGCCAATGGGAAGAACCCTATTGATATTGAACCAAATCGGTTCACCGGTACCGGAGTAATGCCCAATTTAGTGCCTATTTTAATAGATTATGATATCAAAAATCTGTACAGTTCAGCTGATGCTGGAAGATTTTAATCTGATTAAAAAGAAAACTAGACCTTTGTTCTTCCCTAAGCCCTGCTTAATGAATAAATCTGGAGCTTAACTTGTAAATCAATTAAAAAAAACATATTCTGCATATCATAATTGCAGTCATAACTGATTAAAAAAAACATACTGGCACTTTTTTACATCAGTTTACCTGATTTTATTATTTATCCAGCCCGTGTAATGGGCTTAATTATCTAGTTGTTAATATTAAGTAATTTATATAAATTTCAAATTGTAATATGTAATGAGAATAGTATAATTGTGTACATTGAAGGGGGAATAGATAATAGTAAAATAAACATAAACCCTATTTTGCTTTTATGATTAAATCTATGTTGAAAGATAAAAATATATTTATCAGTCTCCGTAGAATTGCAACAGCTCACAGACAAATTACTCTTTCGGTGACAATGACCTGTCACCAGGACGAAAACAAACCCACTGCGTGACGAATAAGCTTATCTTGACGTCGCCATGTTTCATGGAATATGTGGTCCAAGCATGAACTTTTTTTTTAACTTGCATGAAACCTGTTAATGTTATTCAAAAACCTCAAAGGGAATGTATTCTTTATTCTTTCCTCTGCAGATGTAAAATAAATTAGAACAGTACGGATGGTACTTATCAAATGAAGCACAGTTAAAGTTTAAATTTAGGGACTTTTTTCTGAGAAAATTATTAATATATTTTCAAACTGATTTTGCAGGCCATAAGAAAATACCTCGCAGGCAGCCAAATACAGGCCCCTGATTAGAGTAAAATATATTCGAGGAAACATTGGTTCTGGAACTTGTATTTATAATTTTTAGGAAGCAAAAATTACCAGAAATGATTTCATAGAAGGGTATCTGTACATTGGTAGTCATGTCACTTTCAAGCTGATTACTGGCATATGAAGTATGTCTACTAGCTCTGATAAGAATTTTAATGGTGACGACTGCTTCCACGTTAGTGAAACGTATTGAAGACCCAACATGATTCATTGTCAGTGGCGGACGCAGGGGGGGATAGGGGGGTTACATCCCCCCCCCCGAAATTTGAGAAAATGTACTCTAAGTGGCCAGTTTTATAAATCAATTGTATATGTAAGTTGATTAATTTTTTTTAGTATTCTTTCTACCTATTCAAATCCCCCCCCCCCGAAAAAATTTCTGCGTCCGCCACTGTTCATAGTCCATGTTAAACTCTAGTTTCCGCTATTTTAATAACAACTTCAGTAGTCTGCTACCTACAATGGTAAGTTCTTCGCCACCTTCTAGGGGTCCGGCCCGGCACTATTCCGACGATCCTTTGGGAGACGGCTCATGGTTTGCCCATATAGTCGCGGCGGATAAAGCAGGCCTTAGACCTAGAAATAAGAGCAAGAACTCCTAGAAAACACTGAGTTCTTATCGCGATAATGGTATTAATTTAACTATCATGCTCTGATTGGATTACGTACACATCCTGTAGGTCCTAATGGTTTGCTAAGACTTGCTAATGATTGCATTTCATTTACTATGCTAACCAACAAGCAACTTGGATCTTGCTGAGACATCTCTCTCTGTAGTCTAACGTAACCACATTCTTGCTAAGTTTGAAACTATTTTCAATTAAAACGCAATCATGTAAGATATGCACAAAGGGAGCACACATTACAGCTGAGTATGTTGGCTATGAAGAAGTATGAACCCGAAACAAAGTCATGTCCCACAATTCCCTCAAGGTAATCACCTACGCACCAGTTCCAGTATCTTATCAGTTCACCTTAACGACAAACAAATGGCACTTTACTTCAGGGCTGCACAACACTCGTATTCCACTTCCTTGCCTTCAGAATGAGGATGTATATGCTCTACAGTATGCATTGCAAATACAAGGTAGTTGCTAAATAATGACTTAGGTAACCGAAGCAGTGAAATTTAGCTTGTACGTACAAACAGCGTGGAATTATGAAAAACTATTAGGCCTATGTATAATGATTACATTATATTCACATTTAATTATACTTCCGTAAAAAGAGTGTATTTACGAATTTCTTATTGATTCTTAGAGATTACTTTGTAATTCAGTAGCCTATATAGGACATCCCCACCCTTTGTCTCGTTTAAATAATATCGAAATTACATTTCACAATTTCATACGGTATATGTTTCATATAAGCTTATAATTCACAACCCTCAGAAGGAAAACTCAATGATTTGATCATTACACTTTCAGGCAACCTGTAATAGAATTTATAAACAAGTAACTTAGTAATATTCATTTCAACCAATGAAGTGGATTCACATGTTATAAATAAATTATTGACTCATGTTGTTCAACTTCGAGTTAAAAAGACAGCACATACAATAGCGTTTCAATGCCTGAAATTATAAATAATATTATATATTGTATATATAGCCATAAATTCTTAGCTGCATTTTATAGTGACCGAAATACATCTCAGGATAACTGAAACGTCTGGGCCCCAATCCTGAAGAGCAATACTACACAATTTCGTGATATAGAGGCTTTTATAAAGTGACAAAGAATATTTCAATATTTTATATTTATTGTATTTTATTTGTGGACGCTGGTATGTATGTGTTAGGACCAAGACAAGGGACTAAGGTTGCTTTTATCCATATTTTACATCAAATCAAGGCACGTTATAATTATATTATAACATAAATATAGCCTATTATTAGTTCGATACGTACCAATGCAAAAATAACTTGAATAGAGGCAGTGTTATGAACAAAGACGTGTAGGACAATCAGTTACCTGTTTGCACACTATGAATTTTGTCCTGATCGGATTTGAAAAGCGAGATTACGTATGGGTCATGTAAAATCTAAACTCTGCGGTTAGGGGTGAATGAAAACATGTCAATCAATTATTTATGTAGGCTACATCCTTGCTTTTGATTACGAAAGCTTACTCTATCAGCTCACGTGATCTGTATCAACGTTAATGTTCAATTAAAAAATATATACAGAGTGAATCTTCTCATCCTGCTGATTTGTAACTAGGCAAACTTGCATGTTACACTCGATGCGAAATTCAGATGTACACACCGCCTTCAACAGCCATTCTGATAAAATCTACAATGTTCTTCGTCAATATGCTTTACTAGTGAAACTGTTAACATGTTGGATTGTCACGCTGAAGGTCCAGGGTTCAAATCACGGTCGACCGAAAGTGATAGGATGCGACGCAGTGGACATAACCTATAAAACCTGGTAGAGAGCTGACCAGCTAGGAAGAAATTTGAATTCACATGCACTCTTCCCTTCCACTCACTCTCCCCTCACCGGTGCCAGATCTCTTCCTAATTGGGCCGCTCCTTACTGCATAACTTCTAAATCCGCAGGTATATACATAACAGATAATGGTACTTAAACTATTGTAACGATTATAAGTGGCATTACCACCAATGCACAGGTAACCCTTCTAGGAAATTAAGGTTTCCAATAATTTTTGCTTCCTAAAAATAATGTATTCAAATTCCACAACCCTATTATTGCTTCCTAAGAATATTATGGATACAATTTCCAGTACATTTCCTTCGGTGTTGTATTAAGCCAGATATGATATTCGTGTCATTATTATTGTGTTGTGAACACCATCAATAAAGGGCAACATGTTTATGTCCATTAGAGTTAGGATTATCTGGAAAAAAGTTAAATGGTTAACTAAGCATTATCTCTTGATCAGTTAACCGAATAACAGTTAACCAGCTGTAACTGTATAATAACATATTTTTTTCCAGTTAACTTATTTGTGATTATCCAGATAATTGCAAAAGACTTAACTGCAGTGGAATTAACTGTCTGGATAATCGACATAAAACCCCAGATAATTGCAAATAATATCCAGTTAACTATGTGTTCTAATAACAGTTAGCTGTTTTATCTTCTCTGCAATTAACTGTCTGTGCAGTTAATCGTTATCCAGTTATTTGTCCCAGCACTAGTCTCCATAATGATCCAAAGTATGCCAGTAAGCCCATGGAGTACCGTATGATGCTCATTTGTACTAAAGAATAAAATTAGGTATGGGTTACAATCTCAGAGACGGCTAATTATTTGAATTACTAGGGGCTTCAATCTAAATCACCAACACCAATCACAATCATAATTATTAACTGTCAACTGTATTATAGTGACAATTCCACTCATACGCCGCGTGTTTGATATTTACCAATAACGTTTAGCAATTGCTCGGATATAGACTAATCACGATCGTTTATTTTGTAAAATGCTATTAATGCTATTAATACGGGATGCATTTTTATCTGATAAAATGTCAGCTCGTTACTGGACACGTAAGGCATCAATGTGCGGTGAATAATACATCACATTCTACCATTGATCAGAATGAAAACACGTTACTTTACGCAACATTACTTGTTTGTAAATTGAAATAATATAAATATCCATTGATTAAAAACACAATTTCGTTTTAATTTCGTGTGTTTTAATAACGTTTTGATGTAAGCAACTATCACGACGCCCTCCATCTTGTGATGCGCACTATTGGTAGCATTGGGAACTCGGATCGATTTATCGAATCGATTCGTGGACTGTTCATTCATCTAGTATGCCGTTATCTTACGGCTGACAGAATATTGACAACAAAGTAAGAAAATTATTATTATTTACAAAACCCGTTACTTTTTATACATGGAATATTCTTAATAAATCCTACTCGATATTACCTCTGATAAAAGGCTTGCGGACCAATCTCTACATGCATCATCAAATCCAATCTCAATCATCAGTGGCTTAAGCTGTGGCGGTGCATGTCTATCATGCATGTGCATATTATAAGCATTATACTATAGAAGAAACTTCCGTTAAACTAAAAGTGATCCCTATACAGGCCATGGAGACCCAGAGGGTTCCAGGAGGTTGAGGCTCCCAGATTTTGGACATTCGGCACATGAAGGTGGTAAGGTTGTCAGCTTTACGCACCGGCCGCCTTTACCCCCAGGATTGCTCCTGGTACTCATTTCTGTTAGGGGCTGAGTCGACCCCAGGGCCATAGTGCCACCAGAAGGATTAGGCCAATTGAAAAATATCAATGACCTCATCGGGAATCGAACCCGCGACCTTCCGGTTTGTAGCGCAGCGTCCGTTAAACTAGGGTTCATAAAATACAGTTTACAGTTCACAAGCATATGAAACCCCATTATTCTGATGAGCAATTATACCACTGCACTATTATGATTATCTGTTTTGTATGACTGTGCATAACAACTCACACTTGAATGAAACAAATTACTGTAACCAAACCCCAAATTATCTAATTAAATTACCAGTCAGTTATTGTATTATAATAGCTGTTAAGTAGAGACAATACGTGAAAATGAAGCTAATTGTACCCTCAATTATGTAGCCTATCATATTCAGTCACACTTCATAACAAACAGTGCCCATACGTGGCTCCGTAAAAGAAATATAACTTTTTGTATTCTTATCCCTCTCCCCTCTTACTTTCAATTCACTTCTAGTATAACAACTATATTCAAACCGTCAGTTTCAACTTCACTAGCTAGAGATTAAAGCTTCTCCGGTACTCTTAAGACTCCTAACGTGAACCCTTCTTTTGGATTCCCAATGTAGGCGTAGCAGACTTATGGCCAAAGGAGATAAGGGGCAATGCCACCCTGATGACCCTGATGAAAAATTATTTGTGAAAAGCTGGAAAACATCAGTACCTTGCAAGAAATTTATAAACAAAGTATAGTAGCATTGGAAGATATATAAAAAACGTTAGCTAAAGTGAAACTATTTCCTTCTAGTACAGCTATTTTGTGTGTCTACATTCTCCGTACTCACTAATACAGATTTGCCTAGAAGGGGAAGTATGACAGGCTCAAGGTAAGCCTGTTTCACTTAAACATGGACCATTTTTTTTTTTGCAACAGTTCCATGGAATCTAAGGAACAACATTATAATTAGGATTCGTATCTCATATTGAGAACGCCTGGTGGTATACTGGGATTGTGAGTCAGTTGGAGAATTTAATGTTGTAACGGCACGTTTCCATGGTAGCTCAGTTGGTTAGAGCATCGGCACGGGGAGCCGAAGATCCTGGTTCAAATCTCGGCTATGATATTGAATTTTTCATTCTGACTTCACGTGTCCAAGATTATAATTACTTTGATGAAGTTGTAAAGTTCCTCAGCTGTAACCTAAATAAACTTTAACAGTACAACACAGTATGTTCGAAGGGCTTGGGACAGCACAATATTGAGCCAAAATATTTTTTAAAAAATGCCTTCCCCTCTATTGATGCATCTGTCCCCTCAAAAGTAAATCCTGCCTGCGGAGCTGAGGCCTAATCCCCACTCGAAAATCTTATATCAGAACTAGTTCACCTCCGGAATCTTTTGCTTTGTGGAAATACATGGCATATTATGTTCGTAGTTTCTTGATATCTTTTTTCAATTTGTGAAAGATGTAAGATCATAAAGTTTGGCTAATACTAATTCGCATTGACTTGCATCAAAGTGGGCTCTTCATACCCTCATCTGTGGTTCTTAGTTCTGTCGCCAACTGTTTATTCAGTATATTCTATCATTCTCATCTGAAGGCCATATCTTTTATGAACAATCTCAGGACGCACTATGTAAAAGGGTAAACGCGTAAAAGTTCGAATGAATTCGTGAAAAGTGAAAAACACAAGGAGAATTTAAAAATAATAAATATAGGCTAGCAAGCAGAAAAGTTTAACAGACCATAAAGTTTCTTAGATCTGCAGGCTGAGAAAACGAGGAAATAGTCGAAATAACGATGGTCACGGCCTGATAAGGAAATTTCATTAACTAATTTGGATTAGGTTATACATAGTTATTTTTCAAGTCCTGCCTAATGTATAGCTATAAGTAACTCCATGTCATGTTTTCTCAGTAAAAGCTACATTGCGCCATTCTGAATACACTTTGACTGAGAAATATACCATGGCCACAAATTGAAAATACGTTCAAACGTTCGGCGAAATATACTTTTGAACGGACCCTTATTTCAATTTTTTAAATTTGCTTATATATATTTTATAACTTCATAATGAGAAATATCGAACTCCTAGTTAAAATTGTATCTCCGTAAAAGAAGATAACACATTCGTAATCACACTTCCTTTTAGAAATATGTATTTTTTAGTTGAAAAATAATTTTAAAACTGCCATATCAAACAATGTGGAATCCATGGTGAATTAAATATAGTCAAACAAAGATGGTGATGGACGAAGGCATTCTCGGCATAGGCTACATTGATTTTCGCTATAGTGTAGTTTCCACCATGTGCTTTATATCAGCAAGGTGACCGTTGACTTTAGTTTTTATAATATTCATTTTCTTACTTGCTCTAGCTTTGAAACCTGTTAATTTCTTTTTATTGCTGATTTATTCCTGTTTACAGGGCCCATGTAGCTTCATATCATTATTAGGTTTAACAGTGGAGATTTTCACGCCTTTTGTTTAATTTTTTTAAATTTTTCTTTCTTTCATTTTTAGTATAGCCTACACTTCTTTAATATGGTAAAAAACATGTTTAAATTGCTACGTTTGCAGCTTGTTTTTCCTAACTTTCAATTTTTACAGCTTTTACGTCATAGGTTCAGTAGGCCATCAATAATGGCCGTGGAAGTCGGCTCTCTGACCACATGCCCCCAGTTCTGCCATCTGCCTATGGTAGATGACGCAGCTTTCTGGTATGCTTAGTTCTTCAAGGGATGTAGTGCCATGGAATTAGTTTACATCATAGCTAAAGATTTCTTTAAAAGAAATTTTAATGGAATTTTGCATGCTTGGTGTACAACTTACCCCTTTGAATTCCCGTATACTAGAATTTTTTTTTAACTACCCGGCATATAATCATTTCAGATATTCATTACAGCCTATAAAAGTTGGGGGTAAATTTTATTATTTAATTATGATAAAACCCCTAGTCCCTAGCGTATGTTGTTAATGTGGATATAATTCAATGCAGGATTTAATAAATAATTTAAAATACTAATATGGTAGCATGTAAACGCTATCGGAAAGCTCTCCAAAAAACTCATGCTTCATTTATATGATTTGAAAATGTTTTTAAAATAACAAATAGGGTAGTTGGCGCTATGTTTGGACGGCTTCAATTGTCGGAAACTTATAACACTTTTGCATTTCAGTCAGAAACTAAAAGATCCGAGAATTTGCGAACACTAGCATCAGGTGAGAGGGGGTACGCCGTAGCGTAGTGGTTGAGGCGCTGCGCTACAAACCGGAAGGTCGAGGGTTCGATCCCCAATGAGGTCGTTGGAGTTTTTCAATTGGCCTAATCCTTCTGGTGGCACTATGGCCCTGGGGTCGACTCAGCCTCTAACAGAAATGAGTACCAGGAGCAATCCTGGGGGTAAAGGCGGCCGGTGCGTAAGGCTGACAACCTTCCCACCTTCATGTGCCGATGTCTAAAAAATCTGGGAGCCTCAACCTCCTGGAACCCTCTGGGCCTCCATGGCCTGTAATAGGGAACACTTTACTTTATTTTAGCATCAGGTGAGAAGGTTACTAATGCCTCCATGTGCTGAGAGATTTCCTGGACGTATGTGAATCTTCTCCGCAAAATATTATTATTCGAATGAATTTAAGTGGTCACTGGATTTCTTTGCCAGTATAAAAACAAGACTTTTAGTTACTTCAGTTTTAAGGGGAGATCTGCTAATTATCACCAAGTTATGTACACCAAATACTTGCATTACCTTTCTCCTAACATTTGGAGGCAAATTCGTTTCGTTCGAAAATGGCGTTCACGCTGACGGGCAATTGAAACTAAAATCTACCAAATTCCTATTCTCGGACACGATATTGGTGCTATACTCGGACGTGTATATTTATTATTAGTTTAAAAAAAAAATGTTTAATGCAGAACGTGTGTAGGCCTACTTTGTAAAACTCAAAAGAGGACACCTCGGGCTCGATTCCCGATGAGGTCTTATGAATTTTTTAACCTCCATTTTCTCAAAATCGTACGCTAAAAATATAATAGCCTATAAGATTTTTGAAAGCTAAATTGCGAATTAAATATGACTTCTTCGTCAAAACGAAATGTATTGTGTTATATTTGAAAAACAACCGTGAGTGGAACCTTGTGGAACAATACTCTTTCCCTCCCTCTCACTCTCCCTCACATTCCTCCTTCTACCTCCCACCCCTCCCTCCCTCTCTCCATTACTCTCTTTCTTTCTCTCTATATATGTATCTTGGCGGCGTTTGAGAAACCGATATAAAATTACTATTTAATCATCTCCTAGTCATGTGATACAAACCGTTCAAGTTACATTTCAGTTATGCATTTTGAAAACAAGTTTAGTATGGAAATTCAATCGAGAGAGATAGTAGAGTCATCATTATTTTAGGTTAGAGTAATTAAGAACGGATGCTAGATTTATTACAGCTTTATTAATTATATAAGTACTTAAAAAATGAACTAAAATATGATGTCCAATAGGTACACTAAAGTAACGTCCGGGAATAAGTACAGTTTTCTTTTTCCGGGAATTTTATACTACCTTTGTAATATATTTTCTAGCCGCAAATAAACTGAAGCTTGCCTGCAAAACACATATATTATGATTATAAAAGGTTCTTTCCATGCAATGAGTCAATGCAATTCCTGATACGGTACTTGGTTCAACACCTGTAACGGTTTCAACTTTAAACGTCCGACAATAGTGCCACCTACCCTATATGCAATACTGTAAACCTAGTAAAGATTAACCATGCCTAATTTCATTTTATTAGGTCTATATGATCCTTAAATATAAAACATTAAAATTCTCTAATTTCACCCTCATATTAGATTACGAACTACGTAATAATGGACGATAATGCAATCAAATTAAATATATACAAGGATTTATACACACTCATCAAATGAATTCATGCAGAATTTACAGGAATTTTATAAAAACTGTGACCTAACAGCAAAAGCCTTTCCACACATGACCACAGCGCACTATAAAACCAATATATGATGAAACTGCGTCACTTGTGATGCTGATTCTATTTGCACAACATCAAAATTTAATTCTGTATTTTCGTTGTTGGTCGCATATAAACCCAAACCTTTTAATCAGAAAATTTAATTATATGTACATACGAGCACAGTTCAAATCTCATTTTTTTAATAGCACGCTCTACATCTGAAAATTGTATTAAAAAAATATTACGTCAAAAGAGGATGTACCACGTCTGACCAGCAATGCACAGTTAAACGATGTCAGATATAATCTATAATTATCTTTAGTTTCACATAAATTGTTCAAAAAAATTACGCATAAGAAAACGACTTTCCGAAGAGATTAATCATCAGAATTGTAAGAATACTGAAGTGTGTGGAGCGTGTGTTCCTGCATGGATGGTGATTTAATTGAATTTATTAATTGTTATTTGCTTTGGAGTTTACCGAAAGATAAGATGTTGTCACACCAACACATGCTTGTATCTTATTGAAGTTGCAGTTTCATCTTCTAATACGAAATATATGAAAAGATAAGTATAAATGTTATGTAGGCCTAAAGAAAAACTTAAAAATAATTCTAGATGTTAAAAATTACATAATATAAGTTGAGAATAAAATCAATTTATTCAGAAACTTATAATATATTCTGTATTTAATATTCAAAAATAATCGCGGCAATGAATAAGGGTTCGAAACAATTATTTATTTTAATTGTAGTTTAATAAAGACTAACTTAAAACTCGATTCAACTACAATTTCCGATGGAGAATAGAAGCTTGTAGACGGTGAAGGGATAGGACGCGACAGGCAAATACGAGTATAATGTCATCTTTGGTTCTACTGTATAATAAAGACTGAATTAAACTCGCGCAAGATTAGCCTTTTCACTGCTACTGACGTATTCATGCGACACCAAAAACATTGCATAAAACAGATAGATAAAATTAATACAGAGTGGTGGTAAAATTGCCCTTCATGACAACCAGTCATTCCATTCAAATTTTCTTAATTGAGTTTAACCTTATAAAGCCGTTTGCATAAATTGATGAATGAGTATAATACCTAGGTAATATAAATACAGCTCTGAAAGGTTTAAAACAAAAACGAAATATGTATTCCGTTAATATACATGACATTTTTCACAGTACACTTGGTTTTAAACACACTCACAACCAAATGGTATGTACGAGGGTGAGTCCGAAAATAAGTTTCCCCTGGCGACTGCGTACAGAGGTGTGGATGAAAGACTAACAATATAATGAGACATAGTCTTCAAGATAAGACGTACCTTTATTTTTCCACATAATTACCACGTACATTGAGACATTTGTCATACCGCTTTATAAGCCTCAAAAAGCCCTCCAGGAAAAAATCAGGGGTCTGCACTCCCAACCATGAGTCGTAATATGGTTTTGCGCTGCCGTCGCCGAGTGTGGTTTCGCATTGTCATCCAACAACAGAACGCCAAATTGGAGAAGGCTAGGCCGCTTTTTCCAAATCGCCTCCTTCAACTTCGACAGGGTGTGACAGTACCGCGTAGCAGCGATGGTTCCATCTCCCAAAAGTTCAGCAACAAAACTCCTTGGGCGTCCCAGAACACTGTGAGGAGCACTTTACCAGCAGAGGACGTTGTTTTGAACTTCATTTGGACAGATGATGACGGATGTTTCCATTCCATAGATGCGCCTTTGATTTGGGCGTGAAATGGTGGACCCACGTTTCATCCAGTCACAATCCGAAACAGAAAGTCATTGCCATCACGATGGTGTATGGGTGTCTTTCGCGTAAAACCGATGTCTTGTTTCCCCCATTGCTGTTCGATTTCCTTGGGGAAAAAAGAGGGGAAACTTATTTTCGGACTCCCCCTTGATATATATATATATACATATACAGATAGAGATAGAGATAGAGATAGAGATAGAGATAGAGATAGAGATAGAGATAGAGATAGAGATAGAGATAGAGATAGAGATAGAGATAGAGATATATATATATATATATAGAGAGAGAGAGAGAGAGAGAGAGAGAGAGAGAATACCTTTCGACACTGGAAACCAATTATTATTCATATCTCACGCGCTTTATTTGAGATGGTCAGTCTTATTCAGTGTGTTGTGTATCGGTCAGTGCAGTGCTAATTTGCCTGTTGGATCGGTTAGGAAAGTCGACGTAAAATACTCGAGGTAATGGCAAGTGTGGTTCTACGGAAAGATTAGCACTACAAGTTATAAAATGTATTTCTTTTTTTACTTTAACTGTATTTATACTCCTTTTAGCTACGAGGCCACATCAGGAGTTCGGAATCTGTGTCTATACAGTAGGGTAGCCCATGGAACTACTGATTGTCAATTGTTTCTATTGTTGGTGTACTTTTATGGAGTAAATTTCAGATTATATTAATTTAAGTGGATATGATAAAAGGATGAAATGGTGAGGATGATTCATGGTATGTAAATATCCAATTCGGCATTTCCCTTTACGACTGGGGAAATCATGAAAAACCCCATGTCAAATTGGCCGGCCACGAGATTTGAACCTGGGACCTCCCGAACGCGAGTCCAAGACGTTACCATCTCTGCCATCTCGCTCGGTACATTTGTTTTACTAATATGTCAAAAACACTACAATGAAATAATTATTTAATAAAAGGGAACAATTAACTAGTAGCAGAAGGAAACAGAAAATTAATCAATTTACAGCACTAGAATATTCTGATAGCTATGACAGCGGCCAGTGGGCATTAATGGGTTCATACAGAAAATATTACATGTATGTTGGGGATTGCGGGCATTATAAGTTTGATCTTGTTCAAAACAAAGGGGAGGAGAACTCACAAGAGAGTTCGCGGAAAATTCGCATCATGTGACAAAACGTGATTGGTTAATGTCATTAGCATGCGCCATTACCAGGGTGTGGCTTGCTAGTGGAGAAGTAGTGTTCGTAAGTTCATGCGACAATAATATCAACAATTGCACGTGAAATAACAAACTTTCACTGGCATCGTCATCATTATAGTATATCAATTAGTGAACATAACATAAAGGATTCATTGTTCACGACGACCCTGCGGGACACCCACGAATATCTTACTCTCTCTCCCCGTACTTGTATTTCCCTCTCATGTTTAGAGTGGAAGTGAGTTGTACTGAGAATAAACAAACTACCATTATCACGGTGATGACATGCGTTCTCACGTGCGGACTAGAGTGCCTCGCCTCTTTGTTTTGAACAGGATCAAACTTAATTGGGATATAATATACCATGCTGGCTTGTGTTGCAGAATAATGGAAAAGGTAAACTCGAGGTTCCTGGAGGCGGTGTGGGGCGGCGATCTCTCTCTGGCCAGGCGACTCCTGAACGATGGTGCGGATGTGGAGACGTGTAACGAGTTCGGCGAGAACGCCCTGCGCATCGCTGCGCAGGACGGCAACGTAGAGTGCATGAGGCTTCTAGTGCAGCGTGGTGCACGACTGGACGCGCGCAATGAACAAGGCGTTACGGCGTTGCACACTGCTGCCATATTCAAGGCGCTTGGCTGCGTCAAGTTTCTCCTAGGTATAGTATATCCATGTATTTACCTTCTTTTAACTTTTTTTTCATAGCTTAAAGAGGTATGTTCTCCTACATACAAGTCGACAACGTTTTTAAAAATTCGACAGAGACTGACATGGTCATAATTATGTAACGAGTGCTTTTGAAATTACAATAAAATCAGGTAAACTGATGTAACAAAGTACCTGAATGCTTTTGTTTAATCGGTGATAATTGCAATTATGAAATGCAGAAAATAAGTTTTCTTTTTTATTTATTTATTTATTCAATTTCAGAATTAAGCTCCAGATCGTTTCATTAAGCAGGGCTTACGGAAAGAACAAAGGTCTAGTTTGATACGCAAATGTGAAGGAATATGTGGGTAGTGATATTTGTCAAAGCTACTTGTATTGCAACTTCCAAAGCCGTATATGAACACTGGAAAACAATACATCTTGCCATAAGAACTGATTTGCATGTGGTAAATTCTTTCTAATATATTACCATAAAAAAGGCACTTAATTGGGCATTACTCCGGTACCGGTCAACCGATTTGGTCCAATATCAATAGGCTTCTTCCCACGGACGTTATACATGTGTATACCAAGTTTCATGAAAATCAAAAAAAGCTCATTTGAGCTATCGCGCGCACAGACAGACATTTTCCCGTCCCCATACAATCTTATAATGTGTATTTCTGGCACTTAGTAAATATACAAGCAGCAAGTTATGTGGACGTTTATATAGGAAATTTCATATAAACGAGTTGCACTTATGTTAACAAAAAACGATCGCATCTTTTGCTGAGAAAGTAAGATTTTTTCGTAAAATAGAATAAATTATAATGCTGATTCCTGAACAGATATAAGACATGAATTACAGAATAAATCTTAACAGAACTACATTTCAATTCTTCTTGTGGCGTATACGCCCTTCTCCGGCAAACCCCTCATATTCAAATAATGCACTATATGTGTAATAAAACTGTTGCACATTCATTATATCAGTCTGCTCAATTTTTTTATAACTAATTTATCCTTCAGCGTTCCCATGTAAATGTGGTATGCTTCTTTTTAATTCCACGAAGGTAGCGGACACTAGTTTGAAAAATACAGTTTCATTTATAATAACTGTTTTATTTTGGAGGAATTCGACCGTGGACTATAAAGTAGATGACAGATTTTTGCTTTCTATGTGGCGAGGAAGTAACTTCATTTTTATAAATAAAAACAGCATTGAATTAAACGTCTCAGAAACCACAGTATGCATGACTACATGTTCACAATGAGGCACCTTGCAGCATTTTCAGAACTTAAAGCAAAAGGATGCAAACAAATCCAGACGTAGCATCTATCTTCACTTTACAGCAGAGTGGAGTGATATGCTGAGTATCTTTAAAAAATCTAAATTCTGTCAGTATAAAAAAAAATACGACAAGATTTGTTTCGCTAGTTCTATTTGGCATAATCACGGACATACCATATTTTTAGAATTCTGAGTAAAATTTTAATTTATTCGAATAACATGTTGTACAATGTGACATTCTATTCCTTCGAATGGATCAGATTTTCAGCTGCAAAAACGGGTATGCCTTTAGCTACATTTGGATTTTCTTTTATCGGTTAATGACAATACCATTGGTATTTGAACTAGATTATTCCTTGTGATATTTATGGTGTAAAAAGAGTGATAGAAGAGGAGTTCTCCGATTACTTCAGTTTCTTTTTAATTATCATCATTCCCCTTCACTCATCTCTCATATGTTGTCAGGATTTGGTGTTTGAATTGTAATACAATTCAATAGAATTCACGCGAGAAAAATTCCTGCTCAGCGGTTATGACTTCAGACCAATTAACAGTACACAACCGTCGTCAAACAGCCATAACAATAACCTTCAAGTAATTATGAGTTAATAGGATACACAGCCTTACCATGACAAAATTGTATCTCCCACGTAGTGGCTTCTTCAACGATATCTTCACGTATCGTGAAGATATCGCCATGGCACCATGTGAGAATCTTAACTTTCTCGCTATGGCTCCTTCAGTAATATATTTATGCTATTGGCACCTTCCACAACGTTGGCAGTTTGCGGTGGATTCCGAGGACTTTTCGTTTACTTTCTCTTATTTTAGAAAAACATGGCACTTTTGAAAGTAAAGAATATTTAAATATACTTTTCAGGACAGAAATTAAAGTATATTTAGCAAAAGAAAAAAACTGTAATCTTTTTCGAATTTGAAAATATGCTTAAAATATAAATTCTTATAAACTTCGTTTTTTTTTATCGAGTCCTCTAAAATGGAGTTACAGTGAAGTCGTATAGTCAAACATAAGTGGTTTTCCACTAAGTTCATTGGACTTTTTAAAGCCGAATTAAAAAGAGGAATGTTACACCTATAGGCCAACAGTTTTACAAGATTTATGTAGCCTACTCTTGAGCTATACTTGTTAAAGATATTTATATAATAAACGATATATAAATGATTTTTAAAAATGATATCACAAGAGACAAAACTATTTCCGTTAGTATCTTACATGAAAAAAATTATATTGTAACGACTTCTGTTTAACTATTTTTATGTATCAGTAGATATCTAAGAGCATCCTTTTCCATTTGAAAACACAAGCAATTAAAAGAAAATGAATTTGCTGCTAGTTCGAAAGTTAACGAATCGACAGCGGCGTTAGCTAACTTGTTAAATGGTATCTCATTAACTTTTATTACAGAAACTTCTAACTCCCATTTTCAACACCCCCTTCGATAATAAAGCTACCGAATGTTTCAAACGCAACTGCACTAGACGAATCCTCTCTATTGGAAACTTTATCACAGAATTAAACATGCGATCAGCAGCATTCTCAGTAAAAAGAAATACGAATGTTGTGAAGATGTCCATGCCCTAAACTCTGAAAGAAAACGCCGTTTTGCAGGCATCCTTGCATTTAAGATAGGATAAGCTAAAGCCTAAATACTAGATCCAACAATACGTTTTGAGAACAACGAAACAGATCAAGAGTATAAAGTAGATCAGGAGAAAAAGACCAACTATACCAGCTGCATCCAGTATCTCAAGGAAAATATCAAGATCTGTACAAACATAGTACCTTTGTTGTACATAGTACGTGGTCTACTGTTTGACGCCCGGGGTACTGTTTATAGGGATGTTGCGTATTTCCTTTGTAGCCTTGGCATGGAAGGGGATCACTTGTGTCCTCTTGCTGAGGTCATAATTGCTGATTCTTTGGCCATCTTGCAACACCACATATACAAGAACTCTAATTGATTTGTTTATACCATGAAATGTTACAATTCTTTAAGATATGGTAAAAATAATCTTTTGTAAGTTTTATCCTTAAGGAAACTTGAAATTATCCAAGTAGCACCATTTATTGTTATTAAATGTTTTCTTCTTACTACTACTTAGAATCTATTATAAAGTAAGTTCCTGATACATGAAATTATAAGCTCCCACCAAACTACAAGTATCACGCCAAAATACTGAACTCATGAAGGTTCATGATCTTAAAGTCAGAGACCGTGAAAATGAAATATTTCAATTTCGTATGGCATTCAAGATACAAAAATCTGTTATAATCTATAAACGACATGTAATAACTAACTTACTGTTTACACAAATTAATTCGGTGTTTCCTAGAGAAATGTGGAACTGGTTCAACAGTCTATTCAGAACTAAGGCCAACTCACTGAAGTAATATTGACATTGGTTGATGGTTATGGGAATAGTTGTAGATATGTAACAGGAATAGGCTAGTTGTAAAGTCAATATGTCATGTCTGGATACAAGGAATGAATGCAGAAACCACGACCTCTGTAGTCTTGTTAATAGAGAAGGAATCAACTACATTGCAGTCAGATGCTTATAAATTTATATCACGAACTACTAATTTTTTAAATCATAGTTCTTTGCTCCTAGTATTCAAAGGGAATTGGTGACTCATATGGTTTTGTGTTGGTATTGCCATGTAGATTAAGGTTTCAGTTGTTTGCCCCTTATCAATTACAGCAAATCCCCAGAAAACTTCGAAAACCACGGAAGCCCGGAGAAAATGACTTTGTTTAAATTTTTTAAATCTTAGTATTCAAAGGGAATTGGTGACTCATATGGTTTGTGTTGGTATTGCCATGTAGATTAAGGTTTCAGTTGTTTGCCCCTTATCAATTACAGAATATCCTCGGAAAACTCCGGAAACCTAAAAAATCCGAAGAAAATGAGTTCGTTTTAATTTTTTAAAAACCTTTGTTCTTTGATCCTAATATTCCCAGGGAACTTCTGACTTACATATTTTTTTTTTTTTGCATTGTAATCTAGATTAAGGTTTCAGCTGTTTGCCCATTATCAATTACAACATATCCCCGTAATTCCCTTTGAATATTAGGTGCAAAGAACAAAGATTTAAAAAATAAAACATAGTAATTTTCTCCGTATATACGTGGTTTTCCGGGTTTTCTGGGGATATGTTGTAATTTGTAAGGGGAAAACAACTGAAACATTAAACTAGATGCCAATACCAACAAAAATGTGTGAGTCAGAAATTCCCTGGGAATATTAGGAGCAAAGAACAATGAAAAATTAAAACAAATTTATTTTCTGCGGATTTCCGGGGTTTTCCGGGGTTTCCGGCTAAATGCTGTAATTGATAAGGGGCAAACAACTAAAATCTTAAACTAGATGACAATACCAACAAAAAAATATATGTGTCGGAAATTCCCACGGGGGGGAGGGTTTCATATTGGTAGCCCATGGTCTAATGATAGCGTACTATCATATTTTGTTTGGTGCAGTTAGTGGCGTTGGTCGTACTGTTGATTGTTGCCAATGCCAAAACGAAATACTTATTTTAATCCTTAGTGAGTCAAAGAATTTCAGTACATTTCAAAAAGCAGTAAAGCAGTGTATAATCATTTATTTTATATAAATGCAGTTAAGTAAAATAATTAGTCAGGGTTATACCATATAATATCTGCTGTCCAGCCGTCCATGCCCGAAGTTTTATACTATGCTAGATTACCGAAGAAGTGTCCTCCTTTCTGACATTTTAGAAATGGCCACCCTATTGTGTGCGTTCGCCGATTACTTCAGATTGACTGGACTGGACGAATTTCAGTGATTTTACGTTATATATATATATTCCTAATTTACAATATATTCCTAATTCAATTCAATAGCTTTTGTAATCATGAATTAATCTGGGTTTGTAAGAAACCAACCCTTCATACATCGGTTCAGAATGTTAATAATCATGGCTGCTGAATCAGAGGCCTTTCGTTTATTCTTATTGTAACGTCGATTAATATTAGCAACATCTTATACTTTCTCTACGTGTACCTTAGATGCTGTAGATAACGAAGTCTTGGGTTCAACAATATATATATTTGAGCTTGGGGGTTTCCCTGAGCCCCAACCTATCGCATTCGTAATTATTTATGTGCTCGGGAGGGGGAACAGCAAGCAAATTGTATCACAGCGAACTTTTATACCCGAATTTGGCATTGCCAGTGATCTGAAAAGAAACATACTGACTACTTTTTCTAACTTATTTTTTGATGATTCTTGAAGGTGGTAAGATTGTCAGACATTCGCGCCGGCCAACTTTGCTCCATGAGCTGCTCTTTGTACTCATTTCTTCAGACAACCTCATGGCCTTTGTACTACCAACAATTAAGTAAAATCGGGGAAATCGCAATGACCAGAAATCAAAACCTGAACCTTCCAGTTTATAACGCAGTGTCCAAATAACTGCACCAATGAAACTGCTTTCCCTTTCATGTTGTGTCTCCAATACTAGTAGGTCTAATAGAATTCACACACAATAGCAAACTGGTTTCTCGAAAATCTCGCAAGGCTTAAAATTCAATAAAATCTATCTAAAAATGTTAATAAACGAGTGCAACATATTTTGCACCATTTGCTAATTAATGTGCTAATATGAATTTATAAGTTAATTCTGAGCAGAAGGAGTAAGGAAGTGATTTTTACAGAGGCTGGTGCAGAAGTGAACACACAAGACTCCGAAGGCGTAACAGCTTTGCACATCGCTGCACTAAACGAGCACGTGGATTGTGTGAAGATGCTGCTGGAACATGGAGCAGACGTCGCTGCGCGCAGTACAGAGGGCTGGACGCCTCTGCACACCGTCGCCCAAAGCGGTCACTTGGACTGCATTAAGCTTCTGCTCCAACATGGGGCAGATTCCAATGAAAAGACAACGGGTGAAGGGTGGACGCCGCTTGATGTTGCAGCAGAAAAGGGGCATACTCAGTGCGTAAGTCTGCTGCTCCAACGGGGAGCCAAGGTAAGGTCAGTTTTAGTATTTTGTACATACAGGGTGATTCAGGACCTCTACAACAAACATCGTGAAATGATAGATCACACCAAGAGGTAATTTTTTATCATACAACCGGTGTTGGCATATGCGTTGTTTAGGAGGCCAGCGCGATCGCCCGACTTAATGCCGCAGGGCTTCTTTCTTTGTGAGCATGTGAAGAGTGTCTTGTATGCCACCCCCATTGCAGGAATGGAAGAATCGATTGTGCCTTTGACGACATTCGTCAAAGAACGCACGTGTTGGTCAGGATTCGATAGACAATGGAACGATGATGTCGTGAGTATATTAGGTGCGAAAGTGGACGCTTTTGAATTAGTTTATGTAACATCCATTTGACTCCTAATAAAGTAATTGTTATCATTTTTTATATGACAAAAATGATCATCTTGGCGTGTCCTATCATTCCACAAAGTTTGTTGCAAAATCATCCTGTATATACAGAGTGGTAAAGAGAATCATACAATATTTTAAGAGGTGGCAGTGTTCAACAAAGCAAGAAAATAAAGTCCGATTACATGAGTTCTGCAATTAATATCTTGGCCATGGGTGCGCTTCTGTGGCACATCGTGTCACTGTGCTGTAGGGGAATTTCTCCCACTACAGTCGCCCTTGACGTCAGCATAAAGCAGTTTCGACGTGACACTGAGCATGAAGAACAGGTTTCTTACGTCACAGCAAGGGATGGGAACTAAAACGTTTCCCCTCAGTTGCTCACCTATGATCTTGGCGGTGCAAGTACTTCTTCACTGTAGATGCGCAGTGTGATGAATTCATGGGGGATCACAAGCATTTAGTATTTTGAGAGGTGATAGTGTTTAACAAAACAAGAACGAATTTCCTACAGTAATGAACCAACTGAAAGAGTGAGGACGTGCACAGAAATATCTCTGTCTAGTGATTTATACAGTTATATTGCAAAAACGGTTGTGAATATGCACGCTAAAATGTTTATTTCTTTTAATTTTTAAGGAGTTAGATCACATTCTTTAGATTGGGTATAACACAAAGATTATCCAAAATATAAGAAATAGAAGAACGAATTACAATCTTAGGAACCAAGACAGTGATATGTCCTATGATGTAAATTTATCAGATCAAACTGTTTAGAAGTAAGTTATATATTGAAAAATACTAATCTTGTATTTTAGCCCTGACAATAGAACGATATTAAAAATGTATTATTGACAGTAAATAGCCTATATTTTTTCGTGTTGGAAAGCCTGAATCCCTTCTAATTAACAATTCCCGTATCAATATAGATTCATTTTATCAATATCCAGATGGGGAAATTCATATAAAGGAAAGCAAATAATCAGCGGTGAAATGAGTAAGGGTGAAATAACCAATAAAATTCGTAATGAACGACCGTCCTATGTATACAGTACAGTCTGCTATAAATTGGTATAGAATTATCAATAATGTTTTAAATAAAATAGTATAATTCCCAGGTAATGGTTGGTTTTATAGTTCCTTAACGACGGGGTATACTGCACTAAAAGGCCTGTATTCGTGCAGGTGTGCCGGGATTTTATCATACAGGAGTTATCTTACATGCCTGTAACTCTACAAACAATGGATTATCATATTTATACCTATAAATGAAATATACCTTGACGAGGATCGAACCCGCGATGTTGGGTGCAGGAAGCCAGCAGCATATAGAATGTACCATCTAGCCCGACATTTATTTTCATTGTAATTTTAACTGTAATATATTTAGCTATGAAATTGTACGCCTACTGATTGGACACTAGATACTGATTCACATTTTTCTCATATTATGTTCTTTCTTTCATATTATGTATGCCCGGTTTCTATAAACTCGCGAAATACCTATGGGTAAATTATCCATGGACAACTTAGTTCCAGAATCACCCACCAGAGCACTAATGGTATAATGAGGAAATAAAAAATAATATATACTACCATGCCGGGGATCGAACAGTGGACCTCTTGAACCGTAATCCAGCAAGATGACAATGAGCTACGGTGAACACTGAAAATAGATCTTGAATAACGGAGATGTGATTGTTTCATCATATGTTTCCACTACTGCAAGTCAAGACATGGTTTTGCAATATACATTATACTAATTAGTTCGGAATAATATTGTCTTCAGATAAATACTACTATTGTCGAGATCTAATGCGTGAGAGGAAGGAAAAATTAGAAATACGACTCTAGTTTGCAATGTTTGCACACTCAGTGCTACCAAATACCGGCAAATACAGTCATTAGCTACAATGTACGGTACATGAAAATTTCAATAAGAAATATGTATATAAATTCTGCTAAGCCTATCCTATTACAGAGAAAAAAAGTCAACACTACAGATCATAGGCCTATCAGCATTTCTAAAACTGTATTTTACAGGTACTGCAATCAGCTGCGCACGTCCGCCATATTGATCCTACGAGAGGTTAAATTTTATCCAGTCATCCATTAAAGGATAAATTAACCCAAAGATTTACCCTTGGAGAGATCTAACCCTGGTTTATATAAAAAAAAAATTATCTAATTTTCATATTTACCTAGAGGACATTTATCTAGAAACTCGCCATAACTGTGTGTGATCGTTATCTTTAAATTATTTCTGTTCGTAAGAGTTTTCCTTGTGTAAATTCTGTTCATGGGATAATTTACCCATAGGTAATTCGCGAGTTTATAGAAACCGGCCAGTAGATATATTATTTTTATCTTTTTTCTCTTGAATAATAAGAATGTCCTATTTTTTTTACAGCAAGGAAGATATCTAAACACTGAATATGATGTTTCCAGGTGGGTCCTACGACACTTCATGCAGCGCATCCTGACTGCATTCAGACGCTTCTGAAAGCTGGAGCAGACGCCAATGCAAAGGACTCCCGTGGTTACACAGTTCTTCATTCTGTAGCTGAAAGTGGAGACGTCAAGTGTCTGGATCTTATTCTCAAAGCTGATGCAGACATCCACGCTACAACATCGACTGGAGAAACAGCGCTGCACATAGCTGCATCTCGAGGACACTTAAGTTGTGTAATGTTGCTCCTGAAGAAAGGGGCCAATGTGCATGCCAAGGATTCTTCTGGACGTACGGCTCTTCATTGTGCAGCACAAGATGGCCACTCCGACTGCGTCAAAATGCTCGTTGAGAAGGGCACTAAAGTCGATTGCAGGTACTTCTTATAATATATTAGTATTATTATTTTTTCATGCGTCGTGGGAAAGTAAGTTTGAAAAAATTTCTAACAGGTGCACCGAAAAATCGACTTATCAGTCGAGGGATAACATTCCGTGGCGGTGGACCAATTTGAATGCCGGTTTCTTCGAAGTTATTCCTACCCACAAAGTTACATGAATATTATAGATTTATTACATGGAATTTCAAACCTTATTATTATTATTATTATTATTATTATTATTATTATTATTATTATTATTATTATTATTATTATTATTATTATTATTATTTACCATGAAAATTACAAATTACAAATTAGAAAATACAAATTAATACAAAATTATTACAAATACAAATATAAATAATATAAACAAAATTATTACAATTACAAAAGAGCATTATTTACCCCGCATGAGCATAGCTCGTGTTCGGGGTCAGTTCAGTTATACTAAAATTATATTTTGAACATTACATAGAAAGAAAACATACATATTATAGTTTTAGGCAAAAAATAAGAATAAAAATAAATAAGATTGCTTATATGAAATAAAATACATGAACAAAGATACGAAAAATAAATTACATAACAAAGTTACAAACAAAATACCCTATGTTAAAAATTAAAAATTTACAGTTAAGAATGTATAACGGAAAAAAGTGGGTAAAAGTACAATTACAAGTTAGATTTAATCAATTCGAGTACTTGTTTTTTAAACAATTTATTGTTTAGTGGTATCAGATTAGGGTTTCTTCTAGTAAAATTGTTGTATAGCCGTGGTCCGAAATTTATACTATGCCTTAGACCTGCTTCTGTAGCACATTTTGGTTCGAAAAGAGGACAAGAGATATTATACCTCCTTGTATTATAGTAGTGATTTCGTGTTATGAATTTTTCATGATGTTTATGGAAATAATTTAATAAAGTGTAGGAGTATAATTGCTTAATATTCAATACGTCAAAAACTTTTAGATGGATAGTCGATTGATTTTTTTAAACATATCTTGATTATTCTTTTCTGCAACAAAGACAATGGGCGAAGTGCAGTCTGACATATCCCACCCCATCCTATTATTCCATATTGTATAATTGATTGGACTAAACTTAGATATATTAATCTTAAAGTACTCTGTGGCATAATGTTTCTTAATATAACAAATTTATATATAGTTTTCCGTAGTTTAAGACACAGATATTGAACATGTTTTTCCCACCGTAAATTTTGATCAATGATAACACCTAGGTATTTTACTTGTGTTGATGAACTTAATTTTGGACATTTACAATTAAAAGGGATAGAACAAGATATTTCATGTAAGATTATACTGTGTTGTGCATTTATCGAGGAAAGTCCTTTAGAGTTTAGTGAAAAAGGTAAATATGTTGTTTTATCAATGTTTAAAGATAGAAGGTTTTCATGAAGGTACATGCAGTTGGGTTTTGGCTAGAATATTTTCGTATGTAACCAATACTGGTTCTTTCATAATTCAGGCCACGTTTCATAATGCTGTCTTCATTATTATTATTTTTTTTTTAATTTCTTCCCACGACTTCATCAACTGTATTCTCACGTGTATTTTGTTCAATGTCTTGCATAGTATAGGATCTTTCAATTTTTGGGTAATTATCAATTCATTTACTTTAAAAAAGAATCATTAGTTAAATAAATATCGGGATGAAATTGAAAATGAACCATTGAAAAACAAGTAAAAAAATCTTAGTTGTATGTTATTCTAAAAAATAAGTACCATATTACATTCAGATCACATGAACTGTAAGAAAGGTGAACTTTCAATAATGTAGGCTAATTAAAAATGTATTTACATTGTTCGTTAATCTTTACAAGTACGCTTATTTTATATCAAAACCAATGATAATTCCTCTAGAGAAGAATGAGGTCATTCCAATGTGAACATACCTCCTTCTAAATAAGCGCGCTAGATATTGTTTGCATAAGGCCCTCTCTCTCATTTGCGTTTTAATAGTTTTCATTTTATGGAGTGAATGTTATTTAGGTACGTAACATCTGATACTCTATCTCGTACTAGTGCTTCAAAGATGTGAGTTCATTCATTTCACTCATTAGCACCTCAAGATTTACTTCGCTTTCCACTTGTAACTTCCGTTTATAACTTACACTCATTCCCTAGCCGATATCGAATATTCAATGGACTGCCTACTAAGTTACTTCATTGTCTTGATGTTATGGCCCTGAGCTTCTATGATTGATTCATTCCTTCAAATAATGAATTAGCTCTTTTTTGAAAGTACGAGGTTTGGGGCATAAGTCATGACAACTATGTTTTTCCAAAGTAAGGCGATGGTACATGAGATGCTGTATGTCACTGTAGAGTGTGGCATCTCTAGTATATGGAAACATTATTAGCATTGTGGTGTAAGGTGGTAATTAAGTTGTGAGTTACCCGCCGTGCATAATGGATATGACAGAACAGCGTTCTTACGTCACAATAATCATTCTGCGAGGGATAAATGCTAGAGAATGCCACAATGAGCTAATGGAAACTTTGTTGAATAATGCCCAACAGTACCAAACTTTGAGGTATCATGGAGTGGGTATCTGTGCTTTCATGCTTACATCTACCACCATACATTGGATAGAGTCGCATATGGATGTTATTGGGTGTCTGTTTCCTTCACTTATCCTACATGTCATACCCATAATCTGCATTATACATACATCCCATACCCTGCCCTGCCCTTTCATTTGTACATTTCAAAATTGTATTTAAAATAAAAATTAGTTGTCATGACTTTGTCCCATCCGTAGTACTTAAAATTTCCTGTATGATGCAGATGATTGATGTGAATCTAATCAGCACACCGAATTATTTTTGTGGACACAAAGTTCTTGAGTTCCATATAAACAACTCACTTCGATTTAAATCATCTTCGTTTCTTGCCTAGGCTATGTCAAAGAAGCAAAGTACCCACACTTTTAAGTAACCCAGACTAATTTGAACAAACGTAAACAGTAAACGAGCATCTTTTATACACACACAAGACAAACCAAAATATTCAGTATTATAAAAAAGATTGATATTTTTTCTCAAATAGCCAGACGATTAAGAAAATGGGTGAAATTCTCGTGCAAAATCTGTTGTTGACCGCTGTGCGGCGAAATTTAGCCTTCTGATGTCACTGTTCGGTAGGTTTTAAAACAGACTCGGGAAGTACCTAATGCACTGGAAGTGCGAAATGATCTACCCCTACATTCGCCCCCTTCCTTATTCTTTCTATCTGCTACGCGATTAGTCCCCGAATTAACCGGTATAGTTGTTTCTACCTGCAATTGAAAGAGAGTAGTAGGAACGAAAGGAAGGGTAACTTCGCACTTCCAGAGCTTTCCTTCTCGGCCCTATTTTAAAATTTGAATGCTCATAAAGGCGTATTTCTAAGGGGGAAAAAACAACTCCGTATAGCCTCACTCTACTCCTCTCCTCTAGGTCTCGTAATACTGGTTTAGCTGTACAAGCCTGAATGTCCTCGTGAAATGGCTAATGGAATGAGTAAATTAATATCTCAGCGAGTCACTGTCGTAGAACGAGATGTATAAAGAATCAGTTTCAGACACCACACCTACCTTTGCTAAAATGTATGTTGAAATAAAACTCTGATTCCGTGTTCCTTTAAAGACAAAGACAGATGTAATTTAAGTACTGTCTCGGGGTAAGTTACAGAATGCGTTCGTCACTCAATATTCAGATGGGTTACTAGTAGGGATGGGTCGATACCAGATTTTCTCGATACTCGATACTCGATACCGATACATAATTTTTCCCTCGATTCTCGATACTTCGATACTCGATACCGTCAACATTTCCAGTTTCAATAAATAGGTACATTAAAAATGAAAAGTTGAGAGAACTATATAATACCAACTAAATTAAGTGTGCATATTTAATGAGACAAAATTTAATATCATCAGTAGCCTATAATTTTTTTTAAACTCTACATTAAAACTAAAATTAGCTTTTGAAACAGTCCACTTACAAGTTTTTGATAAAAAATACTAGCATTCTCACTTAATTGCAGAATTACCGAAGTATCGAAAAAGTACCGAGCGAGTTTTCTGAAGTATCGCTCGATGCCGATACCATGCAAGTATCGAGAGTATCGAGGTATCGAAAGTATCGAGGACCCATCCCTAGTTGCTAGTATTAAAATAACCATCAGTTTGTTCCTAATCAGAGAACATCCATTATATCATATTATACCAACAAGGTTTATCACCAGCACTGGTTCAAAGCATAAGACTTCGACATTCAGAAATACAGAAGCAAGTGGTATATAAAATATTTACTCGTGTTCACAGGGACGTTCAGGGCTTTACTCCATTGCACAGTGCCTGCGAAAGAAACCACGCAAAGTGTGCAGATGTTCTGTTGCGACATCGGGCAGACAAGCACGCCGTCACAACTCATGGACATACACCTCTTCATCGCGCAGCGCGAGGCGGCCATAGCACCTGCGTGAGGCTGTTAGTCGACAAGGGAGCTGACCTGCACAAGCGAAGCGAACTGGGCAACTGTGCGCTTTACTTGGCTGCTCAGAATGGACATTCCAGATGTGTGCAGACATTACTGGAACATCAAGCAAACCCGAATCTCAAAAGCAAAGGGGGATGGTGTGCACTCCATATTGCAGCACAAAACGGTCATAGCGAATGTGTAAAACTACTTCTTGTTAGTGGTGCTGATCTGAAAGCAACAAGCGCAGGAGGAATGACGCCACTTCATGTGGCTGCCCACGGAGGTCACACCGAATGTGTTCAAATGCTCATCAAGAAGGTAAACAATAAATTTATAAAAACCGAACAGAAATATTACATAAAACTATCCTACCATGCACTGCAAGTATTTAGAACTAACAGGGGCCCGCGGCTTCGCCCACGATTATTTACTCAACTCCAACAAAAGATAACTGACACAGTTTTAACATAAATTGTATTAATTAGGCCTATATGATTTTATTCTTCATTATATTGTTTTACGTACCGGTATTAAATACAATGTGTTTCACGTACGAGTTGGCCAAACAAGTGGGTTTCTGCTTAGCGGAGGCCACAGCTCTAACTTCCGAGCGATCGGGTGATATATCTACGTAAATAAAGCCAGGAAATTTTCTTTCACGCACATATGTTCAGCTTCCGAGATAAAGTTAATTTAATTTCTCTTGTAATACTGTCTTGACGTTCTTCTAACAGTATGTGACTATTATTTCTGGGGAACTGGAAAAATAAAGTGTATAGGTCAAACCCTCATATATTAGAAGAACTTAAAAAACAATATTACAAGAGAAATTAACTCATCTCGGAAGTTGAACTTATACGCGTGAAAGAAAGTTTCCTAAAAAGGTGCCAATGTTGTGTGGATGCAAGAGGATATTTCTTACATCTCTTGTGATGAGATACGTGGTTATTTTCATTGTAATTTCAACTGTAATTGTGAGAGCGGCTTTATTTGCGTAGGTATTTCACCCAATCGCTCGAGAGTTAGAACTGTGGCTGCCGCGACACAGAAACCCGCAAGATTGGCCACCTCGTACGTGAAACACACTGTATAAGTAATTAAACGAATAAAATGAGTCTTACGCTGCCATAATGATAGACATACAAATTTGAAATGAAACTATAGAAACGAACCACAGGTTCATGAACCTTACCCAAATTATATATAAACATTAAAACGATTGCCAATTAAAAAGCTAAAAACCCAGCTTTCAGGTGCATTTCACGACTAAAATGCGCCGCCCGGAGAAAAAGGTTTCAGATTAGATTACCCTACCACAAAAGAGGCCCGCATAGTGAGTTTCGTCCAAATAATTGAATGTTTTCCAATTTAGGCGTGCATTCATGATTCCCCCTTCAGTCCACCTGAGCAAAAGAAATCAGATCTCTGCGTGTCTTAATATTATGAACAAAATATGAATCAATTAGAGCAGGTTAACAAAACCGAAGCGATCTAAGCGAATAGAAGTGTTATAATGCAAAAAAAAAATTATTTCAGCTATGTTCTTTTTTCCGGTTGCTATGGCAACAAAGCAATGCCAGCTTCAATTAATTTTACAATTGAATAAGTCTTGTTAATATATGGCGTTGGATCTACAGCTCAAACACTATATTATATTTTACTAGCATGTGCCCGCGGCTTCGCCCGCGATAATTATTTCAAAAATTAAAAATTAAGAGCATAATAGTTAAATCATTATATTTATTAACACCTAAATCACGTGGACTACATACCACGATTAGATAGCATCGCCTGGTAAAAGCTACCTCAGATTCGAGTTCCTTGGTCCAGAAAACCCCTGTATAGTGAGTTTCGTCCAAATAAAACAATGTTTGATCATATTAGGGCTTACAACATTCAAGCGATCGCGAAAGTTTAATTTCCAAGGTATGACAAAAATAGACAAAGCCAACTGTAATTGTCAAACTTCCATTTAATTTAATTCCAAACCCATCTGAAACCCACTGGCAACAATATGTTTTAATGTCAAATGTGATTCGGATTCGATAATTCTGTGTAAAAAGGGATTAAGTATTCTCAAAAACATTTGATTTTTGGCATTTAAAATCAGAATTTTTCAAAATCCTTTCTTATTGAGCGCCTACATTATGAAACGAAGGTACTGTCAAAATTCCAAGTCTCTACCTGTTATAGTTTAGGCTCTACGTTGATTCCTGTCAGTCAGGACAACCCCTTTTATATATATATAGAGATTTTTCAAAATATTATTTGATAATATAGAGATAATTTTTGTAGCTTTGTTCGAAACGATCGCATTATCAATACGAACAAGTTAATATTGGAAGTCATAAGTCATTTTGCAGTGAAGACATGTAAAATACCCTGATTGGAAGGGATGTTCAATTGTTGTCACATCAACAAAGATAATAAACTTTTTGAGCTGATTCTCACTTGCTGCTGGGATTTTGGAAGACTTTTAAAGGAGTTTCCAGCGTGAACAGTAGTTTTTAATTAGTGATATTCTACAAGCAAATTTGCTACAGAATATTTAATGGAAAACTTGCGTTACATTTCGTAAAACATGGCCTCATCAGGTCTACATAATAGTTATCATACATGGGTTTCTGCAAGAAAATTGTCATATCTATCACCTCTTACTTATTCATTTATCACTAACGAAATCACTCAACGATTCTAGTTTTTGATAAACTTATCTTAAAAGATTAGACGAGTGGTCTTCAACCCGCGGCCCGAGGGCCACATGCGACTAGTGGCTTAATCTTCGGTGGCCCCGCAAGCAAATATTAATTATATCTAAAAGTAAAAATAGTATTCTTTGACGACTATCTGAAACCAGTCTTCAATATGTTAGGACTGGCGTTAGCATGGTATAATGTCAGGTAATCCCTAGAGTTATGTGCTAGAGTGAGACAGGCGTACAGGTTTACTTTCGGGCCGTATCTAGAGCGGATAATATATACCCATGCCACTGTCTTAAAAGGTTGTGACCAAAGTATAATTAAAAATAAAATTATTTATTCGTGTAATTTATGTAAAATCGATGCCAGTGTTAATAAATGTAATGCTATAATTATTTTTGTTTACCATTAAAACCGGCTTGAAACAAGGAGTTGCACTATCGCCTTTACTTTTAATTTCGCTTTGGAATATGCCATTAGGAAGTGCAGGAAAACAAGGTAGGCCTAGAATTAAATGGCTATTTTAGCTTATGCAGATGACGTTTCTCTGCTGGGCGATGACATAAACACAATCGAGAGAAATGCAGAAAGTCTTTTCTATGCCTGCAGGAAAATTGGATTGGAAATTAATACAGAAAAAAAACTAAATATATGGTCATGATATATCAAAATAATGTGCTACAAAATCGTTCAAACAAGTGGATAAATTCAAATATCTCGGAGCAATAATTACAGTTACAAATAATACTAAAGCCGAAGTTAAGTGTAGACTCAAATCAGGAAATGCCTGATTTTATGCAGTTCAAAAGCTCTTATCTTCTCGTATTCTGTCCAGAAAACTAAAAATAAAAATTTATAATTGATGAACTTCATAATGAAGCTTAAGGTTTCTCCAACTAGTCCAACGGTCCTCACTAGTCCTACAAATTACTAGTACTTGGCGGAAATATATTTATATATAGACTTCTAAAAATTTATAAGACAATTATCCTGCCGGTTGTATTATATGGATGTGAGACATGGTCGCTTACTCTTCGGAAAGAACATAATCTGTGAGTATTCGAAAACAGGGTGCTTAGGAAAATATTTGGGCTTAAGAGAGATGAAAATGGGGACTGGAGAAAACTGCATAACGACGAGCTTCATAACCTATACTCGTCACCAGATATAGCAAGGGCAATTAAATCAAGGAGGATGAAATGGGCTGGACATGTTGCGCGCATGGGAGAGGATAGACATATCTCAAAAATCTTGACGGGGAGACCCGAAGGGAAAAGACCATTTGGAAGATCTGGGAAGTTGGATTTGCGAGGGATGGTTGAATGGAGTTAGCACAGAATTGGGTTGAATGGGGGAGCTCAGGTAAGCGCAGAAATGAACCTTCGGGTTCTATAAAATAGATAATATTCCTTCAGCTTACTTAGGAATTATCTAGTGTCATTGAGTAAGTAAGTATAATTATTTTTCTGTTAAATAAATGGTTTAAAAAAAACACCTAGCAGTTGAGTAAATAATCGCGAGCGAAGCCACGGACACCTGCTTGTTATAATATATTTTCCTTTATTTCCCATATTTTCTAAATCAAACCATTCTACTTTGTAAATTAAACTACTTGTTAGTATCAGTGTTAAAAAGTTGTCTAATCCACGATATGTGCCTTTGTGGCCGTATTATTTTCACAGGGAGCAAATGTGAATGCAAAGGCAATAGGAGGCTGGACACCACTCCATAGAGCCACCCAGAGTGGCGCTCTGCAATGTATGCAGATCCTCCTTGACAAAGGCGCGAATGTGAACGACATGACTGATCTTCAATGCACACCCTTGTATGTCGCTGCGATCGGAGGACGTACAGATGCTGCGAAATTGCTGCTTCTCAACGGCGGAGACTCAAACTTAGCTGCTGTAGGAAAATGGACACCGCTACATGTAGCAAGTCAAAACGAACAAACAGGTTGTGTGGAAATACTTCTAGAAAAAGGAGCCAAGATAGATGCAAGAAGTGCTTCCAGTTGGACTCCTCTGCATTGTGCGGCCTTTGGAGGACGCCTTACGGCTATCAAATTGCTAGTTCAGAGTGGTGCGAGGACTGATATGAAGACTGTCGATGGAAAAACGGCATTGGACTTAGCAACCGAACGAAAACATTCCAAGTGTATTAGTGTGCTAAGTAAAAAGAAGTCAAGCAGGGTTCCTCGAAAAAAATAATACTAAAATCACGAGGTTCAAAAGAAATCACAAAAGCTCCAAATATTAAGATAACGTTAAGATACATCAAAGAAACTGCTCGAAATTGCACAAGTTCATTGTAAAAATGTAATAAACATTTCTCATAATTTGTTTTGATCAAATAAAATACTCGCATATTCTGTCTGCTTGTGTTGAATTCATTCATGGTGTAATACTCGTAAATACACAGAAGCAGACCAACGAGCGAACAAATATACTACGAAAATAATGCATAATTAAATAAATCCACACATAAATGGTTACTTTAAAATACAATGAGATCATGCCCAATGATGACATCTCTTGATAGAGTTCCTTTTCCAATTCCTATCCTTTCCCCTGTTTATTGAAACTGTTTCTAACGTGTTAAATTGTATCACTCTCAACATATATATTTATATTTAAACAAGTAATGGTTCATCTTTGTCTGTTCTGATTTATGCAAAAACGACTATAGTCGTTGACTCATCTCCGCTATTTCACCTAAAATAATATTAAGATAATATCTTAATAAAATAATAATATCTTAATAATGAATGTACCTCGGAGAAACAAGGTCTTAGTATTATATCGGCTGAGAATGAGATACTGTAATATAACACCTGGTTGAAGCCTTCGTAAAACACATCATCCTGGACTATCCACAGTACCAATGACGGTTACAAAAAAAAAACTGCAACCCAAAAAATCGACTAGTTTCACTAACCTCATCCTCATTGGGCTTTCAAATTGTGACGTTCCGCTTTATAAAATGTAAAGTAAAAACTGTAATAATGATATGAATCCTATCCTAATATTCTCCTAGTTTCAACCAATGCCACATTTGTATTTTTAATTTGTTCAAGTGTTAAAATAGCTAAGTTAAACAATTATTATTATTAACCAGTTTTTTAAGTTTTCAAATTCTCATCATGGAATATAGCAATCTACACGCTAGCAGTAATTGAATGAATTACTTAAATTACCCGTCAAGAGAATTCTTATCGGCCGATAAGGCATAACACTATAACTTCTTCCTAGAAATGTGAAATTCTGATAATCCATTATGAAATACTGGACAATGACGGGGGATTCCTAAGAAATGATGTCATTAAAGAATCTCTCTGATGGATAGTATTATCGGTAGTGGCTTTATCAGTTCCTAGGTACTACATATTTTGTTGTGCTCCCAATATACGATACACCCAAACTGATAGCATAATCGCTCATCATGTACTCAAGCCCCATAGCCATTGGTAACCAACTGATACGGCCGAGTTCTTTATCTGGGAAGTAGCATGTGTTGGAAATAAATTGTCGTAATTAGTGGTAACAGTATGCGATTTCGAAATTGGTGGTGATATTTATCATTTCCGTAAATAACAATAACTTTTTACTTTAACGACCGGCATTGAAATGACAGTTCTGTGCGAAATTGCCATGAACTGGCCTGCTCATCAAACTGGAAAAAAAGTTAGTTTTATTATTATTATTATCATCATCATCATCATCGTATGTATCTCCTTTTTCTTTCTTTTTCTCTTTATATCTGTTAAAGGTAAACGACATAATATATGCACTAGTCCAAACAATTGGAGGGACACTATTTTCATTGCGAAAATCAGCAATCTAATAATATTGTTCATCGCTTGTTCACATAAATCAACAACCAAATAAATTTTCCGTGCGATCATAAATGAAGGAGAAAGAAATAAAGTAAGAAAGGAGTAAAATCGAAGTGGTTATACGGGAAAGGTCCATACTTCAAACACAGTCTAAGAGGCGCATTTTTCAAGTTATTCGGACAATGGGTCGGTCCAGATTTAAACTTGATCGAACACTTTTGGGATATCTTGGACAGAAGAGTCCGCAAACGCCCAAGATCCACTCAGACTCTACAGAAACTGGAAGTGGCCCTTCTTGAGGAATGGGAGAACTATCCTTAAAGGGACATCAAGAGGCTTATGAGAAGCATGCAGCTAAGGTGTGTTAGTGACAAATGGTGGTCACACGAAGTACTAAATTAGTATTTCATCAAGAAAGGTTCCTCACTGAAATGGCCTTTAAGTTTGATTTATCGTCGTCCCACACACTTGCATTTTTAATTTGAATACTTCAAATGACAACTTAAATTAATTACAATGAAAGATTAGTGTACTAGGATGTACTTGATTACATTCAAAATACAAAACAAAATAGTTTATGAAATAAATAACGTTCTGTTTTGACTAGTGTATATATATAAAAAAAATACCAACACGTTATTTTGTACCTGACTATCCCATCTACTTCGAGCAGACTATTTTTATCGAAATCTTGATTTTTTATGTTAATACAATAACAAACAAACGGAGAACTGAGGCTGAACTAGTACACATAAGTTAGAGTTTGCCTGACTCAAAATATAGTGTAAAAACTTGTCATGACTTTTGCGGTAACCTTCGTAGTTCGTACAGAATGTAGTCCAAGCACCAAACAGCAAACTATGTATTCACCGATTTCCCTCGGGAATGCTGTAAAGTTCGTTAAGATAGTGGATACATGGTTCAAATACGAAATTTCCAAATCTATTTCACTTTCCTGCTCACTGAAAACTTCATATAAAATGGTCGAATCCAATATACCAGATAAAAATAAAAATTTATAATACAAATATCCTGTATTATAATGATATGAGGCATGGTCGCTTATTCTTCGGAAAAAACATAATCTGAGAGTGTTCGAAAACAGGGTGCTTAGGAAAATATTTGGGCTTAAGACAGATGACAATGGGAACTGAAGAAAACTGCATAACGACGAGCTTCACAATCTGTACTCGTCACCGGATATATTAAGGGTATGTAATTAAACCACGGAGGATGAAATGGGCTGGACATGTTGCGCGCAAGGGGGAGGAAAGTCATATCTCAAAAATATTGACTGGGAGACCCGAAGGGAAAAGACCACTTGGAAGAACTAGACGTTGGGGAAGGACAATGTTAGGATAGATTTATGGGAAGAAGGATTAGCGAGGGATGGTTGGATGGAAATTGCAATACAGTTAGCTTTGGCAAATAACACTATCCACATATTCCTTCACAAATGCTTATCAAACTAGACCTTTGTTCTTCCGTAAGTCCTGCTTAATGAATTAATCTGGAGCTTAACTAGGAAATCGATTAAAAAATAACTTATTATTTGTACATCATAACTACAATTATCACAGACTGATCAAAAGCCTTCTGGCACTTTGTTACATTAGCTTACCTGATTTTATTATTATTATTATTATTATTATTATTATTATTATTATTAAATGCCAGAATGGTACTTTATGAGATTGTGTGGGCGACGGGAAAACGTATGTCCGTCTGTCTCTCTGTCTAACTGTCTGTCTGTCCGTCCATCTGTCTGTCCGTGTGTCTGACGCACGGTAACTCAAATACAAATTTTCATGAAACTTGGTATACGCATTTATAACGTCCATGAAAAGAAGCGTATGATATTGGACCAAATCGGTTGACAGGTACCGGAGTAATGCCCAATTTAGTGTATATTTTATGGCAATATATTTGACAGAATTTATCAAATGCAAATCAACTCTCAGTACAACATATTGTTTTACAGTGTACATATACGACTTTGGAAGTTGCAATACAGTTAGCTATGACAAATAACATTACCCACATATTCCTTCACATATGCTTATCACGTATGCTTACCTTTGTTCATCTGTAAGCCCTGCTTAATGAATCGATCTGGAGTTTAACTTGGAAATCAATTTAAAAAAATAACTTATTTTCTGAATTTCGTAATTGCAATTTTCACTGATTAAACAAAAAACATTCAGGTACTTTTTTACATCAGTTTACCTGATTTATTATTATTATTATTATTATTATTTTGCAATTTTGGTAACTATATTATATGCTAATCTAAGGACTCGAAAGAAGTTCCTTTTCATGTAAAAATAAATTTAGCGTAGCTGCCAACTTGAAATTAAAAAATGAAAATTGAAAAGTTATTCCTTTCCTTTTCCTATGCTGATGTGGAAAAAATTAGAACAGTAAGGATAATACTTATTGAGTATTGTACTGTTAATAAAGGTGCATACTTTTAGAAAATCACCTACTTGAGAAAAATATGGTACTAGAATGTTTTATTTGTTTCTTCCTAATGAATAGAGAATTATCTCCTTGGGACAAATGTGGTAATAGAAGTATCTTCCAAAGCAACAACAATTAAAATCTGTGCAGTATACTTCCCCCTCTCTATTCGCATAGAAATGATCAGATGATAGTTGTAATGCATATTTTGCAACCTCCTTCAAAATGTCACCTGCAACTGATTAAGTTGATAAACCAAATGTTTTAGCGAGCCTCTAATCAGGTAGATAACGTGTCGGACACGACTGTCGCTACTACATTGGATCAGTTGTTTGCTCAACACCATCATGGGCAACTCGCTGCTTCACGAGGCTGCGGGCAACGGAGATGTCGCGACGCTCGAGCGTCTGCTTGATACATGCGAGGATTTTACGCGTAGGAACCAGTTCGGAGAGACGGCACTGCATACTGCAGCAGGGTACGGCCATGCAGACTGCATACAACTGCTTCTGAACAGGGGTATCTATGTTGACGTTACAGACAACAAGGGTAATACGGCCTTTAATGTTGCTTGTGATTACGGAAGAAATTATAGTGCTACGATGCTGATCAATGCCGGCGCTAATATAAACTGCTGCAATGAGACGGGTGTCACGCCTCTGCACATATCTGTTATGAGAGGAAATGTCTCCTGTGTCCAGGTATATTGATGTTTATATTCTCATATTTTTATTTTCGGTAACCCACCTCTTTTTACGAATTTTTTAATTATCCAAAGTGTTTAAATAAAACGTAGTTAACAGTGAAAAATGCCATAAAATATTATAGTTTATCTATGGTTTTGTTATTATATAGTGAATATTGTTGTTATTATTTATTATTATTATTATTTAGTTTATTTTTTTATAGTTTATTAACATACCACTAACTATTGTTCTATACCAAGAATTTTATTAGTAGACTTTGGACTTGATGTAATTCAAATTAAATAATATATTTTCTATATAGGCCTATGTTTCCCGAGATCCAACATCGACTCCAGTGCAAAAGGCTCGTGCCGAACTTTATGCTTACACAATTCCTATCTGGCCATGGCAAATTTAAATCATATTTCGAATAATTTAACATCAGTGATCAAGATAATTACTTATGCTTCTGTGGATCCTCTCAAACAGTGCAGTACTTGCTTTTTGACTGTCCTGATTTTGGAAGGTCAAGATGTACCCTAGAATTTCACCTGAATTTTTGTGACAATGAACTGGAAAAACCTCTGTTTCATGTATTTAAAAAATAATGTTGTCATTCTCAGTTTCTAACATTCATCCACCGCATCTTTAATAAGCTTTCATTATAATGTTCAATCTGTTGTAAATTGAATGTAATTGTTAAACTAAAACCTCATATGCTAATGCACAATAGGGTTCTTTCTTTTTCTTTCTTCTGGAAATTCAATAATAATGCATAAGCCTATGGAGTTAACAAAAAGGTAGAACAAAACTTTGGGGAAATATATTTTCTGCATTTAGAGAATAAAATTATGCCTTATGGGCATGGGTCCGTAAATGCCTTATTTCCTGGCTAGAGCCCTTTCTCTACAATTCTGGGCCGGCATTATTGGTGGCTGTTTGGTGGGATCGTATGCACTGCCACATCGTCTTAAAGGACAAAGGTACAGATCGTTCTTTAAAAAATACGAATACGACGAGACATGCACTTCATGCACGATGAAGGTCCTGCTGATATCAGCCTCTCTGTTCGTCAGTTTCTGAACAGACGGTTTCGTGATAAATGGATAGGAACAGGCCTCCACGATCAATTGGCCTGATTTCAGATTCCAGAAGATTTTTTTTTTTTTTGGAGGGGGTAATTTTAAAACCCTTGTGTAAAACCGGTGCAAGATGTAGAGAGTCTCCGTGCTTAGATTCTGCAAGGCTGCCAGATAATACGAGATGATCCAGGGATACATCAGAGCATCAGAGAGTCCATGATAACGGAGAATATTTTGATTTAATTTGATATTCTGTTACCCACAGTTCTGTTTTTCATTACCATTTTCATACGACTTTCTGTTTTCCATAGTTGTGATCGTGTGTTCTGCTAAGTGGTGCAGGTGTAGAGAAAGAGCTTCAACAAGGAAATAAAACATTTTCGGACTCATGTTCATATAACATAATTTCACCCTCTACAGTATATGCAAGGAATGTTTCCTCAAAATGCCGGCCCGGCATATATTACCGGCAATGTTTGAAATCAGGCATTATATAAAATTACTAGGCATTGTATAGAATGCCAAAAATTAGTAGGTAAAGTATGATATATAAATTATATTACACGTTTCCTAAGCATTCTATATTTAATTACTTACTCAATGCCAATAGACAAATCCTAAGCAAGCTAAAGGAATATTATCTATTTTATGGAACCCGAAGGTTCATTGCCGCGCTTACCTGAGTCCGCCATCCAACCCTATTCTGTGCTAACTCCATCCAATCATCCCTCACAAATCCTATTTCCCTTAAATCCGTTCTAAGATTTTCCTCCCACCTACGTCTAAGTCTTCCACGTGGTCATTTCCCTTCGGGTCTCCCAGTCAATACTTTAGAGATATGTCTTTCCTCCCCATGCGTGCAACATGTCCAGCCCATTTCATCCTTCGCGATTTAATTACCCTTACTATATCCGGTGAAGCGTACAGGTCCTGAAGCTCGTCGTTATGCAATTTTCTCCAGTCCCCATTTTCATCCCTCTTGGGCCCAAATATTTTTCTAAGCACCCTGTTTTCAAACACTCAGACTATGTTCTTCGTAATCAGTTAGCGGCCATGTCTCACATCCATATAATACAACCTAAGCATTCTATAGAATGACAAAATCGAAGCAAACAAAGTGATGTTTTGCAATAGCATATTTCATATTTAAATTCGAACTCTGCTATGGTGTGCCCAAAGGAATCAGTGTGACCTGAAGATGTCCCGAATTATGAAATTGCATATATAACAAACACACTGTGGAGATTGTATCAGTATGTGTTTTTAGGGTTCCCTAGATACACTCGACTATGCTTGTTGGTTCATAATGCTTTAACTATAAATAACTTATGTCTGATTTATGCAGACATTATGTAAAATGTTAGCACAAACCCGTTGATGACATATCGAACAAATCTAAACACATAAAAAGTTTCAAGGCAATATTTAAAGGGGAGTGTAATGGACTAGCATTTCCAAACCAAACGTAATAGATTTAAAAAGAAAAAGCCTTTCGCTTCGGCCTACAGGCTTAAGTAGATTTCGAAGAATAAATAGGTGCAATGTCCATTTCAATTATAAGAAGTATTGTATTGGAAAACTTGTATAGGCCTGAAGTTAGTTAAGCGTACACATTCTTCACGTTTACCATAAGAAGCTAGCTATAATAATGGCACATACTTTCGTAAGCAGATAACATGCTACAAACAGAGATACGTTTGTTTCACAATTTTTAACGGTGCTATACATTAACAGAGGTGACATATCTACTACGGAAATATAATTTAAACTTCAGTGTCGTCATAGGAGTTTTTTATTATTCTTTATATTAAAAAGATAATTACTAACTTACGGCATTACAAGAGCCAAATGTACTTTACTTTTCTTCACTAATTAAACCATAATGAATACATTATTGCGTGTGTATGGTAATATGAGTTGATCACATAAGCTAATGTTCGATGTAATAGCTGATCATATAGCCTAATTAAGCATCGTAGGCCGCTTAAAAGAATTCAATTCCACCCATTAGAAAAATCGACTGCCTCTTTGTACCGTTTGCAAATTTGACCCTACTAAGCAAAATTATTTTTCTCCCCTGTTGCAATAAATTGAATTGTATTATTAGTATATTTGTTGTTATTATTATTATTATTATTATTATTATTATTATTATTATTATTATTATTAAACGATGGAAAGGAAATTTATAATTTATTTAAATAGCAGCAGAAATCTTACAATTCTACTGTTTTCAACATAGTCCCTTTACTTTTCAATACACTTCTTCCAAGCTTTCATCTAGCATCTGGAATGTCATTGAGAATTAATTCGCATATGAGAATGACACCTGTCAGTATCTAACTCCTTGCGAACCAGTTTGTTTGTTTGTGTAGCTTTATTTCAATGTTTGACCTGTTGTGTGCATGTATATATCAAATATTTTATCAAAAGCCTGAGTAATATCGTCTGTGTGAGAAAATTAATCTTATCAAACTTGGCAAGAGATATTAATTAGATGCTGCAAGACATATTGCCCTACATTCCACCGAGACACCGCTTACTTCCTAATGATATTTCTCGGTGAGACTTAAAGCCGTACAAAATACGTATTCATCCGTACGAAAGGCGGATAACCAACTGGTCAATTATATCACAAGAGCTAATAATTATGACAAAAGTTTACATAATTATAGTTGACAAAAGTCACATAACTCTTAATGAATTTTTTGTCATGATAATATGTTTCGGTAGAATATTCTAGTAAAGTGCTGTAAACAAGTAGGGCTATCTACGAGTATTTATATTGGGCTTACGAGTAGGCCGTGAAATATTGATGTATAATACATCTGTTCATTTGTTATTCTGTGATGCTTTGTGTTCATTTTAATTAATACTGAATTTTAATGATTATGATATTAGGTGAAATAGGCAAGTATTAATAAATTTCATCTTGTACAGGGAAGACGAGTCAACGGCTTTAGTCCTGTATCTTTTCGGATATAAAAACTATATTCTTCCAAAATTGTTTAGCTCTTCAAGGTTAGTTGTTTTTGCGACAAAACGGAACAGAGTTGAGCCATTACATTTTTAAAATAAATATACGATAGAGGATTTTCATTTGTCATCTACTGAAAATTATTAACAGCGAGTAGGCAACGCTAAGGCTAAACATCTCAGGCGGTCTATTATTCTTGTTTTACTAACCAAATAAAAAGTCAACATAGAAAAACCCTCATTACACTTGCGGCTGAACGTGACTCGCTAGCAGAGTTTTTGAAATTCCAAAGATTTTTCAAATGAGTCAGATAAATGTGACAATAATAAATAATGCTTAGAATAGGCCTATTACAAAACGTTCGCAGTGTTATCAATGTCAGTTATGGATAGTTATGACTGATAAATGACAAGTCACGTTGTACGCTCGAGAAACGTACTTAGGTATAATGCGATCCTGTTGTAGTAGGCCTATTTAAAAAGCATTAAAAGAGCGTACATTTAAATTTACTCCCAAACTTCTGTAGGCTACTCCCCAGATTTAATGTGGTTAACAATGAAAATCAATAAATTCATTGCATAATAAATCAATTTGGAGGTACGCCATAGCGTAGTGGTTGAGGAGCTGCGCTACAAACCGGAAGGTCGCGGGTTCGATTCCCGATGAGGTCGATGAAGTTTTTCAATTGGCCTAATCCTTCTGGTGGCACTATGGCCCTGGGGTCGACTCAACCTCTAACAGAAATGAGTACCAGGAGCAATCCTGGGGGTAAAGGCGGCCGGTGCGTAAGGCTGACAACCTTACCACCTTCAAGGGCTGAATGTCAAAAATCTGGGAGGCTCAACCTCCTGGAAACCTCTGGGCCTCCATGACCTTTATAGGGATCACTTTAATAAATCAATTTGCGTATTTTTACTAAACTTGAAATTGTTTAATCTTTTTAATCAATTTATTTAAGTAATATGATTTCATTGACTATATATCGCCTAAGATTATACATTTAAAAATATATAAATAAATAAGTTAACCCGATATGACCCAGAACGACTTTTGATTTAAAATCAAGGTTTACTTTCATAAATTGGCTAAGAGAGTCCTAAGGAATGTAAAAATGTTGATCATTTTACATTCGTTCTCCGAATGTGCCCAAAGGACGTCATACCGGGAAAAATCTGTAAAGGGGTAAAAATATAATTAACTTATTTTATTGAATTTTATTTTGTTTATCAACAGTAAAGGACACCAAATATTTTAACATTACTTTGAGCATGTTAACTTTGCTTATTTTGTATAAATATTAATAAATATCACCTTGAAGCATATAAACATCAAGCCAGAAAAAAATGCACTGTCACATTAAGAGAGTAACATGAACATACAACATCAAGGGCGAATTCGAATTTTTTAGATGATAACTGTACAAAAAATGACAAAATCACACATACAATAATTTCTGCACATTCCTTGTTCTGATTCTTTTTTTCTTCACTTCACAGCGTATGGGATATATGTTCCCGCTAACTTAGCCGTTATAATACAGGGAGCAATGCGCTTCTGAAGGCATTTAGCTCTTAAAAGAGTGTGTATAAAAGTACACTTCCCCAGGTTCATCTTTAAAGAGACCTAGACACAGCAAAATGAGAAAAATCCACTATCCTGTATCGAACCCCGACCATCCAGTCCACAGTCGATCGCCTCACGGATTCTGTCACATCGGTACCTATTCTGCATACAAGCTTCAATAAACAATGAGTTTCAAAGAGCTCATTCTATGATTGTATAGAACTTTGCGCTCATTTACTTGCAGTAGAAATCAGCTTCTCCTCTTGACCCAAATACTCCAAAACCATTTAATAATTATCTTATCAGTATTGCATACCATCGCAGCTGCTAGCTGGCAATGAGAATTCCTAGAGTAGTGTATTCTTCGCTGTGCAGGCGAAGTCAATAAATCTGGTAAGTAATGAAGTTAAAATTAAAGACTATGCTTTAGTCATCAATAAACATTCGGGCGTTGGAAACTGCACACCAGATTTTCTGCCTGGTTTCTGGTCAAATGGAAACTGAGCACCAAAATGTTCTACCTGGTTTCTTGTCAAATGGAAATTTGCACACTATTTTCTGTCTCGATTATAATCATATGGAAAATGCACACATTGAGCAGTGTGAGATACGTTTCCCGTGCTTCCATATCACTCCGGCCAGCCAAGGTTGCAGAATCAGTAGGCCTACACACCATTCGGTAAGTAGATAATATTAACCAAAGGAAATACTAACATTTTTATAGAAGTGTAGTTTCCGAGCAGTAATGATTAACCCTTCTGAATCGGTGTGCAGTATCCGGATAGGATTAGTGGGACCCTCAAAAAATGGTGGGCCGTTTCCGGAACAAAATGTGCAGTATTCGCACACCCGATAGTTTACTCAGGGGTGAACGTAAAAATAGAAATGCAACAAAAGAGTCATTACATTAGCACACCGATGATTTCAAGGGAAGGATGGAATGGTGCCTAGTAGGCATTATTACGGTTACTTTCAGATTTATAGTCCATTAACTAGATAGTTCTAGGTATTTGCAATTGTCAAAATATAATAATGTGATTGTATAAATATTTTTCTTTATAGTTTTTATAGTCCCTTCTTTTATTAGTAGTTAAAATATTATTATAAATATCTAGGTCAACTTAAGTCTTTTTTTTTAATTTCACCTGTATTTATACTCCCTTCAACTGCGGGGCCATATCAGGAGTTCGGTATCTGTGTCTGTTCAGTAGCGTAGGCCATGGAACTATTGCTTGTCGATTGTTTTTATTGTTGGTGTATTTTATGGAGTAAATTACAACTGATATTAATTTAAATGGATATGTTACAGGATGATTCATGGTATGTAAATATCCAAATCGGCATTTGCCGTTACGACTGGGGAAACCATGAAAAACCCCATGTCAAAATGGCCGGACACGGGATTTGAACCTTGGACTCCCGAATGCCGGTCCAAGACGTTGCCAATTCGGCCACCTCGCTCGCTTTAAGTCATCATTTACTAAATATACTCGTATATACATCTAGACAAAATCCAATAACAAATATGAAACCTCTAAAAGATTAAATAAACAAAGTCATTAATTGGCATAAATAAATAAATTATTGTAAGCCATTCAAAATTTCGTTTTTAAGGGTTTCGTTTCTAACTCAACTGTATTGTGTTGTACTGGAGTTAGCAATTCGGTTCCCAGCTCACAGGATGAACGGTTCGAGGGGGTGGCATTACATAACTTTCTCTTTTAAGCAATAAAATATGTTTCACTCGCACAGTTTAGCTGCAGCTTTTGATTTATGAAGATAACAGTGTTGACATGCAGTGGTTGCTAGTGTGAAATGAAAATACTTGAACAGACATGCGTTAAATGTTTTGCTATGCGGTGTTCATCATAGATCAGTATAGACTTTTAAAAACCCTCGTAACTCGTAACTGAGTATGGAGTATTGGTTAATAGACTCCTAAAGGAAAGTAAAACAGAAACTTTGTTACTGGTTTAAAAAAAAAAAAGTATGCGTGGAACGCCACGCGACAGAAGTAAAACTTGTTTTTTTAATTGTTTTACTTTTTTCAATTTTTTATTATTGGATTTTATTTTTTGATTATTGGAATTCAATTTTGGATTATTGGACTTTTTAATATTGGGTTTTTGGATTTTTTAATTTTGGATTTTGAATATTTTAATTTTGAATTTTCTTAATTTTGGATCTTTGAATTTTTTATTTTTTTATTTTTTAAATTTTGGATTGTTGGATTTTATTATTTTTAAAATTTTGGATTTTTGGATTTTAAATATTATTTTTTTTATTTTGGATATTTGGATTTTTTAATTCTGGATAATTTATTTTTTTAATTTTGTATTTTTTAAACTTTGGATCTTTGCATTTTTTAATTTTGGAATTTTGGATTTTTTATTTTGGATTTTTTAAATGTTGTATCTATTATCTTTTATTTTTTTAATGTTGGATAATCGATTTTTTAACTTGGGATGTTTAGATTTTTTCAACTTTGGATTTTCGATTTTTTAATTTTTAATTTTTTATCTTTTATTCCCCTTTGAGTATTTTATTTTGTCCTTTAAATCGTATATGAGTGGTTCATTGATTCACAATTACGTATTATTTTATGAATAAATATGTTTGATTCTGTTGTGCAGTGTATTATATTATGTATGAATAAATAACCTTCATTTAATTCCTTCGCTACTGTTATAAATCGGTTAATATTATCAGATTAGCTGCGTCCCGAAGTGATCACAATAAGGGGCGTGCACTGTACAATGTAGGCCTAATGTATAGGGCATATATTGTATATTGGATACAGGGTGTTAATGAATAAAACCGAAATATTTTACCTGTGTATAGAGGGAACAGAGACAAGCAAGTTTTATTAAGAGATTTTTACTCTATGACATTAAAGTCATTACAATTTGGTACTAGTAAGTAAGTAATTAAGCAAAATAGGGTTATTAAATTGACTTCATACCTTCTTAGCGATCGATAAAAACCTGATTCTTAATCATTCATCAACAGCTATAGGCCTATCATAATTTACAGTTTTCATAAACAGCAAAATTTGCGGACTATCACATGACTGGTCACCACTGCATTAGTTTTTTTATTCATAACTACAGTGTTAACAACGAAATTCCTTTGTTTTGCATTGTTTTTTTCAAATGTTAGAAGTCAATGGCGGCCATGCCCTGGGATATTTTATATTGTAACAGGAAAAATTGATTCCATAGAGCAAAACTCTCCTAATAAAAGTTGCTTGCCTATGCCCCCTCTATAGACAGGTAAAATATTTCGGTATTATTCATTAACATCCTGTATACTAGAACGGAAAATGGAGCAATAGAACAAATGTGCCGAAAAGTTGTTGGGAACGAAGTAAGCAGACTTCAAGGTGTTGACAGTAAGCATAGAAATTAAGCTTTTAACTTTTTTTCATCCAGGTATTACTCGACCATGGAGCAGACGTGAACGCTAGCACCTTGAAGGGAGAGACGCCACTACACTGTGCGTCGCAACAGGGCGATACTCACTGTATGCAGCTGCTACTGGACAAAGGAGCAGAAGTGTCCGCACTTAATATCAAGAAATCTACACCTCTACATTACAGTCTTCTGGAAGGTAATCTGGAATGTGCGAAACTCCTGATGGACAGAGGCGCTGATCTCAACACTGGAAACAAGGAAGGGAACACAGCCCTGCATGCGGCTGCAGGGGGTGGCAAAGTGGAATGTGTGCAATACATGCTGAAGATGGGTGTAGACACGGAGGCCAGAAATGTCTATGGGTCTACAGCGCTACATATGGCTGCTTCTGAGGGACATGTACAATGCATACAGGTTAGTAATGAGGATATAAAATACTATCTTCCAGGTAATTATTCGTTGGCCTAAGGGAATGGAAGTCATCAATTAATCTGTATATTACACCTCTAATTTAAGGTTTTTTTTAAATTTAATTTATTATATTCTGCATGCCCCGTTACCTTGGTATCATTACATGCATTCTTACATCACATTGGACATTATTTTCTTCACATTATTTATCACTGATAATATCATAACATTTGCATTAGGTGTAGCGTCCATGTATTTACTAAGATTGTTCTAGAGCAGCGTTCTCAACCTATGGTCCGCGGACCACCCGCGAAGATGGTGCAGATGGTCCGCAGACATGATAAAAAAATATCATAAAGCAAGTGGAAAGTAAGGAAGTAAAATGTTTTCACATATTTCTTAATAATGACCTATAATAAAAACACCAAATATTAAGAATATAGGCCTTCTTTTAAAAATTGGATGTATAATTAGGAGTCCGTAAACTTTTTTAGACATTTTAGAGGTCCTCGGGCTCAAAAAGGTTGAGGAACGCTGTTCTAGAGTTTCCTTTTACTCACATGCCTAATTTAAGGTATATGCGTGTATAAAAATATAGACATACGAGAGTCGATATTTTAATCATTCAGAACATAAGCTCGAAGAGCATAGATAATTAAAATCAAACTGATTTATTTTATTTATAAAAATCCTTAAGGTTTTTTTATACCTTTTCCTATTTCCATTTTTAAAAATAATGTTAAAATAGTTATGGTGTTCGACTGAAATTTTCACCATTTAAGAAGTTTTGTCTTTTCGTTGTGCTTCTTTTTGTCTTTCCGTCCCAACCTCAACCACGATAAAAACGAATGCGTATAAATTAACTGAATACAAGCACCCCTTAGCAAGGAGAGGCAAGATAAGCCTGTCTCTCAAAATACGCAATATATTAATGTTTCTTCTTATCTTCCACTCTCTTCATCGTATGCTCATCAAAGTCATCCAGAGAATCGATCGCAGATTCGAACACATTTTATAAATACCGGTAATCGTGTGAAAACTGTTCTGTGGAAAATGGACATGAATGAAATAACTGTCATATAATAACAGCAATAACTAGACTACGGATTTTAGGTAAAAACCTATTTTAATCCTTAAATGATATATGGACGAAAACTTGTAGGTGCATGTTTCATAAGTGACTATCTCTAAAACTGATACTTTTATAGGACCTAAAACAGCCTATTTTTACGTTAGAGCCTAATATTGCCTTTTTGCTTGTTTTTCCTCTAAAGTTCAAAATAAGTCATTTTTTGCTTTAAATTCTAGCATTTATTTTCAGTTCGTACTAAATTTTTAGCTCGGAATGTGCAGTACATGACACATTTGTGACGTGGTTAAATAGTAAGGAATGTTTCGTGTTCAGTAGAAAAATTCCTTGGAATTCCCAAGAAAATGTAGTGATTTTCTCCCGGCTCTCACACCCAGTAAAATATATAACTTATAAAGTAGTTCTCTGAATCACTGAGGGATACAAGGGGTTGAATATGCTAGTATGATATGCGTAGCTTCTGGGCGCAGGGATTAGGTTTTCACTGATATAGTAATACAGGCCCTAATAATAGGTCTATATAATTCTGTGTATTATAGGCCTATATCTGTGTTTTATCATGATTATTGATTAATGGTGACTTCAATAAATATAATATTCTGCATTGCAATTGAGATATTTCAGAAAATTTGCAACTTAACGATTTTATAAGAGACTATTTTACGATTTTTAGAACCTATTTTCCAATTTTTAGAGCCTATTTTAGGTACCTAATACAGCATTTTTAGCGACCTAAAAGTCCGAAGTCTAGCCATAACTAATGCCAGATCGATGGATAGTACCATTACCTAAGATATTGCTTTCTAGACTTCAGAGCTGTTAGATACAAGCGAAAAGATGTAAGTCATATTGAAACGCTGGTCTGATTACTGCAATACATAGCCTAACCAGTCAATTTAGACCAGCCTATATAAACGGAATGGATATTATAATAATGATTGTGGTGATGAGATTATGTTTTTACTGCATGAGCCTTTCGTCTATCCTCAGAGTATTGTAAATAGTCTTATTCAGATGTCAGCTGTTTGCATGGTTTCTGCAGGCTTATCGACTACGCACTTCCTTAGATAAGCTAAACAAATTCTTAACCGAGAGACATTTATCTACATCTAATTCAATATATAGCATAAATAGACATCAATTGCATTGGAGCGTATTTAATTCACAGCGAAAGGATTGGATTACTCTGACTATAGCTGGCTCCAAAGGGTAAGGCAAATAGGAAGAAACAAATAATAATAAGACACAGACTTTACGTGCCCTTTAAGTGAATTTCTACAAATGAGTATATTCTATAAGGTATCAAGATTGGTTAGTAAAATAGTTTGAATGTGGTGATTGATTTGGTAGTCGAAACTTATTCACAAGTTTACTGCATATATGATAGTTTCCAAGGTTTGCTGTGTAACGTATCTATAGGTCCCGGTCCTGTAAAATCCTGGCGCAGATGGTGTGAGCCGTATAAATATCCTACAACGCGAGAAGTTAAACTAAGAGAAAGGAAGGTAAGTATCTATATGCAAATACATATTTTTATTAAAAATAAACAGAAATAATGTTAAGACTTTTTTAAATAGCAGAATTACAATATCATATTATCATCTGATAGATCTGTTGTGAGCTCTATGAAACTCAAGTGCAAGTCTCATATTATGTAAAATGATGTTGAAGTTATTTCATTTTGCATCCTCATCTACTTTGCTACCTTTTTTTTATATTTCTTTATACTTCCTCTGCTCGTAACATTAGCCTACTATAGGTAGAAGAAGTTTTGTTTTCGAGCCCAAATTCGAAGTTGATTTTTAACATGAATACACGTTTTGAAGTCCCTTGAATCATAAAGTACTATTTTCGGAAACATATATATGTGTGTGTATGTGTGTGTGTATGTGTGTGTGTCTATGTGTCTAATTTCAGAACGGAAAATTTTATGAAAACAAAATTTCGTATTTGGGCTAGGTACCTCCTGATGAGGTGTCAAGGAGATTCGAAAACGTTTCTCTTACTTTTAAGGGTAGGCTACTTTACATAAAGAAAATTTGTTTTTCGCGACTTTCTCTAAAACGGCTCGACCAATTTTCTTTAAATTTCGTACAAGAGGTGCTGATACCAACATTTTTTTCGAGAAAAATTATCTGAAGGGTAGTTATAAGCCACGAAGAGAAAGTCATACATAACATATTATTCAGATACTAACTTTTATAAGGGCAGAGAAGGTTATATGAGTTTCACATCAGATTTTTTAATGTGGGTAAGAAACGGGTGGTCCTAAATCTGTACTCCTAGGCACAAAAAGAAAGAAAGTAGAATTTTCATAGGTTCCCCTTAACGCACCATATTATTTAAATAATGGAAGTCCTCCAACCAAAGAAGTGTGGAATTTTCATTTGTCATAGCAAAAGGTTATTTAAACAATGTATTGTTAAGAGATGAACAGCTGATCAGTAGACAATTAAAAATAGTGTGCATATTAAAATGTAGTCACGGCTAAATTTCTCTCTCCATTTTCCGTAAAGAAAAACTTTCATGTTTTTCAGTCTACAAGGTGAAATAACTCTAACACTTCTTAACATAACTGCATGAATTTATAGGGCACTTTAAGATATTCTAATGAACAACTATACCAGATATTTTTTATTTACATTGCGATGGAAAATTTAAGTTAAGTAGCCTAGGTCTATCTATAAATGTAGATACTTAATAAAAATTTAAAAAGAAAATTTTGAAGAATTTTAAATAAAATGATTCCAACATCAACATTTCATCTGGTCTATCTGTCGTGAGGTTTATAAGATTTTACATCTCTACGTAAAAATATATTGAAGTAAATTCATTCTGCATTCTCACATTGTTATCATAATGTGGGTAATGAACGGGTGGCCTTGAAACTGAAATTACTGTATTCATTATTTTTGCTATTTAAATATTATCATGCTTTAAAATATCTCCCAGGTACAAAAAGTAAGAAAATAGGATTTTCCGAAATTGGGAACCGCCCAAAATAAACAGCTATAATTGTAAAATCATTAATCAAATTTTCACCGTATGACTACTTCTGACACGAAACTTTAAAACTAGATACAAGTTCATGTCCAACCGTCACTTTTTTATGTGCACTCCAAACTGTCACTTGAAAGTATAGATAATTGATAGAAGTCTCTACATTGATGTATATGCTCTTTGAGTTTGTAGGTTTTCCACAATAACAAAAATTATCATTTATGCTTCTAGGAACTTTTGGAAAACAAAGCAGATCCAAACGCACGAAATAAGGAGGGGGTAACTGCACTTCATGCTGCTGCAGAAACCGGACATCTAGAATGTGTGGAAGCACTACTGAAGGGAGGTTCCCAAGTCAATGTTCAAGGGAACAAGGGGGAAACTCCACTGTACAAAGCAGCTCTTTTTGGTCACTTAGAAATCGTGCAAGCACTTCTGAATAATGGGGCAGATTCGACGTTGCTGTCCGAAGAAGGATATAATGCACTGCATATGGCTGTTATTGGTGGGCACGCCAGCTGTGCATCCTGCATTCTGCATAACACAGACAAAATCAAAATGAACACGGCCAAGGCATTGCATTTGGCTGCAATGGAAGGTCATCTTGGAGTTGTCAGGTACGGTATTTAAATACAGAGATTCCCGTTAATCCGGACTAGATGGAACCGGACCCTGTCCGGACTCCTGAAAGTCCGGATTAAACGTAATTTTCCTTAAAATGCACATACGGTACCGTAATACAGAATGTTGAAGTATATGTGCATACATACAGTAGCCTATGTGTAGGTGTAACTTGTAAGTTTTAGATGGGTAAAACTACAAAAACCTATTTTTTTTAATACATGTAACTTTTCTTACACATAATTTTAGTTATATAGTTTAGTTACATAGTTTGTTGCATAGATCTAAGTTTCTAACCTACGAATAGATGTAGGATTAACAAAACAAAACATCTTTGAGAATATTATAGGAGAAAAATTCCTCTGACACTGGGATTTGAACCCAAGACCTTTGGCTATCCATGCCACTGCTCTACCAGCTGAGCTAAACCAAAGTTCACTTCATAGCACCAGATGGAACCTCTCTCCTATGACTAATTTCCTTAATGGTCTGCCTCACTGACAGACAAGTTATGTCATATGCAGAACTGGTGAGGCACACTAATTAGTGATTTCTGTGGCCGGGCTTCTTCCACTGTTATTGTACAGCAACATTCAATATGTACACACACACATATATATATATATATATATATATATATATATATATATATATACATTCATTCGTGAACTACATATTATTGTCTCTGTTGGAAAATTATAAAGGTCCTGGGTTCAAATCCCAGTGTCAGAGGAATTTTTCTTCTATAATATTCGCATGTAATGTCCAACAGAGACAATAATCTGTGTAATCTGTGGTTCATGAATGTATGTATCCCAAACCTTTGTTATTAAAATTTATAATTTGATTGTTCATCCGCATTAACCGGATGTCTGGACAAGAGGGGTCCGGATAAGAGGGACTCTACTGCAGAAACAATTTACAGTATTACTAGGTGTAAGCGAAAAATTGAACCTCGTTTATACTAAACCATGAGAACAATAAACAAAGCATATATTGAAGTATTTGGACGGAAATGGATGACAATGTCCCCATCCTTTCAAATTACACGTATGTTCTGAGAGTTTTATTAAGTACGCCTAATCGTGAGATGGCAGAGCTCCTCATATTCAAACATATTGATCAATTTCAAAGATAACTTTTTAACAAACTATAATTTTTAATGAGTTTTTAAACATATAGAAAGATACCATTATCTGTTACGTGAGTGTTTTTAGTTTTTAAAGCCAAAGAACTCAAGAATTGGAGTTTAATTATATTCTGAGGAAACTCGCAGGCAAAATAAATGGCAGACTGGTGTTATTCTAATTGCCTTAGAATGAACTTCCCATAATTTACATGTTTCTTTTGAAGTTTTAATTAAATGGTAATTATGGATTGAAGTACCCGAGGGTAGTGGTAATCCAGAAACGGAACCATAGGGTCAGAATCACAACCCGCTGGCGGCATACTAAATAAAATGATACCGCGGTGTTCACCCATGGCTTCCCACAGGACGTCCTGAACCAGGAATTAAATTTCCCACTTCTAAAAATTTCCAACCAGGATGGGAATCGAACCAAAACCATCAGAGTGGAAGGCAGCCACGCTATCTACTCAACCACGGCCTCAGATTATTAAATATAATCCCTAATTTGTTTTGGTACGTGCAAGAAACCTATAAAAGGAAAAATCAACGTAAGTACTTAATGACTCTCTAAATATGTTTCTAAACACATCTCTTTCATCGTTGATGTAGATGCAAGCATGAGGAATACACCTTCTATAATGTTGTGAAAAGACTTTACCAAAATATTTCGTGTTCGTTGTTGGATATTCTCTTGTTGAATTAATCTTCTTGCTTTAGTTGACAAATTGTTCTTCTGTCTACTGAGTGGAAGATATAGTTCCAGCTATTTATAATAATGTTATACGCTCTGGAGCTAATTCACATCCATAAAATAAAGTTCTGTTTTATACACTTAACAAAATAATGGTGCCATTTTAATGAAGCATTTACAGCGACGTTTCCATAAACACACCTGTACCATTTATTAACGTTTTCTTTTTCAATTTATATTCCGGAATGGAAAATAACAGCCATTATGAAATCAGTCCCGTTTTGACAAAACACATAGCTTTAACGTGTGGCACAACAAGTGTTTGTTTAATAAGACAACGAATGCTATAGAACACCATGTTTTACATATTCATGTTATGAAAATTGTATAATATAGGATGTAGAAAAAGGTTTCTCATTCAGTTTATGGCCGTAAAACAGACGTTCATATTTTTAAAGAATTATTAAACATTAAATTATTCGTAAAAGAGAGCTTTCAGGAAATCGATATTAACCAAATTTAGTTTGGAAACTGCCAAATATATTTTCAGATTTTCGTCTAAGGGACCTTCCTATAACAATTGTTTTTAAACATGCATAATTAATATTATTAAGTCCACGAGAAGATTACTTTAATAAATATATTTTGTAAGACATACATAAATAGGAATGCATTATCTCATCAATGACTATTAACATGTTAAACAACAAATCGTGGTTTTTGCAGGGTGCTAGTGCAAGGAGGTTGTGATCTCAATCAAGATGTTGATGGCCAAGGTACAGCACTACATGCTGCTGTATCCAGTGATCAAGCAAGCTGCCTAACTTACTTGCTGGAACATGGTGCAGACGTTAAAGCTACAAACCGGCATGGCGCCACTCCATTGGATCAAGCAGCATATGAAGGACACGCCAGCTACATAAAACTGTTGCTAGATAATGGCTCTGACATTAATCAGTGTACTTTCAAGGGTCACACGGGTCTTCACATTGCTGCTTCTTCAGGTCACACAAATTGCATTAAAACCCTTCTAGAATCAGGAGCTGACCCCACCATCAGGAACAAACAAGGTTCTACTGCATTGCATGTTGCTGTCAAGGAGAATTACACAGAATGTGTTAAGCTTCTGACTGGCAGAGGTGGTGTCAACACTCGTGATGCAGAGGGTAACACGCCACTGCACTTGGCAGCAGTGAAAGGATTTGTAGAATGCTTGAAGGTACTTTTGAAAGCTGGATCGCCCATCGAAGCCCGGAACGACATGTTGGCAACGCCTCTTCACCGCGCAGTAGCTTCAGGACATCTGGACTGTGTGATTCTGCTCGTAGAGCATGGCTCAGATTTCAACAGCTGCGTCAGCGATGGAAACACTCCGCTACACATGGCAGCTTCTAGAGGACATGCAGAATGTGTTGCGTATCTCCTGGAAAAGGGAAGTGATCTTGCAATAGCTAACAGGCAAGGCGCTACTGCATTGCATCTGGCAGCTTATGAAGGTCATCTTGATTGCCTGAGAATTCTTGCCAAATGGGGAGCAGATTTGAATGAAGATTGTGCTGGGCAGGGAACAGCCCTGCATGCTGCTGCATCTAAGGGTCACTCCGATTGTCTCACTTTTCTTTTTAATAATGGGGCAGATCACGAAACCATGAACGAGCAGAGAGCAACTGCTTTGCATATGGCTGCACTCGAGGGGCACCTCAATTGTCTCAAGCTGTTGATAGATAGGGGAGCAAACGTTAACTTAGTTGGCCATGGAACAGCGTTACATGCCGCTGCTTCCAGGGGTCACTGTGAGTGCATTTCTTATTTATTAGATCATGGAGCCAATCTCAGTATAACCACAACCCATGGGACAAACGTCCTTCATGTTGCTGTTATGGGAGGGTATCAAGATGCTACGAAATTGCTGATTGAAAGAGGTGTGGATGTTAATCTTTGTGATGGCGATGGAGATTCTAGTCTACATCTAGCGGCGGGGCAGGGGGACGAAGAGATAGTCAAAATACTCCTCGAAAAGGGTGCAAATGTGCAGCTAAGGAATAAACAAAATGCTACAGCATTACACTTTGCCGCTCATGAGGGTCATGCAGATTGCGTGGTGAGGTTAATACACGCTGGATCTGACGTGAATCACAAAAATCATGGTGGTGCGACTCCACTTCATACAGCCGCTGCATTTGGATTGGCGAGTGTAGTAGAATGTTTACTCAAGAACGGTGCAGATGCTCATGCGACTCTTCCAGGAGGGGAAATACCGCTCCATCTAGCGGCGAAAGAAGGACATGCAGAGTGTTTAAGGGCACTCCTAGAGCACGGTGGAGGATTAAATACTCGCAATTCAACAGGTATTTATTTCGCTTTGTTTGGTTTCTATTATTAAGAAATTCTTATTCTCAAATGATCTTCAAGATCCCAGATTCAAGATATTACGAATAAGATCTCAGTAAAATTATATATACTTTATACTCGTAACTCTACTTTTACATGACCCAAGAAGCTTGTATGTTGTGACAAAACTCTGAACACATGAACATGCAACATGGTCAGATATTTTAAGATTATTTGGCATGCTTTCATAATAGCAAGAAGTAATTCAGATCAGTTCAGCAAACTCATTAGATAAATTAGTTATAAGATTGTAGCAATATTAAATTCACAAAATAATATATTTAATGTATATAATTCCCCGTTGAGTTCTGCTTGATTTTGGCACATAGAAAAATGTATACGGATCATTTGACAATCTATTTGGTATGTGAAGTTATCAAAGTCTCAATGTTACCAGTATTTATTTCATATTATACGATAGGGTAGATATGTCAAACTTATCAATTTTTCTATACAACAGGTAGCACTGCATTATACCTAGCAGCTGAAAATGGTCATGCTGACTGTGTACGCGTTCTATTGGAACATGGGGCACACAAAAATCTGAAAACGCACCATGGAAATACACCTCTTCATGTAGCAGCTCAAAATGGACATTTCACCACTCTGACTTTACTCACAGACTATGGTGCAAACATGGAGGCTACCAACGATATAGGAGCCACTCCTTTGTTCATGGCAGCAGTAAAAGGTCATCTAGAATGTGCAAGGGCTCTCATAGATAAAGGTGCTGATCTTTCCCAGCATCTGCATGATGGCAGCACGGTAGTTCATAGTGCGGCAATGTGTGGTATGACAGACTGTCTGAATCTCATGATACATAGTGGAGCACCGATTGACGCATTACGCACCGATGGCTGCACAGCTCTGCATCTAGCTGCTCAAAGTGGCCACCCAAATTGTATAAAAGTATTACTAGACATAGGAGCAGATCCAGATTTGAAAGATAAAACCGGAAAGACTGCTATGTTTATGGCTGCAGAAAATGGTTACCTGGACTGTATTAAAGCATTAATTGATAGAGGAGCCGATGTGAATCATCGTACTGAAGAAGGAAATACACCACTGCATGCAGCCTCCGTACATGGCCACTCCAAATGCATTGAACTGTTACTTCAACATGGAGCAGATCTAAGGGCCACTACTCGACTGAGAGCCACAAGTCTTCATCTCGCTGTGAACGGTGGAGATAAAGATAGCATAAACACAGTTCTGGATAGCGGAATAGAAGTAAACAACAGGGACCAAGATGGAGACACAGCTCTGCATGTGGCAGCGATGACCGGCGATGTCATCGCTCTGCAGAATCTCCTGACCCATGGCGCTGATGTGCATGCCATCAATAAGACTGCAGCCACTCCTCTATTTGTTGCAGCAATAGAAGGTAATTTGAACTGCATTAGAGTGCTACTAGAGAGAGGAGCTGATGCACACAAGAAAACATTAAAGGTAAGTTAATAAATCTTCTTAAATGTAGGAAATCTCATCACATTAAAATACTATAATTCCCTGTAAAACAAAAATTAGCACAATTCTTTTATGAGCTCCCATAATTTGGGCTCTGAAGAGAGAGAAGTAAGCAGTAGATATTCAAATGTATTATCCTTAAACAACTATTCTGGCTTTTGTTGGAAGTGCTCTCGCAGATCCAAGGTGACTCAAACATTATGAGAATTTCAATAGTTTTTCTGTGATCACTGAAAACTCAGTTTAACTCAGATTTGTTTGTAGTCAGTGTACTAAAAAATAACGAAGTAATTAATGTATTTATTTTAATGTAGATTTAATTGATTATTCCACATACTAATATTACGGTGGGCAAGCAGAAGTATCTTTGCGGGCCATTCTACCATGAATGTTAAATCTTAAGTCAATTATCATCGTCACATAGCTTGTAAGGTGATTCATCTTTCATTTCTGAGAAAATTAATTTCTTCTCGAAAAGGCCAAAAGCGTTTTACAACTGGATGACAAGAAAGCCAGCGAATTTCTTAATAGGCTACTATGGCAAGCCCTCAAATTCACTACCCATATCACTAATCAAAGTAAAATATTGATGTTGATTCAGTCCCCTGAAACAAATAAAATTCAATGTTTTCTTTACGAATTTTAAATTACGGTCCAGTTTTGTTTTGAGCATAGCATTTTATATTACATTCCGTGTTTTTGACTTACAAACTTTTCCCTAAAACTTTAGGGAACCACATTTCGTAACTGAGGGGGCTGAATGTTTGACCTGCCCCAGATATTCAAAAACATCCTCCCTATTTTAAAGTTCAAATAAAAAACAGATGGATCAAAATAAAGGAGCTGTATTAACAAGAATGATACTACACAGTGGGAAGTTTCATGTTTTGAACAATGTGTCACTCAAGTGGTGTCCTTCACTATCAGTGCATTGTTGAATGAGACTTCGGAAATTCTCCATCGTTCTAACCAACATTTCTTGAGGAATAAGACCAATCTCTTCCTGTATTGCATTTCTTAGGGCTGGCAAAGTCCTCGGCCGATGTTTAAACACCTCAGCCTTAAGATATCCCCACAGGGTGTAAGGTCTGGTGATCGTGCTGGCCAGGGAATGTCGCCATGTAAAGAAATTAAGCGTCCGGGAAACATGTCTCAGCACTTGGAGAGAAATCCGAGCTGTGTGAGCGGTGGCTCCGTCCTGCTGAAACCATACCTCTTCAGTCGGCAGTGCATTGGGTCTTGGCGAAAAAAATGTGTTGATCATGTGAGTGTATCTTTCAGAGTTTACTGTCACAGTAGCACCATCCTCTTCAAAAAAGTAAAGACCAATAATTGGTACAGTAACACGGTCTCTATGCAGAGGTTTTTCATGAAGCTCACGAGGGTTCTGTCCACTCCAATAACGGAAATTTTGTTTATTAACACATCCAGATAAGTGAAAATGTGTTTCATTACTAAAAATAACCACAGCATCTTCTGGTACAGCTTCAAGGATGTTTGCACATGACCTCACACGATTTTCATAATCACGTTGACGCAATTGATATGGTGAACCTTGCTATAAGAGCACGGAGACAGTTTTAAGGTCTATTTACACTTAGCAGTGAGATGAACTAATGTAACATACTGAAAACCCTAAATTACCACTGTGTAGATATCATTAATATTAAAACAGTTTCTTTATTTTGATCCATTTGTTTTTTATTTGAAATTTAAAATAGGGAGGATGTTTTGCCGCACCCTTTATTACCGAGAGAAATTCCTCAGAAAAGTTTCCTTTCCTAAAATTTTACTGGCCCTAGTTACACCATTAAAGATTGAAAGGTCATTTTCCACTTATAACAACATTCTTTTTGACAGACGTTAATCATTGACCCAAGAGAACTTAGAAAAATATGCAATGGTCACGTTGCTGAAAACTCTAATTGCATGATTTCTCTTGTTACCCTAACGCACTTCACCCACTATGAAAATGAGATTTGAAACCGAGGAACATTTCTATTAAGTGCCAGTATGGTACTTTCTAAGATTACATGGTGGACGGGGAAAATGTCTGTCCATCTATGCGTCTGTATGCACGATAACTTAAATACATTTTATCAGATTATCATGAAACGTAATATACACACTTATAACGTCCATACGACGAATGCTAGGCCTACAGATTTTGGGCCAAATCAGCTGACTGGTACCGGAGTAACCACCAATTAACGGTCAATTGCTTTTTAAATGGCAAATCATCACTATACTACAAAACCGCATGGCTAACTCATTCACTGACATAATTGTTTGCCTGCTTCCAAATGAGCCAGAAACTATAAATTTGGCATACTTATGCCCTATAGCCTATAATCAAAGAAAAAAATTCCAAAAAGTTCCTTTTTTTATATATATATATGCAAAACTGGCTGGACAGCCGCGACATCCTCACATATGACAGTCTAGGTCAGGCTCGGGAAGTAATGCACTGGATGTGCGAAATGATCTACCCCTCATTCGTCCCCTTCCTTATTCTTTCTATCTGCCACGCGACTAGTCCCAGAAAGAACCGGTTTTGTTAGCTCTACCTGTGACTGAAAGAGAGTAGTAGGGACGAGAGGGAGGGTAACTTCACACTTCCAGTGCTTTCCTTGCCGTCCCTGGTCTAGGTAAACCACTTATTAACGTTTATGTTTGCTTTAGCCTATAACCGATGGGGAAATTCCAAAAAAGTTCACATTTTAATTTTTTATTCTCGAAAACAAACTTTGAAAGGTTTTCACTGCATATCTGTTTTGATTCATGTAAAGGACTATGAATCTTGTTGATGTGAGGAATTTGTTGTAAATAGTGTTGTAAACTCAATAGTTCCTTCAATATGGTCTATTAACTCCATCTGGCACTTGTTTTATCAGTTTACCTGATTCATTATCATTACATACTTTTTAGTTCGTTTAATGGTCACTTGTAATATCACCTTATCGATTTGAATTACAGGTATTTTATTTATTTGTATTTATTAATCGTTTGTTGCAGGGTGATACACCATTACATGCAGCAGCCATGTGCGGAAATTTACAGTGTCTCAGTCTTCTGTTGGACAGAGGTTGTGACCATCATGCTACAAACGACGAGGGACTCACCCCACTCCATGTGTCAGCACAGAAAGGTCTCAGAGACTGTCTCAAGTTACTCCTTCAGCGTGGTGCGGACCCCAGCGCCAAGACGATAGAAGGCGATTCTTCACTCCACTTGGCGGCCAGTGCGGGACACTATAGCTGTGTGGAATGGCTGTTGGAGAGACGCGACGTGAATGTGCGGGCACGCAACAAACGCGGATATACACCGCTCCACTCTGCCGCAGATGCCGGCCACATAGATGTTGTGACGCTTCTCCTAGAAAACGACGCGCCACCTAACCTCAGGGACTTCAGTGGCGCCACCGCGCTAGATATAGCGGAACGAAATGGCAATGACAAGTGCATTGATGTGATGTCAGATATCGGCGCGAAAATCACTAAACAAAGACGTGGTGCGACAAAAGCGATACGTAGGTTTTTCTATTGTTTGTAGTACGTAATGTTTATTTGGAAGTATGTACGTCTTTTAATCAGGAGAATGGAGTGCCAGATATGCAGACATGCTGGACACTGGCTGCCCACTGGAGCTTTGTAGCCGCCTGAATTTCAGAGTCGATTTTACAATAATGCTGTTTTAGACTCACATTTGAATGATATAGAATTGCACAAATTGATTAATGCACTTGAGATGGTATGTTCTGATGTAATTTTATTGCACACTATGATTGAGTTGTTGCACCTAGTGGAGGTCTTTCAGTAGTGAAAAATTTATTTCCCGGGTTCAGGACTGTGTGTGTGTGTTCTTAGGTTTAAGTAGGTAGGGGACTGGCGCACCCCGGTAACAAATCCGCTGTGAATATCCCCTTACGGGATCACCAGGGGTCGCTCGCGAACCTGAGGAATAACTTTTTGTTATTATTTATTTATTTGTTTGCCTACAACTGTGGCATAATCTCCACTTAGGCCTAATGTAGGCTATACAACAGAGCAATTACAAACTTAGGTAGGCCTACTTAATAGGCTACAGAAATATAAAATAAATATAAAAATAAATATAAAATATATATTTTTTATAATATTATAATTTTATAATATTATATAATATATATAATAAATATATAAAATAAATATTTAAATATACTGATTATTAAAAGAAAGAAGGAAAAAATAAAGAAAAGAGGGAGATAACATTCGGAACTGAATATTAACGCACTCTTTCAAAGTGTAGGAGAAATAAGGAGTAGTGGAGTAATTATACGATAGAAATTAAACACTGTAAAATGATGAAAATTCTTGAACTATCAATTACGTAGCCTTCAATAGCTTAATTGATTTAAAAAATGTAAATACTTCGTTAGTTACCACAGTTTGCCGATGTATTTTGCTTAAAAGTGTATTATTAATGAAAAATGTTGATATAATTTTCTAAATACCTGAATGTACAAATATTTCCGGGTACGTAAATTAGACCTAGGCCCTACTTGTTTAGCATTAAAACATATTTATGAAAGTAAGAGATCGTTATCAATAGGGGCGGATTTCTATGACATGTCATATTTTACCCCTTTGCATTATTTCAGGTTTCCGAATAAGTTAAACCCGATTCCAAGCATCCTGGTGAACATGGAACGGCTTTTATTGTGCATATTACTGCATATTTAGGAAAGTTTAAACTATTGTAGCATATTTAGTATGAATATGCGTATTTATGTCATATTTTTGGCATATTTGTGTGCATATTAAAGAAATTTTGAAGTTTCATATCATATTTTGTAAATTTTGCATTATAGCCTAATGATACTTTTTGAGAATTTACAGATATTTTAAATAATTAACACTCTATTTTAATAAAATGTATTGTAATGAAACTTAAAAAATATATAGGCCTACATCATGTGTAAGTAGTAAAGTCATATTTTAAATTTTATTGGTCAAATTTTAATGTTTTTAGGTCATAAATGCATGCATATATCCTATTTTTTAGGTCAGAGAAATCCGCTCCCTAGTTATCAATAAAGTCATTTTATAGTTTTAAACAAACTTATAATATTTCTCTGCGATTAGATAAAAACTAGTGTGGGATTCACATTGAACTGTCCGTAAGGAATCATTTTGTTATATGATCATTCATTAAATTTCCGAAAGTCAAGGTTTACACACTGTCATCCAGATAATACTTCCATACTCCAGTTTATTTTAAACAAATTAATTATAAAGCTAGTATAACGAATGATATAATTAAATCCCCTACTATTTTTATAATCAATCCCATTTATTAAAACAAGTTTTCTGTATGATTTCGAAATGATCAATAAAGTGAACTGCAGAGCTTCAAAAAATTTCATGTGAATCTTTGTGGAGTACGTATAATCAGACAAACAGTTAATTCCTAAAAATAAAAAAACATAAAATTTACTAACTATATACCGTTATAGACCAAATATTCCTAGTCGCCTGGCAAATTACTAATGGAGTCCAATTTTTTTTTTAAATAGTTATGTATGGTTGTATAAACTACGCAAAATAGAGCTTTAGCGGACGAATCTAGTATACTGGATAAGTCCGCTAAAAAGCTTCTGCGTACGTGGTGCATACAATATTTTTTTGGTAAAAATAAAGTAGCCTATATGAAATAAAATAAAACTATCGTACAATTGATTGTAAAAGGCATAGTCAGCCATTTGTTGACACCATATTCTCACAGCATTAACGGTCATGCTAACCACATGCTCCCCAATCCTGAAGGTAGATGATGCAGCGGTCGGGTGGTAGGTCTTGTCCCTTCAGGGATGTAGCTGATAATTACCGGTAAAAATTAATTTACTGGCCTAGGCCGGTAAAGTGGTACTTTTCGGCTTACTTTACTGTAATATATTTTAGTGGTTTAATTTCATTGCTATTGTGTAAGAAATGCTTTTCTTCTCTTCACGCAGCGGACCCGATCCGATTAAGTGGTGTTTTTCCGGACTTTTCCTCACTTGTGAGACGAATGTCGGGAAACTTTAGGCCCTTGTGGTCCCTGGACACCATCTGGCCGTCATTATCATCTTCATCGCATCCGCGACTTGTCCGGCATGAGTGTGTGTACAACTGGTGTTTCGTCCTACATGTTTGTGTTGTCTCGGAGTTGGGCCGGCTATAATTTTAATGTACACTTAGGGACCGTATTTCTTTTGGTAACAGCGATAAGAGCGAAACTTTACAAAAGTCTTTCCTTAGCTATATTTAGCCTTGTACATGCGTTAAATACCACTATTAAGAAAATTTAATCCAGAGAAATTTCTCCAAATTTGTTCGAGTGTGCGAAATGTCTCCATAAGCGTGAAATATTTCCATATATATATTGGGAAATGTGGACAACATTTGATTTTAAATCGTAATATTTTGATTTACTGACTTTTTTTCTTTCTTTCTTTCTTTCTTTCTTTCTTTCTTTCTTCATTTCTTATAACGTGCTTTCTTTTCTGCTATTCCTATGGCTGCCTAGAAGTTATCGATACATGTGATCTATTACAGCGGAGACTGAGGTTTATACGCTATTCAGAGATCACAATAGGCATACACTCCTGTGCCGAGTACAGGATGCCTTTGAATCTAGGATCAAATACGGCAGGACTCAACAGATTTCATATTTTATTCACAGCTGTTGGCACTTCTGTTTGCACATGGCTATATGAAGTTGTTTAATAGTGATTTTGATTATATTTCTAATTATACGTATTTGTACATACATCGTGCCAAAATCGAAAGTTACTAAGATTCACACCTGAGCAGAAGAATACAGGAATGAGGGATTTTATGTAGACCTATTACACGGCACAAAGGGTATTTTAATGAGTACATAGCGCAAATATCTTATTTCACGTAATACCTACCGAAATCAGCCTTTTTATTTTACAAAAAAATGTTCTCTATGCATACTCATAAATGAAAAAGTACTTCTGCTTCATGATATATGAATAGTATGCTAAAGGAAAACTTGGACCGTATCTCTTGCAAAAAGAGTTGCGAACCCTAGTGTGCGAACAAGGAATAGGAGGTTGCTAGGCAACTAGTATGGAAGAAAGCTGGAGACAGATATTAATGTTTGGATAAAGGATAGTCGGTTCATTCTGAAATTAATACATATGGAACAGATCGATACTATATGCGTAAGATACTATTCCTCAAATGTCTCTTTCACTTACAATGCTAGTAGTAAAAACAACTGAAAATACAAAATTAGATATGGAAGAAGAATACCTGTGCACAGAGTGATTTTGTTCAAGCTTCTTCTAAAAACATTCTAAATAAATTTTGGTGTAGTTGCATGAGAAATCAGATTAATGATCAATCGATTAATGACCCTATGCCGGATCTGTATTTTTCAGATTTGTTATTATTTTATTTTTTTCTCAATGTAAGTTATTTTAGAAGGTATTGCAAAAATCTTCTCCACTCATCCCTTTATTTTACTTTAATCAACTTTATTTTACTGTACAGAAACGGACTTTTCAGGGAGGGGCTTTAGTATTGCCACGAGCCTTGAAATCTCTTTATTAATTTGACAAATAGAACTCTGAACGAATAAAGTTCTCGGATACGCCCGGGACAATCAGAACATCAAGACAGACTTCTCGTGTTTGCCATAGTCTCAAATCCTGTAATGTTATAAATTATATAATCCTGTGTACGATTAACTGTGCAGATTCAAATGTGGGCAGTTGATCATATTAAAATAAACATAAAAACTGTTTTGCGTTTCGTGATTACGTTTAACTTATGGTTTATGAGATAACTAGGTTGAAGGTTCAATAGAACTGCAACACCGCATTACCGTATAGCTTGTTGCGGGGGCTATAACATCTACCACGCGTATAAAAACAAGTAAGACACACTCGCTTCAACGTTGCCGTATGCCGCGGATTTATGTGGTCCACGTCATAATCTTTGTATTAAATTTGCATGAAAACTGCCAAATTTATTGAAAAAATTTCAAAGGAAAAATTTATTCCTTATATTTTCTCTGCTGATGTGAAAAAAATTGATTAGTTCAGATAATACTTATTTTGTAAATCAAGATTAAAGTTTAGTTCTTTCTAAAAAGAATCACTCCCTCACCTGTCAATCTGACCGGCAAATCCGGTGCAATTCACGGGAATTAAATATTCGACCAGCTATAGCACCTGACATTCTGATTGCAAGCACGTGTTTTCGCAGTGCCGGTACCTTAATGCGCGTGAATAAAGTAGATGGCAAGCCTATGCGTAAAGGACGAATAAGAAAAAAGTTCATCGGTAGCCAATGGAAGTGTTAGTGTGCAAGCTAGAGTCCGCGTAACTGGTTGGAACATCTCGCACGAAAACCTAGATTTCAGCTGTAGTAAACTCGCAGCAGTATAAGGAATAGCGCGAGTTTCGTATGTGCCATATTGGATCTCTTCCTGCGCTAGGAAATTTCATCACTGCGATAATCGTTCTACTTTTTTTATTATTTTGCGGCTCGGAACGGCAAGGACGTTAGTGGAGGAGCATACCTCACTGTTGGCTGGTTGTCGCTTTGTCGAGCTAATCCGAAACACAGATATGACAAATGAGCCAGAGTAACCAACTGTCAGAATAACCAGACTGATTTCCAAGAGCCCGACAAAGGACAAAGATACCTAAGTCTTACCGGAACATTATGTCACACAGATATTTACTGGTCATGGCAATTTTGCTGCAAACCTCATTAGGTTTCAGTTAATAGACCGAGCAGTTTCAGTTAACATTACCGAGCAGACAGTGAAGCTGATACAATGTAGTGTCAATGAACTTACGTAATATGCATGCCGCTCCGTATACTGCCGGTTTCTGATCATGTAACGAGGCATCGGAAGGTGAGTTTTCTCCGTGTAGCGAAGGGTGAGTCATCCGATTGACTTTCAGTACTTCCGTACATTCCTAGCTTGTCAGGGGTGGAGCTATACAGACCTCGTTGAAATACCCAAACCATGTGCACATTACTAAAATAGCTTACCGAACCACATTCTCTATGTCTATACAATCTTGTCTGAGAGATAGAGATGCTCTAATATTGTATGAAGCCGCAAATGCCGCAGATGAAAGATGGGTACCCTACCTTCAGTTCTGGACTCTACGCGACGCTATTCCGAAACCCAAAACTGTTGCTTAGAATAGCGCTGCTTGAAAAATCACGAAACTAAAAACCCATTGCTATCGGCAGACAGCTATCTAAGCTGGGGCAATCCCCCTCTGCCACCCAATCGAGTGTACACTTCGCCCAGATGCCAATCAAGCGAGACGCGAATGGAGTATTGTGTCGCTTTTGCACTTACTGTACCTCTGTTGCGGCTACAACAGAACTGCAACGTTTCTTTTGTTCCCAGCAAAATGCTAAACAAGACTAACATAAATTTATATGCACCAACGCGTTAAGCATACTTAACCGATCAATGATTTCATGAATTGTCAGATAAGCAATCAAATTCACAGTGTTCTAGGAAGATAATTAATCAGATGACCAGTCTCAGTCAGAGCTTCTTACTGCTAATGTGTGGTTCTGGGTTTAGGCCCTGGTCCGGCAAAGAGGAGTTTTATTTTTCATAGGTAGGTTCATCTCACCAACCTGGTCTGGTTAGTTAGTAAAAATTTAGTTATCACCCCTTGGCTCCTACATTCATAAAATCACCTCATCTTGTTGTACTAAACCTAAAAATGTTAACCTTCCCTCTAACACCAAAACATTACAAAATGTTAATTTCTCCCTTCAATGGTAAAAAGAGAATTTGCATACCATTATTTTACGGCTTTACATGGATTATAAAATGCCACAACCTACACACTGAACGAAGTACGATTACTTTCTGGTATGGAAAAATCTTATGGCTATGTTACTATTTCCAATTGCCGAAGAATTTGGAAGAGAAAATAGTAGGAGAAACTAGCCTAATACAAAGTACGGTGAAGCCATTTTAGTGTCACTTTTTAGTTAATAGGTGCTTATTGGAAACTTAAGTACAGCAATAAATACCTACTAAGAGTGTCCTAATTTACTGGAAACTCATTGTAAGATCAGACCCGTACGACAGGTATGGATTTAAGCATTTTGATATTCCTTTTAATTACTGCCTAAAAGTTGTTTAAAAGTTATGTATGTAGTTCTAGTGTGCAGACAATAATGAAGACCAATTCCGAGTGTCCTATTTAGGTAAGTACTGCGAGCCTTATTGTACGACAGGTCTCTATACTATATGTGTGGACTTAAACATTTTGTTTTTCATATTTACTGTACTGCCCACCCATACGTCCCTACTCGGCTATATCCATTCGATCTTAATCCATATAGCATAATGATAATGTAGTCTGCATTCAAGTTTAACACCGCAATGATTTCAGTGTAGGTGAACATTATCATAAAACATAAATAATGTTGGCATCCTTTCTAGTTGTATGATTCCCGACAAACTTCATATTTTAGCTTCAATTTGCTTTGTTATCTTTTAATGTCTTTTAGGTTTTACATTGTTTCATTGCAGAAGCAACTCGTGTCATTCTTGCACGTCTCACTGGTAAGAAGTTGGGAGGACTACAGGCATTCGTGTCGAGAGGAATAGTGGTCCCCAGTAACAGTGTGTGTGTGTATGTGTGTGTGCTTACGTGGGAATCTCTGTAAAACACTTTCAGCAATCAGGGAAATCATTATGGTTGCTGTAGATACAATGAACATTGGTGATTGTGCAGAGGAACAGAGTAATACACCACAAAGTATGCTACTCACCCCATCAGCCGAGTTATGTCATCCTCAACAAATAAGCAGTATTTTAAAAGATTATATTTCACTGGAGCATAATATGATATGTTCACTAACACCCAAACACTTTACGAAACACATTAATTTATAAGCAAACCACACATTTCATTAAAAACACACACAACATACAAGAACGCAAGACGCGACCGAACTGAACAGGATTTTTACCAATGCGATACTGCTAGAAATCGATATGTCGATAACGACAGAGTATAGGAGAAGCTTTAAGACTGGTAGGAAGTAGTTCCAATTAAATCCGCTATGTATCGCATGGTATTTTTACTTACAGTACTTTTTACTTTCTACACCTATACAATAATAATAATAATAATAATCATAATAATAATGTTTGATTCTTCCTGGCAGAATTAAGGCCATAGGGTATTCCATACTCTCAACCATCTTACATTCGAAAATTATGATGTGATACACGTAACTTCTTCCACCCAATTAAAGGTTTAGGCTCTTGGTGTTGTATATTATAGGGTAATATGTAATGTTCCGTATAATAGGATATTATGGAATTCATGTAGGAAATTTAAACAAAAGCGCGTATTCAGTTTTTTAACCAGATGCAAAGCATTATTCACCAGACAAGACTGAGTTTCTAAAACACTACCCTTCAGATAATTTTTACGAAAAAATGTTCAAATCATAGTTTTAGCTCTTAGTACAAGTATATCATGTACAACATTTAAACGAAATTGAAAGTCGTCAATATTCGTGTCACATCCCCAGAAGTCAGATTTTAATATAAATACACGTTTTGAGGTTCCCCTAATGTCGTTCTTTAATAATACCCCGTGTACGAACACTGATATCACGATGGATATTCAGCAACACCTGAAAAAATACCTTTCACATCATTTACTTGTGGATTTTGATAATGTAATAAAATCCCACAGAAGAATAACAATAAAATTCGTCCTTATGTAGGCCTACATTTCCCACATTGACTTGAAATGCTTTCCTTTTCAAAACTTTTTAGAAGTTGGCAGTAAAGTTTTCAGATTAAAAGTAAAATATTACCATGATTGATTGATTGATTGATTTGTCCCCTTAAGGGTGGAAGGCGGGTTGGGACAACCCTAAGCACTTCGGCCTTGCGGCCCATTGTGCCAACCTCCGGGAATGGAATGATGTGCAAGCCCAACGGCCCCTGGACAACAGACCCCACCGCGAGCCCCAACGGAACTCCCCTACATCCAACAGATACCTCTACCATGCCACGTGTGTCCACTGCCTCGGTACCTCTTACAGAGCCCCCAGGTTGGCAGCACACCAGCCAGCAACTTCATGACCACAAGCCACGGGGAGGACGGGAGAGGCCCACAGCAGGTACTGGGGCGAGGGTAAACCGGAAACCGGGAAAGGAAACGGGATGATTATGAGGGGGAGGTTTTGAAGATGAAATGGAGAGTGTTGGTGGAATGAGAGGGGGAAACGGGAGGATCCCGAGAAAAACCCCCAAAGGTCATGGCTTCG